>JAWDGP010002058.1:12500-59396 GCA_033675545.1 Elysia crispata
TCGTGACACAGTCAAAATGAGTCCGGGTCTTGTGGAGTGAGCTCTTTGTTTCTTTGACTAAAATATCGCGCTCTTGGTATTACTATGTTTATGAAGATAGCTTAATACAAAGTTTTCAAAGAATCCATTTCATAGTCATTTAGTTTCTGGGTTGTTTTTTTTTCCTCATTATCTTGTTACTCTAAATTGTCTTTCTTTTACCTATAAATCCAACTATTTCATTGATCATTTCGTTTTGGTTTTTTTTTTCGTCCATGTCCTCTTCTGTTATTGTTTTATTCATTTCTCAAAACTTAAATTTGTTGTCGTCTTCCTCCTTCTTTCTTCTTTTTCTTTGAACTTTTTTAATGCTTGTTATCCTACCACTACCTCTATAGTATCCTCCTCTTTAACATCTCTAACGTTTCATCCTCTGAATATCTCCTTTAGTCTTCCCTGGACTTGGAAATGATTTCTCAAAGAAATAATTATGTCTTCTGATCGTTCGTGAAGCATATGGGAATTATAATACCTTTGTTTAAATATTTTTTCTTTTTGTTTATAGAAAAAAAAACACTCCAAAAACCAACCGCCTTTAGCGTAGAGTGGCAAGTCTCTTACGTGTAGCAGTAAAAACCTTCACCGCACGCGAGTTGGGAGTGTTGTAGCGACGCGTGTGTGAGCAAAGCTTGTAACGCGCAGGCACTCGGTGGTAGCGCCAGTACGGGCGGGCGCTTCGCGGAGTATAAGAGGCTAAAACTTGAACCTGAGGCTGCTCAATTAGTGGAACCTCTCGTAAGTTAAAATTGACTGAATGACCATCTGACCAAGTGCTGATATCCTTACACCTGTTTGTCTATGCAATAAAAATCTTATAAACAACTACGAAACACGCAGGGCAATTTTCTTAACACGAGAAATATTGGAAAAATTTTTTTTTGTCCAATTAGATAAAAAAAACGGAGACGGAAATCATTCTAAGTCTGAGAATTGTTAAGTTGATTTGAAAAAGAGGGAACTTGAGGAAAAGAAAGCAGGAAAGGCAGAGACTAAGCTGTGGACACTATCCTACTGCTGCTACAACAACAACAACAACAACAACAACAACAACAACAGCAACAGCAACAGAAGTTACGTTGAATGCTTCAGGGATTGCTCCAACCACTCATTGTTTTTCCTAGACCAGGTAAGAACCGAAGATGTTCTGTAGTATTTTCTCTGTCATCTCTGCTTCCCTGTCCTAGTTCAACATCTTCCTTTACTCTACTCATCTTATAGTGAGGACAGTGTGGTAAATCTGTCTACTCTTGCCCTGCCTCCTAGTTCAACATCTTCCTTTACTCTACTCATCTTATAGTGAGGACAGTGTGGTAAATCTGTCTACTCTTGCCCTGCCTCCTAGTTCAACATCTTCCTTTACTCTACTCATCTTATAGTGAGGACAGTGTGGTAAATCTGTCTACTCTTGCCCTGCCTCCTAGTTCAACATCTTCCTATATTTAACTCATGTTTTAGTTTAAAATGTGTGATAAATCTCTTTACACTTGTGAGAAATCTCAAAAGCTGTATGGTGCTCTTTTTTTTTACCTTGAAAATATCTATTTTAAAGCCAATACACCGATACTATGCGATTTATGATATGTGGTTATCAGGGACCACAACTTCCTAGCACATAAGCTGTTTTTTACCGATTAAGGTAGCATAAATAAGCGTATCATAAGGTTCGTGTGTATATCCTGTTAAAGTTTTGACTTTTAAGATTCACGTCTTTCATATAATCAAGTAAATAAACGAATTAATTTTGAGGTATGTTGAACTGAAATAAGTTCTCTGATAGCTGGACGGTAGTAAAAAGTTGAAACACGCCCAACGGGTTTTAAAATAAATTACTGTTGCATATTTTGAAAAAAAAGTTAAAATGAACATTTTTTGTGACCTACACAGAGTCAAGAACTAAAATATCAAATGCTTAATAATCAAAACATCGAAGGAAATAATCAAAACAATTTCATCCTTACCTTGATTTTGTATTAGTTGCTTTAAAAGAAATATGATCTAATCAATAATCATTATTTCTTTACCTTCGGTTTAACAAATAAATAAAAATGTTTCCAACTTGATGCAAAACCCGATTGGTTCACAAGTGAAATACAATCTTCAAATTAAGCCAACAAAAATTTCACACATTTTTCTTGATAAGAAATTTCCGCAAGCAAAGAGCTTTTCTTTTCCACACCTCAGATAAATAGAGATTTCAATTAACTCAGAAGATTATTGTTAGTTGTTTTTTTTTTTAAGGACAAAACAAGGAGCAGAAAAACAAACAGTTCAGGCTTAAAACATAATACAGAAGCTTTGACACACGGGTATTATTTGTTGACACTTTTTTTCAAATGAAAACAGAAACTGAAAAGGATTTAGAACAAAGACCTTATTATTTGAACGGCAGAGCGAAGTTTATTAGAGCCGTTAGAAATATCCTGGTTCATTAGCTTTCATTATCGTTTTTATGGAAAGACTAGTTGGCGAATGGTCATTGCTATAACTATTTCAATTCTGTCAATTTAAATTCTGTTTAAATAAACAAGTTTGAAAAAGGTTGAAAAAAAATTAATTACTGTTCAATTTTTTTTTGAAAAATTGGCCTAAAAATTCTTTTTTTTTTTTTTTTCATTTTCTAACTTTTACTACAGAGCAAAACGCGGTAATGCTTCGGAAATGATGAACGGTCTTCTTTTTTTACCTCTTCTTTAGAGTTGCTTTTTCTGTAAACATTCTTCAAAAAATATCAGCAATGCTCAGTAGACGATGTTATAAGATTAAAGCAGTGAAGAATCCTCTAGCCTCTGGTGTTCGAAAGTCATGAAGATGATCGAGTCTCCTAGAAAGTTTATAATCATTGGGTTGAGACTAAGTAAGATGTCAGCCATGGAGTATGATGAATAACGGCCATTAGATAGACTAGATTAAAAGACGGCCATGGGATAGACTAGTTTGGATAGTGGCCATGGGTTGACTATGTTAGAAGACGGCCATGGGGTAGGCTGGGTTAGATGGTGGCCATTGGGTAGACTAGGTTGAATGGTGGCCATGGGGTAGGCTATTTTAGATGGTAGCCATGGGTTAGACTAGATCGAATCACGACCATGGAATATACTAGATTGGATGATGGCCATGGGATAGACTAGGTTAGATGGTGGCCATTGGGTAGACTAGGTTGAATTGTGGCCGTAGGGTACACTATTTTAGATGGTAGCCATGGGTTAGACTAGGTTTGATGATGGCCATGGGGTAGACTAGGTTAGATGGTGGCCATGGGGTAGACTAGGTTTGATGGTGGCCATGGGGTAGACTAGGTTTGATGGTGGCCATGGGGTAGACAAGGTCGAATGATGACCATGGGGTAGACTAGGTTAGATGGTGGCCATGGGGTAGACTAGGTTAGATGGTGGCCATGGGGTAGACAAGGTTAGATGGTGGCCATGGGGTAGACTAGGTTAGATGGTGGCCATGGGGTAGACTAGGTTTGATGGTAGCCATGGGGTAGACAAGGTTAGATGGTGGCCATGGGGTAGACAAGGTTAGATGGTGGCCATGGGGTAGACTAGGTTAGATGGTGGCCATGGGGTAGACTAGGTTTGATGGTAGCCATGGGGTAGACTAGGTTTGATGGTAGCCATGGGGTAGACTAGGTTTGATGGTATCCATGGGGTAGACTAGGTTTGATGGTAGCCATGGGGTAGACTAGGTTTGATGGTAGCCATGGGGTAGACAAGGTTAGATGGTGGCCATGGGGTAGACTAGGTTTGATGGTAGCCATGGGGTAGACTAGGTTTGATGGTAGCCATGGGGTAGACTAGGTTTGATGGTAGCCTTGGGGTAGACTAGGTTTGATGGTAGCCATGGGGTAGACAAGGTTAGATGGTGGCCATGGGGTAGACTAGGTTAGATGGTGGCCATGGGGTAGACTAGGTTAGATGGTAGCCATGGGGTAGACTAGGTTTGATGGTAGCCATGGGGTAGACAAGGTTAGATGGTGGCCATGGGGTAGACTAGGTTTGATGGTAGCCATGGGGTAGACTAGGTTAGATGGTAGCCATGGGGTAGACAAGGTTAGATGGTAGCCATGGGGTAGACTAGGTTTGATGGTAGCCATGGGGTAGACTAGGTTACATGGTAGCCATGGGGTAGACAAGGTTAGATGGTAGCCATGGGGTAGACTAGGTTTGATGGTAGCCATGGGGTAGACAAGGTTAGATGGTGGCCATGGGGTAGACTAGATTAGATGGTGGCCATGGGGTAGACTAGGTTAGATGGTAGCCATGGGGTAGACTAGGTTAGATGGTAGCCATGGGGTAGACTAGGTTTGATGGTAGCCATGGGGTAGACTAGGTTAGATGGTGGCCATGGGGTAGACTAGGTTTGATGGTAGCCATGGGGTAGACTAGGTTTGATGATAGCCATGGGGTAGACTAGGTTTGATGGTAGCCATGGGGTAGACTAGGTTTGATGGTAGCCATGGGGTAGACTAGGTTTGATGGTAGCCATGGGGTAGACTAGGTTTGATGGTAGCCATGGGGTAGACTAGGTTTTATGGTGGCCATGGGGTAGACAAGGTTAGATGGTGGCCATGGGGTAGACTAGGTTAGATGGTGGCCATGGGGTAGACTAGGTTAGATGGTAGCCATGGGGTAGACTAGGTTAGATGGTATCCATGGGTTAGACTAGGTTTGATGGTAGCCATGGGGTAGACTAGGTTTGATGGTAGCCATGGGGTAGACTAGGTTTGATGGTAGCCATGGGATAGACTAGGTTAGATGGTAGCCATGGGGTAGACTAGGTTTGATGGTAGCCATGGGGTAGACTAGGTTTGATGGTAGCCATGGGGTAGACTAGGTTAGATGGTGGCCATGGGGTAGACTAGGTTTGATGGTAGCCATGGGGTAGACTAGGTTTGATGGTAGCCATGGGGTAGACTAGGTTAGATGGTAGCCATGGGGTAGACTAGGTTAGATGGTGGCCATGGGGTAGACTAGGTTAGATGGTGGCCATGGGGTAGACTAGGTTTGATGGTGGCCATGGGGTAGACTAGGTTAGATGGTGGCCATGGGGTAGACTAGGTTTGATGGTAGCCATGGGGTAGACTAGGTTAGATGGTAGCCATGGGGTAGACTAGGTTAGATGGTGGCCATGGGGTAGACTAGGTTAGATGGTGGCCATGGGGTAGACTAGGTTAGATGGTGGCCATGGGGTAGACAAGGTCGAATGATGACCATGGGGTAGACTAGGTTGAATTGTGGCCGTAGGGTACACTATTTTAGATGGTAGCCATGGGGTAGACTAGGTTAGATGGTGGCCATGGGGTAGACTAGGTTAGATGGTGGCCATGGGGTAGACAAGGTTAGATGGTGGCCATGGGGTAGACTAGGTTAGATGGTGGCCATGGGGTAGACTAGGTTAGATGGTGGCCATGGGGTAGACTAGGTTAGATGGTGGCCATGGGGTAGACTAGGTTAGATGGTGGCCATGGGGTAGACAAGGTCGAATGATGACCATTGGGTAGACTAGGTTGAATTGTGGCCGTAGGGTACACTATTTTAGATGGTAGCCATGGGGTAGACTAGGTTAGATGGTGGCCATGGGGTAGACTAGGTTTGATGGTAGCCATGGGGTAGACAAGGTCGAATGATGACCATGGGGTAGACTAGGTTAGATGGTAGCCATGGGGTAGACTAGGTTAGATGGTAGCCATGGGGTAGACTAGGTTAGATGGTGGCCATGGGGTAGACTAGGTTAGATGGTGGCCATGGGGTAGACTAGGTTAGATGGTGGCCATGGGGTAGACTAGGTTAGATGGTGGCCATGGGGTAGACTAGGTTAGATGGTGGCCATGGGGTAGACTAGGTTAGATGGTGGCCATGGGGTAGACTAGGTTAGATGGTGGCCATGGGGTAGACTAGGTTAGATGGTGGCCATGGGGTAGATTAGGTTAGATGGTGGCCATGGGGTAGACTAGGTTAGATGGTGGCCATGGGGTAGACTAGGTTAGATGGTGGCCATGGGGTAGACTAGGTTAGATGGTGGCCATGGGGTAGACTAGGTTAGAGGGTGGCCATGGGGTAGACTAGGTTAGATGGTGGCCATGGGGTAGACTAGGTTAGATGGTGGCCATGGGGCAGACTAGGTTAGATGGTGGCCATGGGGTAGACTAGGTTAGATGGTGGCCATGGGGTAGACTAGGTCAGATGGTGGCCATGGGGTAGACAAGGTTAGATGGTGGCCATGGGGTAGACTAGGTTAGATGGTGGCCATGGGCTAGACTAGGTTAGATGGTGGCCATGGGGTAGACTAGGTCAGGTGGTGGCCATGGGGTAGACTAGATTAGATGGTGGCCATGGGGTAGACTAGGTTAGATGATGGCCATAGGGTAGACTAGGTCAGATGGTGGCCATGGGGTAGACTAGGTCAGATGGTGGCCATGGGGTAGACTAGGTCAGATGGTGGCCATGGGGTAGACTAGGTCAGATGGTGGCCATGGGGTAGACTAGGTTAGATGGTGGCCATGGGGTAGACTAGGTTAGATGGTGGCCATGGGGCAGACAAGGTTAGATGGTGGCCATGGGGTAGACTAGGTTAGATGGTGGTCATGGGGTAGACTAGGTCAGATGGTGGCCATGGGGTAGACTAGGTTAGATGGTGGCCATGTAGTAGACTTGGTTGAATGATGGCCATGGGGTAGACTAGGGTGGATGACGGCCATGTGGCAGACCAGTTTAGATGGTGGCCATGGGATGGACCTGGTTATGTCTCCCTTTTTTCCGTTTTACGACTATTGTATCTTAACGGATCCGGTTTTTTTTTAAGGTTAACAGGAAAAAATTCCCCAACGAGAAGCAAGACAAGCGTAAATGCTGAAATACAATTTGCTGCAGAACTAACCAGATCTATTAAAAAATAAAATTATTCTTTTTTGTTTTGTTCAGCAAACAAGAAAAATAAATAAGCGTTTTTTTGTAAAGGTTGTTTAAAAAGATAAAAAGTGATTCACAGATTGAAAAAAAGGAAAAAAAAAATATAACACCGGACTGCTGATACCCAGTATTATAGTATTTTAAAATCACGACAACCCTGATATGGCCGGGGTTCTGAATTGCTTTAATTTTATTTAATACGACTGGTGGTTTAAGGACTTGTTTGATGTACATAATTATATTATACTTAGCAACACCTCTCTGGGAAAGACTTGTTTGATGTACATAATTATATCATACTTAGCAACACCTCTCTGTGAAAGACTTGTTTGATGTACGTAATTATATCATACTTAGCAACACCTCTCTGTGAAAGACTTGTTTGATGTACGTAATTATATCATACTTAGCAACACCTCTCTGTGAAAGACTTGTTTGATGTACATAATTATATCATACTTAGCAACACCTCTCTGGGAAAGACTTGTTTGATGTACATAATTATATCATACTTAGCAACACCTCTCTATGAAAGACTTGTTTGATGTACATAATTATATCATACTTAGCAACACCTCTCGGGGAAAGACTTGTTTGATGTACATAATTATATCATACTTAGCAACACCTCTCTATGAAAGAAAACAGCGCGAATTATCTTACTTTGTTTTTTTTACTATTATGTGGAGGTATAATTTACATTATTGGAAAAAAAAAACGAGGGATTATTTCGGTATCATATAACGTGATGTGTTGCGACACACACAGAACTGTGAAAAACAAGCGTTCGGGTCAAATGAAATGTTACAAGTTGTTGATATTTTTCACCTAACCTGTGAACTATTGTGAACTACGAGAATGTGTGGCACAGAAGGAAAGAACAATTTGTCGATGGTTTGTGAGAATGAAATAAATAATCCTCAGCAAACAATCCTCTCTCTTTCTTCTCTCTCTCTCTCTCTCTCTCTCTCTCTCTCTCTCTCTCTATCTCTCTCTCTTTCTCTCTCTTTCTTCTCTCTCTCTCTCTTCTCTTCTCTCTTCTCTCTCTCTCTCTCTCTCTCTCTCTCTCTCTCTCTCTCTCTCTCTTTCTCTTTCTCTTTATTTTTCGAAAAAGGGCAAACATTAATGACAGAAAAAAAAAACTCTCTTTATTCGAAAATTGATTACTGTAATGATGATAAAATACCTTGCCCTAGCTTACTTAAAGCATTATTTTACACTCGCTTAATATGTATAACGTTGTAAAGAAAAGTATTCCCAGAATAAAACGAATGATTGCAGAAACTTCTTCCACAGTTTTTCAGCACCCAGGCTTCTTATCCAATCCACTTTTGCAGGAAAAAGAAGAAAAAAACTATTCTGAATAAAAAGTGTTTCGTTCAAATGGAAGTACATGGCGGAGGGAAATAGAATTGATTTCTTATCTAAACTTTCTTTTTCTTAAGATTTATTAAATGAACTCTACATGTTATTGGACAACTAATTTAAGGAGTCTTACTGCGGGGAAAGGAGTGGGAGAGAAGAACAAAAGAAAATAATTTGAATAGAAACTGATTTTCTTTCTGTTCCGGTACCAGCCGTAGAAGAAGAAGAAGAGTTAATGGATTAATGTTGTTAAGTCGACAAAACAACCCGCTCGTGTTTAGAGATTTATTACAGTGGTTACTTTGTGTGTGAACAACCTAAACCCACAAGTGAAGTATAGCTTAACCCCATCCTCTCCATTCCCTACACACACACACACACACAGAGTTTCCGAAGAATCTTTAACCACACCAGCGGCTTTATGTCAAGACACAAAGTAGGGCTGGACAGATAGGACCCAGCCCCACGCTCAAATGGTTACAACCAAGATTTGAAAGCGGGACCTTTAGATTGTCAGCCCAGTGGAAATACAGAGATCAATTCAAACCACCTTGTTGACTCTTCCAGTAGAGTGTTAATGTTGGAACTAAAAGCAGTATTAACTGTTAGCTTCTTACCGTATCAAAACTAAATATTGCTCTTTCTCCTGCTCGCAATGTTTTTGTTTATCATTATGCGAAAATAGAAATGAACAACAAATAAATGCATAACTCATGCTAGCAGGTTATTATGGAATGTAGACTTCTAGATTTTCGTTGGACGGGCGTGATAGTTTAAAAGTTTAAAGAGCTGAACAAGTTTACCCTAGTTATGCTGTATTTCATAGTGTCATGATTCTATAAAACCATCATTAAATCCATCACATGAAATAACTTTTCTTCTCTCTCATAAGAATATGGTGATGATTTTCATATAGAGCAGCACTTTGCCTATGTATAACAATCAGGAGTTTCTTTGTGTTTGCGAAAAATTGTAGAACAATCGAACAAAGCCCTATCTTCCAGCGGTTTCCTCCGCCCACTGACACTGTCATGAAATCAACCAGTTAAATCAAATAACACAACGTGTTAATTACGTTGATTACGGCCTGTATTGTGCGTCATGAGATAAACGGTAACCGTTTCTAGTTTGGCTGGTGAAAGAAGGACAGTCACGGATGGAGACAAACATCCAGGCTCACAACAAAATTATGACTCACGTTGAGAAGTCTTTGGTGATATATAGTAAAAAACAAATTATCAAATTTTTCCGATGTTATCATCTCCAGCATTTATGTTGCCCCTACCCCTCCTTCATATATTTATTCACTTTCCATTTCATAGTAAATATATATAAAGTCTTCATCAGCAAGCTTTATGTTGTTTCTTTAGTGCTTTTTATTTTTTTGCATCAAATATCAAAAACTCTTTTTAATCACGATTTTTTTCTATTCTTCTTTTCATATATTTTTCTATATCAAGTAACTTAAAAAGGGTATGTCAGATTTACACACTTTTATGAATTTTGGTTGTTGTTTTTTTAAAATATAAAACTTGTTATTTGTAAATTTTTCTTCTGATTGGCTGTTCTTGAAAGTAGCAGGGTTTTCAGTCGGATCTTACATGTTATGACAATAATTAATACTGGATATGAGGTTGCCAATTTTCGGTAGGTAATCCTTGTTATATAGACACAGCCGCTGCCTGTGAAGCCATGATAGATCTGGTTTACTAGTGCTACTGTGAATCGAACCCATAACCTTTTTAGTGTAGCCCTAACAACCTACCGACTGAGGTCTCTGGCACCCTGTTGATCCTAATAGTGCATGCAAGTACAAACTAAAAATTTAGTCTTTATAGTTTTATAAACAACATAAACATCATTTGAACTTAATTTGTTCAAGCTTCAGGCATCGAGTCTTAAATCTAAGGACTGGTCATTTTTCTGACCATCACACTCATCAAGCATGTTTTATTGTTCCGCTCAGTGTGGCTCTAGATATCCTGTGTAATGTTCGATTAATTGGGAGATAGTCTTGTGGTTTTAGGAAATCAAGTCCATTCACCTCAGTGTGTTCAGAATAATAGGAAAAATAGTGCGACCGGGTATTCTTTCCCAAGATAATTACCTGCCCCTGTTTTACGGGATTCCTCCGCCACACTCTAGAGCTGCGGACCAAAAGCTCGAGTTTCTTCTAGCGTCTTTGCCCGGCAGCCTATCAACTTCAGGTCCCCTTCCTCCTCCACATAATGCCGGACTGATGTCGAGCTAACGTATTCGCAAAACCGAGCCTTTCCCTTTCTTACCCGATAATCTGAGGTTTTTCGTCGGAAATGGACAGAGCACTAGCCAGCTGCTTGTCTGCTCATCAGAACTCATTACGGTTCTAGAACAAGAACGGATTGCGATGGATAATTTCTCAATATTATCTCTTTTTCGAAACTACGTTTCTAAATTTCAATTAAAAACCAAAATCAGTACTCTAAGCGGATCTAAAAGAATTTGTAAAAAGACGTACAAATGTTGAATTAGTTTGCAAAGTAAAAATCAATCCAAACTTAAACTATAAAGCTATAGTGAGCCACAGAAGACAGTTCCCCCAACTTAACTTCTTCTGACTACTCCACAATTCTAATCCAATGCGATCAAGGTTTAAAAACTGCAGGTCCCTAGGGGTTTGACGGTAATTCTATTCCAGGATTTAAATTCCTGGATACTGTGGCTAAACGGTCAAATCAGTCGAAAAGTCATAAACCTTCTCCAGTAGTTTTTCTATTTCTGGCGGAATAACATTGACAGAACAAAGGTCCGGTCTGTGGTGAATCTTTTAAACATCAACGCCTGAGAGTGCAATTTTACTTTAAAGATAAGCCGAAAGGGATACAAGAGTAGTACGAAGGTCTCATCAGTTATATTTTAGGCTGCCTAGAAGATCGAATCTTTTGTCATGGTTTCGAATCGAGACTACTCGAATCCTTAAACGAATCCTGAAGAAATATACCCGAGTGAGAGAGTGTTCTGAACTTAGAGGGTTGTCCCATTACTTGTAGTTCACAATTTTCTTTTACAGCTTTTTCTTGACTTTGCCTGAACTCTTACTCAGTTAATTTTGTTACTATACGGAGTTTTGTTGTTGCTGTTGCCATAGCAAATGAAGTTTAATCTTGGAGTATCGTAGAGGCTTCTGGGTCATAATTAATTTAAAAGTTTTTTTTTTTTTTTGTAATTTATGTTTTAGGAAAAAGCAATGAGCACTTAGTTTATTAAATTTTTTTTACCCACATCCGAGTGCAATAAATCAATTTTTTACATTTATTCTAAAGCAGTTGCACTCTCTCTCTCTCTCTCTCTCTCTCTCTCTCTCTCTCTCTCTCTCTCTCTCTCTCTCTCTCTCTCTCTCTCTCTCTCTCTCTCTCTCTCTCTCTTTCTCTCTCTCTCTCTCTCTCTCTCTCCCTTTGATCACATCTGAGTTTCTTCATATATTGGAACTTCGGGCCTTATCCAGTAAAGATCTGCTCGAAATTTCGACAATCTAACTAAATCTTTGCGTGGGGCAGATCGTACATAAATGATTTAGGTTTGTTAACACTCGCATCTACTTCTAACATTTTGACTACGTATGGAAGTTCCTAAAAATGCAGAAGTATTATTGTGAAAGATTTTGATGAGATTTTTTTTTAATGTTTTTCTTTTTACTTTTTTTTTTAGCTAAGCCCATATTTCAGATATTAATATATCCACGAGAGCAATAGCGCTCCAATTCGGTTTTATTACATTGCGATAGCTCAGGCACTTCTTTAGCATTATGTAACTCATAGATATAGAATAGCAGCCTGTACGAGAATAATTGTTTTTCGATCACTGAAACTAGCTTCCTGCTCTACGCTGATGAGAACCACATGTAAGCTACATTATGAACATTTAAAAATAAGTCCCAAGTACACTCAAACTGGACTATGCTTCAAAGCCTCTAGGAAACAATGCTCTGCCTGCCAAGACTTTGCTTCTAACAATGATCATAAACGTTTGTCTTACATTGCTCAAAACAATAAATCTCAGATTCATCTGATTGGCTTTTAATGCAAATAAAGCCAAAGGTCAAACAATGAGAAATGTAGGGGTAATTTTGAAAATTTAGCCTTTAACTGTGACTTTCTATATTTTGCCAAACAAAACAAACCCCAGCACCGTTGTGTATCTGTTATCCTAGAGGCCTAGACTAACAAAACGGGCCGGCAGGCTGGTTATGATTAACATGATTCTGAGCAGCAGCTCAACGCCGCGACCAGCTCAGAGCTAGCAACAGGATTAGTTTTTAACCTCCGGGCAAAAACAAAGAAAACAGCCTTGTGGCTCCCCAAAGCTGCTGGTATGATTTGCCTCAAAATATGGCAATTTTTTCTTTTGCCTGATTAACAAAGATATCCTATTTTATGTTGCCAGGAACAGCAAAATAAACATTGTACTGATTCAGACTATTCAAAGGTCCAGAAAAACAAGAAGCTTGCAACATAATCAGGAATGGCTCAGATCATATAATTGAACAGATGGCTGCTGCTGACTTCCAACACTCCCACCCCACCCCACCCCACCGCACCCCCCGAGCAGTGGGACCAAAGATATAGTAAGGACACCCAGTAAACAGGACCCTTTTCTTAAGTTAAGTTGATTGATACAATTGCAAGTCTCTCTCTCTCTCTCTCTCTCTCTCTCTCTCTCTCTCTCTCTCTCTCTCTCTCTCTCTCTCTCTCTCTCTCTCTCTCTCTCTCTCTCTCTCTCTCTCTCTCTCTCTCTCTCTCTCTCTCTCTCTCTCTCTCTCTCTCTCTCTCTCTCTCTCTCTCTCTCTCTCTCTCTTTCTCTCTTTTTTTCTTTCCTTTTTTCTCTGTATCTGTCTTTATCTTTCTCTGTCTTTCTGTCTGTGTGTGTGTCTCTCTCTCTTTGTCTCTCTCTCTCTCTCTCTCTCTCTCTCTCTCTCTCTCTCTCTCTCTCTCTCTCTCTCTCTCTCTCTCTTTTCCACAGAAACATTGCACATGGAAAGGGCTTCAACTAGATTTTATAACTAATGTCTGAAAAAAGTAAAGAAGAAACAGCAGCATCTCCATCACCGAGAGCACTACAACCAGTAAAACAAACACCCATGATAACTTTATATGAGCGGCAACAAATATTATAAAAGCAACAATAAACAACAATAGCAACAACAAGAAAAACAACAACAGTTCAAGCAGTGACTACCGTGTTAGTTTTCTGTGTCTCCGTTTTTACTGTGAAATCATCAATGAAAATCTTGTTTGAAATCAATCTGAATGAACTGATGCAGTTGTGTATTAAACTCAAGTTGAAGAGCATGCACAGATACTCTCGACATATTCTAAAAAATAAAACATCAGCCAAGAGGGAAGTAAAGCTATAATCCTTTACAGATTTATGACTAGTGAGGTCTTACAATCAACCAATGACAGATCTAAGATATTGTGAAGAACATCAACACACCAAAACAAATCAGAGTGAATTAAACATACAAGTTCGAAGCAAACTGGGAAAAAAGCTATGTAAAATGTCAAAGTTAGAAACAAATTTGTCTTCATTGAAGTAAAAACATCCTGCTTGCTATGTGTTTTTCCCTGGCTTCAACAAAACCATCCGTGAAAAAAAGCAGCTAATTTTGCCTAGAGTGATAGTAAAAGCTTGTGAGACCAGAAGCCATATGAGTTCTTTGGTCTGGAAAAAACAAATTACCTGCAAATGGTTTCCTTTTTAATAGTTAAAGCACCCCGACCAAAGATAATTTCCAAACAACCCTTGTTAAGGCAAAAGTAGCAACATAAAACATGGGTTGGAGATATTTGTTTCCAAATAAGGGCGGTTACAAGTCCTAAGGGTGATGCACGGTGGGGTGGAGGGGGGGGGGGGGCGAGTTGGTCACATCCTGACACCATGCTGGTCCTTCAGGACCAGTTTCTAGAGCCTCCGTCTACAGGCTCGGCACTTGCAGCAGGTGAGGAAAAGTGGGGTGGAGGGGGAGGCGAGTGGGTCACATCCTGACACCATGCTGGTCCTTCAGGGCCAGTTTCTAGAGCCTCCGTCTACAGGCTCGGCACGTGCAGCAGGTGAGGAACGGTGGGGTGGAGGGGGAGGCGAGTTGGTCACATCCTGACACCATGCTGGTCCTTCAGGTCCAGTTTCTAGAGCCTCCGTCTACAGGCTCGGCACTTGCAGCAGGTGAGGAAAAGTGGGGTGGAGGGGGAGGCGAGTGGGTCACATCCTGACACCATGCTGGTCCTTCAGGGCCAGTTTCTAGAGCCTCCGTCTACAGGCTCGGCACGTGCAGCAGGTGGGGAACGGTGGGGTGGAGGGGGGGCGAGTTGGTCACATCCTGACACCATGCTGGTCCTTCAGGACCAGTTTCTAGAGCCTCCGTCTACAGGCTCGGCACGTGCAGCAGGTGAGGAACGGTGGGGTGGAGGGGGAGGCGAGTGGGTCACATCCTGACACCATGCTGGTCCTTCAGGGCCAGTTTCTAGAGCCTCCGTCTACAGGCTCGGCACGTGCAGCAGGTGTTGCACGGTGCGGTGGAGGGGGAGGCGAGTGGGTCACATCCTGACACCATGCTGGTCCTTCAGGTCCAGTTTCTAGAGCCTCCGTCTACAGGCTCGGCGCGTGCAGCAGGTGAGGAACGGTGGGGTGGAGGGGGAGGCGAGTTGGTCACATCCTGACACCATGCTGGTCCTTCAGGGCCAGTTTCTAGAGCCTCCGTCTACAGGCTCGGCACGTGCAGCAGGTGAGGAACGGTGGGGTGGAGGGGGAGGCGAGTGGGTCACATCCTGACACCATGCTGGTCCTTCAGGGCCAGTTTCTAGAGCCTCCGTCTACAGGCTCGGCACGTGCAGCAGGTGTTGCACGGTGCGGTGGAGGGGGAGGCGAGTGGGTCACATCCTGACACCATGCTGGTCCTTCAGGTCCAGTTTCTAGAGCCTCCGTCTACAGGCTCGGCGCGTGCAGCAGGTGAGGAACGGTGGGGTGGAGGGGGAGGCGAGTTGGTCACATCCTGACACCATGCTGGTCCTTCAGGTCCAGTTTCTAGAGCCTCCGTCTACACGTTCGGCACGTGCAGCAGGTGAGGAACGGTGGAGTGGAGGGGGAGGCGAGTGGGTCACATCCTGACACCATGCTGGTCCTTCAGGTCCAGTTTCTAGAGCCTCCGTCTACAGGCTCGGCACGTGCAGAAGGTGAGGAACGGTGGAGTGGAGGGGGAGGCGAGTGGGTCACATCCTGACACCATGCTGGTCCTTCAGGGCCAGTTTCTAGAGCCTCTGTCTACACGTTCGGCACGTGCAGCAGGTGTTGCACGGTGCGGTGGAGGGGGAGGCGAGTGGGTCACATCCTGACACCATGCTGGTCCTTCAGGTCCAGTTTCTAGAGCCTCCGTCTACAGGCTCGGCACGTGCAGCAGGTGAGGAACGGTGGAGTGGAGGGGGAGGCGAGTGGGTCACATCCTGACACCATGCTGGTCCTTCAGGGCCAGTTTCTAGAGCCTCCGTCTACAGGCTCGGCACGTGCAGCAGGTGAGGAACGGTGGGGTGGAGGGGGAGGCGAGTGGGTCCCATCCTGACACCATGCTGGTCCTTCAGGTCCAGTTTCTAGAGCCTCCGTCTACAGGCTCGGCGAATGCAGCAGGTGAGGAACGGTGGGGTGGAGGGGGAGGCGAGTTGGTCACATCCTGACACCATGCTGGTCCTTCAGGTCCAGTTTCTAGAGCCTCCGTCTACAGTCTCGGCACGTGCAGCAGGTGAGGAACGGTGGGGTGGAGGGGGAGCCGAGTGGGTCACATCCTGACACCATGCTGGTCCTTCAGGACCAGTTTCTAGAGCCTCCGTCTACAGGCTCGGCACGTGCAGCAGGTGATGCACGGTGGTGTGGAGAGGGGGGCGAGTGGGTCACATCCTGACACCATGTTGGTCCTTCAGGGCCAGTTTCTAGAGCCTCCGTCTACAGGCTCGGCACGTGCAGCAGGTGAGGAACGGTGGGGTGGAGGGGGAGGCGAGTGGGTCACATCCTGACACCATGCTGGTCCTTCAGGGCCAGTTTCTAGAGCCTCCGTCTACAGGCTCGGCACGTGCAGCAGGTGATGCACGGTGGGGTGGAGGGGGAGGCGAGTGGGTCCCATCCTGACACCATGCTGGTCCTTCAGGGCCAGTTTCTAGAGCCTCCGTCTACCGGCTCGGCACGTACAGCAGGTGAGGAACGGTGGAGTGCAGGGGGAGGCGAGTTGGTCACATCCTGACACCATGCTGGTCCTTCAGGACCAGTTTCTAGAGCCTCCGTCTACAGGCTCGGCACGTACAGCAGGTGAGGAACGGTGGGGTGGAGGGGGAGGCGAGTGGGTCACATCCTGACACCATGCTGGTCCTTCAGGTCCAGTTTCTAGAGCCTCCGTCTACAGGCTCGGCACGTGCAGCAGGTGAGGAACGGTGGGGTGGAGGGGGAGGCGAGTTGGTCACATCCTGACACCATGCTGGTCCTTCAGGTCCAGTTTCTAGAGCCTCCGTCTACAGGCTCGGCACGTGCAGCAGGTGAGGAACGGTGGGGTGGAGGGGGAGGCGAGTTGGTCACATCCTGACACCATGCTGGTCCTTCAGGGCCAGTTTCTAGAGCCTCCGTCTACAGGCTCGGCACGTGCAGCAGGTGAGGAACGGTGGGGTGGAGGGGGAGGCGAGTGGGTCACATCCTGACACCATGCTGGTCCTTCAGGGCCAGTTTCTAGAGCCTCCGTCTACAGGCTCGGCACGTGCAGCAGGTGAGGAACGGTGGGGTGGAGGGGGAGGCGAGTGGGTCACATCCTGACACCATGCTGGTCCTTCAGGTCCAGTTTCTAGAGCCTCCGTCTACAGGCTCGGCACGTGCAGCAGGTGAGGAACGGTGGGGTGGAGGGGGAGGCGAGTGGGTCCCATCCTGACACCATGCTGGTCCTTCAGGTCCAGTTTCTAGAGCCTCCGTCTACAGGCTCGGCGCGTGCAGCAGGTGAGGAACGGTGGGGTGGAGGGGGAGGCGAGTTGGTCACATCCTGACACCATGCTGGTCCTTCAGGTCCAGTTTCTAGAGCCTCCGTCTACAGGCTCGGCACGTGCAGCAGGTGAGGAACGGTGGGGTGGAGGGGGAGGCGAGTGGGTCACATCCTGACACCATGCTGGTCCTTCAGGTCCAGTTTCTAGAGCCTCCGTCTACAGGCTCGGCACGTGCAGCAGGTGAGGAACGGTGGGGTGGAGGGGGGGGCGAGTGGGTCACATCCTGACACCATGCTGGTCCTTCAGGGCCAGTTTCTAGAGCCTCCGTCTACAGGCTCGGCACGTGCAGCAGGTGAGGAACGGTGGGGTGGAGGGGGAGGCGAGTGGGTCACATCCTGACACCATGCTTGTCCTTCAGGGCCAGTTTCTAGAGCCTCCGTCTACAGGCTCGGCACGTGCAGCAGGTGAGGAACGGTGGGGTGGAGGGGGGGGGCGAGTTGGTCACATCCTGACACCATGCTGGTCCTTCAGGACCAGTTTCTAGAGCCTCCGTCTACAGGCTCGGCACGTGCAGCAGGTGAGGAACGGTGGGGTGGAGGGGGGGGCGAGTTGGTCACATCCTGACACCATGCTGGTCCTTCAGGTCCAGTTTCTAGAGCCTCCGTCTACCGGCTCGGCACGTGCAGCAGGTGAGGAACGGTGGGGTGGAGGGGGAGGCGAGTGGGTCACATCCTGACACCATGCTGGTCCTTCAGGGCCAGTTTCTAGAGCCTCCGTCTATAGGCTCGGCACGTGCAGCAGGTGAGGAACGGTGGGGTGGAGGGGGAGGCGAGTGGGTCACATCCTGACACCATGCTGGTCCTTCAGGGCCAGTTTCTAGAGCCTCCGTCTACAGGCTCGGCACGTGCAGCAGGTGAGGAAAAGTGGGGTGGAGGGGGAGGCGAGTGGGTCACATCCTGACACCATGCTGGTCCTTCAGGGCCAGTTTCTAGAGCCTCCGTCTACAGGCTCGGCACGTGCAGCAGGTGAGGAACGGTGGGGTGGAGGGGGAGGCGAGTGGGTCACATCCTGACACCATGCTTGTCCTTCAGGGCCAGTTTCTAGAGCCTCCGTCTACAGGCTCGGCACGTGCAGCAGGTGAGGAACGGTGGGGTGGAGGGGGAGGCGAGTGGGTCACATCCTGACACCATGCTTGTCCTTCAGGGCCAGTTTCTAGAGCCTCCGTCTACAGGCTCGGCAAGTGCAGCAGGTGAGGAACGGTGGGGTGGAGGGGGAGGCGAGTGGTTCACATCCTGACACCATGCTGGTCCTTCAGGGCCAGTTTCTAGAGCCTCCGTCTACAGGCTCGGCACGTGCAGCAGGTGAGGAACGGTGGGGTGGAGGGGGAGGCGAGTGGTTCACATCCTGACACCATGCTGGTCCTTCAGGGCCAGTTTCTAGAGCCTCCGTCTACAGGCTCGGCACGTGCAGCAGCTATGCTCATGGACATAGACGCTAAACGATTGACTTGTTGCAACAAGCGAACTTGAACTGTTGGAAAGATTGAAAATATCGTGGCAATTTATTCTCATCAACGAAATATAAAAATATAAATAAATCGCCCAAAAGAGAAAACATTTTTTTGTGCTGAGCATGCAATTCTATTAACAGAATGTAATCTAGTGTAAGAATATAACAAACTTTCTTTCAACATCTTCCTTGAATAGTATTTTTACAATCAACGAACGATCTAAAACTAGATACACTCCATGAATGTCAAAGGGAACTGAGAAACTTTTTTTGAAACATATTTTTTTTTTTAAGATGATAGAATGAAAACGATATGTGATTGAACTATTTCTCTCATTTTTTAATTTAACTTTTGTGAACACCTATTAAACTATCAAAAGTATGTAGAATTTTTGAGTATTGGCAAAAGTAAACTTGCTCATTTACTTAAAGTTCCTACTTTCAACTTCATTATTTCCAAGATAAAATCTTTATTAAAAAATTAAAAAAAAATTTTTAACTTAGGGGCACAAAATTTGAGAGACATGTATGATATGCCGTTCAAATAACAAGTGGAGAAGATATAAACGTTGAAGAAAAGCGAAATGTTTGGCAATAACACAAGCATAACCTCCACAGCTATTCATTTATCAGTATTTAAGTATACAGAACTTTAGACCTAAAACTTGTCTCATGTATGTCGCCAACCGGATATTCTTTCTGCTACAAATGATGTAGGAATCTCAAACACACAAAAAATAAACGAGATCTGAAAGCTTTTCTTTACGCAATCCTCAACTGGTTTATCTCCCCGCCGATACTATGTTACTGCACATGTCAGATGAAACACAATTCTGAAACATTTTCATAGACCTGCTCTGACTGCATAAGAAGCCAAATCGAAGATTGAAAAATTGTTCAAGTTGATGTTTGGTTAGGGAAAAATAAAATACACAATCCAATCATAGTTGAAAGCAATAAAAGATTCAACAAGTATAACAATATATATATATATATATATATATATATATATATATATATATATATATATATATATATGTAAATCCTGTAATGTGAAACACATACCATTGCTAAGAGCACTAGATTGTCTAACACCGTAGACCGAGAATACAGTGAGCTCCATCCTAAAAAAAAATACCTAACAACTTGCTCCAGGCAATAAGTCCGCAAGAGCAACAATGGAAATTAAGGATTCAGTCATGAAATATTTCCGATAGCAACAGCAGCAAACAAGTTAACGTAGTTATTTGATTACTTCTCATCGTGATACATTTTTGTATAAAACAAAACCAAAATGGAATGGCTATAAGACTATCCAGTTTTAATCTACTTACTGCGACGAGAACGATTTTTTTCTTCAAATTTCTTTCACGCTGAAGAAACAAATTGCACTGCACGTACATGAAGTGTGTGTTTTGTACTCCTTGTCAGGCTGCAGACTTAGTTAATGCAGGCTACAGACGAAACAAACTTATTAAATCTAAACAAAATGAAGGAAAATAAATCAATACATAAATAAAATAACCGCCCCCAAAAGAATGTTTAGACATTTTTTGTAAAATTCAAATCAGGAACATTCTTTACCATGAAGTTTATAAAATAAATAGGGCAGCAAAACTTCCTGCGGGGCTATGCACTTGAGGCGTTGTTTGTAATAACTCCTAGTTTTCTTGACTTATAAAAGTCCTTTAGAAAAACTCTCAATAACTACACTTGGTTACTTCACAACATTCACGTTCCGATCTTATCATTCTTGTAAGTCTAATGCTGATAGATTTTATTTTTGTGGCTCCTGAAAAGGTTCATACGAATAAATTATTCGTATGATTTTTAGAATAGGAAAAAAATAGATACTAGTTCGAGCTCGGAATTCCATACTATTTTTCACATTTTGTAGATTCTGTACGTGCAAGTATATTGTTAGGGAATGCTAGCAGGTAAGGAGATTGTTTCCCACTTGGAGGAATCCCATATTATCGACAGTTTTCCTGTGTCTGTCTCTAAACAAAATCATAACATTTATTGTTCAAAATTGATACTGGGATCTGCTACATACTGATTAGAAGAGCCAATGTTAATTGCTATGGAGCTAAATTTCAGGTGTCTTATTTTTCTTATTTTAGTGTTTCTTTAAGGTAAAAAAAAGAAATCCTGCCCTACCGTTAAGTGGAGGTTAACACTTTCTCTAGACTGGATTCCGGACGTTGTTAGGATTTCACGATCCCGTGCCGACTCTGCTCCTTGTTAGAGCATCTAATAGAGACATCAGAGAATATTTTAATTGAAAAAATTCAATAGAGGAGCTTCCAAACTGCCACACAACCATCTTTACGTGTTTCTAGATAACTCTGACATTTTTAGAAACACACGTCATTCCACATTATCATTCTGTTCTTTGTTTCTCCCTCTATCTCTCTCTTTGACTCTTTCTTTTTCATTGTCTTCATCCGTTCTCCAGCTGTTTTTCTCTTCCACTCTTTCTTTCTCTTTCTCATTGTCTTTTTCTCATTTTATTTCCTCCCATCGCATCTCACTTAAATAGTCTTCGTCTTTAGTCTCTACAAACCTAGGAATTTTGTTTTTCTCTCAATGTCTATCTGTTTGTTTGTCTGTCTTCCAGTCTTTATATTTATTTTTTTTTCTTCTCAATTTTAGTTTTTTAAGTTGCTAATTTTCTTCTATTGTCTTTTTAAGTCCAATAACATATTCAGAATCTCTTTAGTTTTAAACAGTATATTCAGTTGATTGGTATATATTTATCTATTAACTTATTTATTTATCTTCCAATCAATCTAATTATTTATGATCCATCTGTCAGCATCAATTCATCTGACATAGCATTACCTTAAACCCATAGCATGCTTCTATCTATCGACAGATCTGTTTATTCCCCTTTTTATATAATTTGTTTTCCATTCAGTTGGCTTTTAAGTTTTCCCTTTTCGCAGCAGTGCCAAGATGTTATCTATTTCAAGCCTTCGCCGAGTCATACCGGATATATCTGCGACACATAGTGCATGGGGGAAGAATCTAAAGGGAATAAATTGGGCAACACTTTCCCAAATGTGCATTATGATGGTGAATCTATATTACCTCCATACTCGCTTTGCCCTTCTCGTTCTCTTCTTCTTTTTTTCTGTCTCTTTCAGTCTCTTTCTCTCTGTCTGTCTGTCTGTCTCTCCGGCCAAGTGTCTTTCTCTCTGTCTCTCTCTGTCTCTGTCTGTCTCTCTGTCTGTCTGTCTGTCTGTCTCTCTCATTCTTTGTCTGTCTGTCTGTCTCTGTCTGTCTGTCTTTCTCTCTCTCTCTTTCTCTCTCTCTCTCTCTCTCTCTCTCTCTCTCTCTCTCTCTCTCTCTCTGCTATTTCGTAACCCTTTTTTCTCCTCTTAATCTCTTTCTCTGTCTGCTTCTTTTCGTGATTCCTGCTGCCACTTCCACCCCCTGATTCCATATATGTAAAGTGTTTAAAGAATAATTGCCTCATAATGTCTCGGAATATTTGTAGTTCATTCAGTGAAGCTGTCAGCGAAGATTTCCGACCCTGGATAAGGTCATCGCAGTTCGACAGTGAAATCGTTCAAGCAAGGGGTTTGTGTCTTGTTTTAGGAATCTTGATTGTCCTAAAAATAAGGAAAAATAACTAGAAATACACATCATCGGCGGAAACAAGAAAAACGACGTAAATAGAAATAGAAAAGCTAAAAATGCACAGCTTTTTCTTTGGGAACGCAGGTGTTATTAACTGAAAGATCGAAATAACAACCAAATTCTTTCAGGGTTGGGGGTTGGGGGAGAATACGATCTAGGTTCTAAATCAGAAAGTGTTGGTTCCAGGAAGTTGATGTTGCAAATATGACCTTACTTTAGTGGATAGATCTATGCTTTCACTCTCAACATTCAACATTTGGTTGCTATAAGAACGGCGGCCATTGTGGATTTCAGACCAATAAGGCTCAGGCGGTTTCCAACTTACGTACACCAAAATCTTTATACAAACTCTGGAGACGTTTTCTTGAAAAGATCAGAGGGATTTTTCCGATAAATTCAATACTTTTCTTGAAAGAAAGTTAATTGATTTCATAATTGGTGAAAATTTTTAAAAGTTTTATCCAGTTTTATCAAACGAATAAATAAAAAACGAAAATATCTTTCTGGTCATTCATAGACCCATAGTATGGCAACTATGTGACGCATATGACAATCCTTGATAAACAGCAAAGTAAAGCATTTTTTCCTCTTGGAATGGTAAAATTTCTCTGAAAAAGTTTACTAACTTAAAATAAATTGATTCAGAATCAATAAATTGTATGATGATACTGAGTTTTCATGAACATAAAAAAGTTCATAAAGAAATCTTTGAAAGCATCGCAGTTCTGGGCACTTGAATATGCAGAGAACATGGGCACGGCTTTTTTAAGGTGCCATTCATCCCTCCCCCCCACACACACACATACACACAACCTACCCCCTCTTCCCCTCCCATAACTATCGAGGTTGTAACTACGTTACAATCGGAAATAAAGATAAATATGTGCTCACCTCAGAGACGTGAGGAGGATTATAGAGTTATTCTTCATTGACTGTTATAAAGAACTAAAGTTGATGTTGTTATAGTAAATTTTGCTTCTAACGCCAGGTAAATTAATAATATAGAAAGGTTTTTGGGATGGAGAAATAAAACTGGCTGAATATCGAAAAGATGATGAATACATTTTAGTTTTTTTTGTTTTTTTTTATTAATCGTTGACATGACCTTTACCGAAATTGAATTATCAAAAATAGCAAAAATCTTTTCCGGTGAAAAGCAAAAGAAGAAAAAGAGAGATATATAGAAAGTTAGAGAGAGAGAGAAACAGAGACAGAGACAGAGAGTGACAGAGAGAGGTAGAGAGAGACAGAGACACAGATATCTCTCTCTCTCTCTCTCTCTCTATATATATATATATATATATATATATATATATATATATATATATATATATATATATATATATATATATATATATATATATTTAGAAAGAGAGAGAAAGAGAGAGACAAGGAGAGAATATTAGGAAAGTCTTCATACTTGTAATTGTGAAATCTTTCTTCCACAACTGGAATCATTCTTTTTGCAGTCGGAGGTGAACCCAATGCTACATTTAGATTCCAGGCTATAAATAGAGCCATGCAGAGCTTAGAATGATGCACCATATTGTCTTGATACTCCCAGGACTCACTGAATATCATAATTTGCTTCTATTATTTGACAAAGTAGGAAACTTTCTGTTGGGATAGTTCGCTTCACTTCACGGCCATCCCTACCGCGCCCTCTCCATCTTTCCTCCCATCCTCCCATCCTCCCTCCTCTCATCCTCCCTCCTCTCATCCTCTCTCCTCCCATCCTCCCTCCCCATTGTTCCTCCCTCCTCTCATCCTCCCTCCTCCCATCTTCCCTCCTCCCATCCTCCCTCCTCTCATCCTCCCTCTCCATTGTTCCTCCCTCCTCTCATCCTCCCTCCTCCCATCTTCCCTCCTCTCTCCTCCCTCCTCCTTCCTCTCATCCTCTCTCCTCCCATCCTCTCTACTCTCATCCTCCCTCCTCCCATCTTCCCTCCTCTCTCCTCCCTCCGCCTTCCTCTCATCCTCTCTCCTCCCATCCTCTCTACTCTCATCCTCCCTCCTTCCTCTCATCCTCTCTCCTCCCTCCTCCTTCCTCTCATCCTATCTCCTCCCATCCTCCTTCCTCTCATCCTCTCTCCTCCCTCCTCCTTCCTCTCATCCTCTCTCCTCCCATCTTCTCTAGTCTCATCCTCTCTCCTTCCTCTCATCCTCTCTCCTCCCTCCTCCTTCCTCTCATCCTCTCTCCTCCCTCCTCCTTCCTCTCATCCTCTCTCCTCCCTCCTCTTTCCTCTCATCCTCTCTCCTCCCATCCTCTCTACTCTCATCCTCTCTCCTTCCTCTCATCCTCTCTCCTCCCTCCTCCTTCCTCTCATCCTCTCTCCTCCCTCCTCCTTCCTCTCATCCTCTCTCCTCCCATCCTCTCTACTCTCATCCTCCCTCCTTCCTCTCATCCTCTCTCCTCTCTTCTCCTTCCTCTCATCCTCTCTCCTCCTTTCCTCCTTCCTCTCATCATCTCTCCTCCCATCCTCCCTACTCTCATCCTCCCTCCTCCCATCTTCCCTCCTCTCTCCTCCCTCCTCTCATCCTCCCATCCTCCCTCCTCTCATCCTCCCTCTCCATTGTTCCTCCCTCCTCTCATCCTCCCTCCTCCCATCTTCCCCCCTCTCTCCTCCATCCTCCTTCCTCCCATCCTCCCTACTCTCATCCTCCCTCCTCCCATCTTCCCTCCTCCCATCCTCCCTACTCTCATCCTCCCTCCTCCCATCTTCCTTCCTCTCTCCTCCCTCCTCCTTCCTCTCATCCTCTCTCCTCCCATCCTCCCTACTCTCATCCTCCCTCCTCCCATCTTCCCTCCTCTCTCCTCCCTACTCTCATCCTCCCTCCTCCCATCTTCCCTCCTCTCTCCTCCCTCCTCTCATCCTCCCTCCTCTCATCCTCCCTCTCCAATGTTCCTCCCACCTCTCATCCTCCCTCCTCCCATCTTCCCCCCTCTCTCCTCCATCCTCCTTCCTCCCATCCTCCCTACTCTCATCCTCCCTCCTCCCATCTTCCCTCCTCTCTCCTCCCATCCTCCCTACTCTCATCCTCGCTCCTCCCATCTTCCCTCCTCCCTTCCTCCCTCCTCTCATCCTCCCTCCTCCCATCTTCCCTCCTCTCTCCTCCCTTCCTCCCTCCTCTCTCCTCCCATCCTCCTTCCTCTCATCCTCTCTCCTCCCATCTTCCCTCCTCTCTCCTCCCATCTTCCTTCCTCTCTCCTCCCATCTTCCTTCCTTTCATCCTCTCTCCTCCCATCTTTCCTCCTCTCTCCTCCCATCTTCCTTCCTCTCTCCTCCCATCTTCTTTCCTCTCATCCTCTCTCCTCCCATCTTCCCTCCTCTCTCCTCCCATCTTCCTTCCTCTCTCCTCCCATCCTCCTTCCTCTCATCCTCTCTCCTCCCATCTTCCCTACTCTTTCCTCCCATCTTCCTTCCTCTCTCCTCCAATCTTCCCTCCTCTCTCCTCTCTCCTCCCATCCTCCCTACTCTCATCCTCCCTCCTCCCATCTTCCTTCCTCTCTCCTCCCTCCTCCTTGCTCTCATCCTCTCTCCTCCCATCTTCCCTCCTCTCTCCTCCCTCCTCCTTCCTCTCATCCTCTCTCCTCCCATCTTCCTTCCTCTCTCCTCCCTCCTCCTTCCTCTCATCCTCTCTCCTCCCATCTTCCCTCCTCTCTCCTCCCTACTCTCATCCTCTCTCCTCCCATCTTCCCTCCTCTCTCCTCCCTACTCTCATCCTCTCTCCTCCCATCTTCCCTCCTCTCTCCTCCCTACTCTCATCCTCTCTCCTCCCATCTTCCCTCCTCTCTCCTCCCTACTCTCATCCTCTCTCCTCCCATTCTCCCTACTCTCATCCTCCCTCTCCATTGTTCCTCTCTCCTCCCATCTTCCCTCCTCTCTCCTCCCATCTTCCCTCCGCTCTCCTCCCATCTTCCATCCTCTCTCCTCCCATCTTCCTTCCTCTCATCCTCTCTCCTCCCATCTTCCCTCCTCTCTCCTCCCATCTTCCTTCCTCTCTCCTCCCATCTTCCTTCCTTTCATCCTCTCTCCTCCCATCTTCCCTCCTCTCTCCTCCCATCTCCCTTCCTCTCTCCTCCCATCTTCTTTCCTCTCATCCTCTCTCCTCCCATCTTCCCTCCTCTCTCCTCCCATCTTCCTTCCTCTCTCCTCCCATCCTCCTTCCTCTCATCCTCTCTCCTCCCATCTTCCCTCCTCTTTCCTCCCATCTTCCTTCCTCTCTCCTCCCATCTTCCCTCCTCTCTCCTCTCTCCTCCCATCCTCCCTACTCTCATCGTCCCTCCTCCCATCTTCCTTCCTCTCTCCTCCCTCCTCCTTGCTCTCATCCTCTCTCCTCCCATCTTCCCTCCTCTCTCCTCCCTCCTCCTTCCTCTCATCCTCTCTCCTCCCATCTACCTTCCTCTCTCCTCCCTCCTCCTTCCTCTCATCCTCTCTCCTCCCATCTTCCCTCCTCTCTCCTCCCTACTCTCATCCTCTCTCCTCCCATCTTCCCTCCTCTCTCCTCCCTACTCTCATCCTCTCTCCTCCCATCTTCCCTCCTCTCTCCTCCCTACTCTCATCCTCTCTCCTCCCATCTTCCCTCCTCTCTCCTCCCTACTCTCACCCTCTCTCCTCCCATTCTCCCTACTCTCATCCTCCCTCTCCATTGTTCCTCCCTCCTCCCATCTTCCCTTCTCTCTCCTACCATCCTCCTTCCTCTCATCCTCTCTCCTCCCATCCTCCATCGTCTTTCCTCCCATCCTCCCTTCTCCCTTCTCCCACCTTCCATCCTCCCTCCGCCCTCCTCCCTGCCACCATCCACTCTCCTCCCTCCTCTTTCCCTGGAGTCTTCGAAGCAGCTCTTTTGACACTTCACAAATGACTCAACTTGCTCACCTTTACACCTCAAATCACTTTTAAAGAAAAATCCATTTGAAAACTCTGTGTGCTTTTCCTCGTGTTTTTAGTTTCCTTGTCAATTAGTCTGATGATGTTCTTACGTGTTCTAACCTTCCCGACCATACAATGCCTGCTAAAATATGATTTATCATTGCATCGAGCATAAATTAAAGTAAACAAACAGGAATGCATAACGAATTCTCTTCAAACGCAGAATTTCTTATTGATATTTCGCGATCGTTTTCTGAAACTTGTCTAAGAATCTGAAATAGCAGGTGGCTTCAGTGTTAGAGCGGGCAGTCACGTCACATCCACAAGGATATTTTTTTTTATAGGGTTTGATCCCCGTAACGTCTTTTGGCAATAAAAAGCCTCACCTTTTCAATTGCATTAACTTTCAACAGAACAGGTGGAGACTTGCTTGGTATGGAGGAAAGGTACGGGATATTCTTGTGCAGTGTTTACATGATACAATCAAATAAACAAATCAAATTGAACGTCTGCATTCTTCTATTGCCACAGGGCTTAAATATGTTTCTCCTAAAACAAAGTTCATTTTATTGCTTTGAACTTTCAACAAAATTATAGTTGTTTTTTGGTTGTTTTTTTTTTAACTTTCTTAAAAATCATATTTCTTTAAGCCAGTCTACATGCTTGTTACGTGAAAATACAAGCCTAGACACAATCCAGTCAAAGAGCCTTACGTGGTTTGAGACCTTTCAGCGTAGGAACAACACAGCAGAATTAAAAATGAGGTTTAAAAATATCAGCTTAGGTAAAGCTAAAAAAATTACATTATGTGATTTTAGAGATACTAACTTAGATACAACCCAACCAAAGCACATTAGCTGCTTTTAAAAATAATATCCTAGATACAACGCAACCAAAGAACATAAGATGGTTTTAAATACCAGCCTAGACACAACCCAACCAAAGTATATAAATTGGTTAGAAAATACTAACCTATATTGAGCCTAACCTAACCAAAGATGTGGAGGTAAAACATCAACCTATAATCGCCACCAGTACTAATATCACTTACTGAAATATCTCTCAAGCGCCACCTATATCAAGATTGAAAGCTCGGTGAGTTACAAAAACCTAAGAACCTTAGATAGTGTAGCGATTAGATTAATATTAACTTGTTACGCCCCGCCTGTGTATATGTAAAGATCCTAATTAAAATGTGGAGGTTGCAGTGAGAATAGTCGGTTATTTCATAAAATCTAGAATCCTCTTAGACACTCATTATCATGTGCGTCTGCGTTAATGCGCAGATATGAATTCCCGCAAGGTAGCGAGGCGTTAGGTGTTTTTTTTGGGGGAAATGCATAGCCTTATAAGTAGCGTATAGAAAGATCTTAAAATAGACTTTTGGAAAGTATTATAGTGACCGGTTTCCTATATTGATCTCCTCCCCCGCTCTAACTCTGAAATGACGAAAGTCGAGCTGCCTCCTTCAATACAAAGCAGAGAAATGAGGGACGATAACAGTGACGACCTAGTATTTTACCTTATTGACATTCATCGGCATTTAGATTTAGATATAGATATAAGTGTTAAGTAAAGGCTGTTGAGTGACACTGATGTGCCGGATATCTGGTGTAGCAGAATCAGGTCAGAACTTCCGGTTGTTCTTTCATCAGGATATTCAGGGTATGGCTTCCTGTTCACAGTTAGGGGACACAACTTCTAAAAATACTGATCGAGACCTGAATTAAAAAATTCTCAATAGGTTGATAAAGCAATATTTTTCCGCATGGATGTTACACTTTTTAAAAATAATTAAGTCGAGGAAAAACGCACGTTTTGAAGTTCTGAAAAAGAGCAATTTTTTCCGAGAAAAAAAAAAAAAAAACAAAACCTGAGTGTCGCTTTAGTTTATATAATTTTCGAAATCAAGTGGCTTGAATCTGGACCAAGAATGTTAGTCATGCATGATTGGTTATTTACAATCTGTTTTACTTAATTTCAACTTGCGCAAAACTTACTTCTTTAGCGGAGTAGAAAAATAGATGATCAGGGTAAGTGGGTTGAAGCGGCTCGCTGGTCCGAGAAGATACTTCCTCACAGAGAACAGTGCTACAATAGACAACCGTCTTGATGTTGGAGATGGTCCAAGAAGATACTTCCTCACAGATACAGGAACAGTGCTACAACAGACAACCGTCTTGATGTTGGAGATGGTCCAAGAAGATACTTCCTCACAGATACAGGAACAGTGCTATCATAGACAACCGTCTTGATGTTGGAGATGGTGCGAGAAGATACTTCCTCACAGATACAGGAACAGTGCTACAATAGACAACCGTCTTGATGTTGGAGATGGTCCAAGAAGATACTTCCTCACAGATACAGGAACAGTGCTACAACAGACAACCGTCTTGATGTTGGAGATGGTCCAAGAAGATACTTCCTCACAGATACAGGAACAGTGCTATCATAGACAACCGTCTTGATGTTGGAGATGGTGCGAGAAGATACTTCCTCACAGATACAGGAACAGTGCTACAATAGACAACCGTCTTGATGTTGGAGATGGTGCGAGAAGATACTTCCTCACAGATACAGGAACAGTGCTACAATAGACAACCGTCTTGATGTTGGAGATGGTGCGAGAAGATACTTCCTCACAGATACAGGAACAGTGCTACAATAGACAACCGTCTTGATGTTGGAGATGGTGCGAGAAGATACTTCCTCACAGATACAGGAACAGTGCTATCATAGACAACCGTCTTGATGTTGGAGATGGTGCGAGAAGATACTTCCTCACAGATACAGGAACAGTGCTACAACAGACAACCGTCTTGATGTTGGAGATGGTGCGAGAAGATACTTCCTCACAGATACAGGAACAGTGCTATCATAGACAACCGTCTTGATGTTGGAGATGGTGCGAGAAGATACTTCCTCACAGATACAGGAACAGTGCTATCATAGACAACCGTCTTGATGTTGGAGATGGTGCGAGAAGATACTTCCTCACAGAGAGCAGTGCTACAACAGACAACCGTCTTGATGTTGGAGATGGTGCGAGAAGATACTTCCTCACAGATACAGGAACAGTGCTATCATAGACAACCGTCTTGATGTTGGAGATGGTGCGAGAAGATACTTCCTCACAGAGAACAGTGCTACAACAGACAACCGTCTTGATGTTGGAGATGGTGCGAGAAGATACTTCCTCACAGATACAGGAACAGTGCTATCATAGACAACCGTCTTGATGTTGGAGATGGTCCGAGAAGATACTTCCTCACAGATACAGGAACAGTGCTATCATAGACAACCGTCTTGATGTTGGAGATGGTGCGAGAAGATACTTCCTCACAGATACAGGAACAGTGCTACAATAGACAACCGTCTTGATGTTGGAGATGGTGCGAGAAGATACTTCCTCACAGATACAGGAACAGTGCAACAATAGACAACCGTCTTGATGTTGGAGATGGTGCTAGAAGATACTTCCTCACAGAGAACAGTGCTACAATAGACAACCGTCTTGATGTTGGAGATGGTCCGAGAAGATACTTCCTCACAGATACAGGAACAGTGCTATCATAGACAACCGTCTTGATGTTGGAGATGGTGCGAGAAGATACTTCCTCACAGATACAGGAACAGTGCTATCATAGACAACCGTCTTGATGTTGGAGATGGTGCGAGAAGATACTTCCTCACAGATACAGGAACGGTGCTATCATAGACAACCGTCTTGATGATGGAGATGGTGCAAGAAAATACTTCCTCACTGATACAGGAACAGTGCTATCATAGATAACCGTCGTGATGATGGAGATGGTCCGAGAAAAGTCATCTTGAATATTTCATCATTATAAATCTGTGATTATTGACTTCTAGATATATAATTTCAGTTATAAGCATTTAAAAAATGCACTCTTATTCCATTAGCCATTTCGAAATACACTGGTATTCATTTTATAAGTAATTTGTTCATATCGTGCATTTCTATTGAATATCAAGCTGACTGATTTTCAGTTGCCATTTTAAAGAGCATCATTTGCTCAGATCAAACAAAATAGGAGGTGCTTATCTCTGAAACTAGAGCAAAAAAAAATAAATTAAAAACAAAAATAATATAAGGGAAGTCTTCACTTATTATTGAGAGTAAAGCGCAAAGAGTATATGTGAGCTAAATGCCATAATGCACATTTATCAGAAAAACAAGTAAATAAATTCTTCTGCTCCCCAAACTGTCATATTGCGTGCAAACAAATTTAATAGATAACGGGTTTGGCATTTCATAGCGCTGCCCCTTTAATGTAAAATACCAGCCATAATTACACAAACCTACAAAATCTTTATAGGGCAAAATTAAGTTACATGTTCGTAAAAAAAATGCGTCGTGTAAATGTACAAGTAAATGGCATTCAAGCACACACATTTCGCCTCTTGATACGAAAAACAAACAAAAAAAAATAAAAAAACGACAAAAAAACAACAACAACAACAACAACACCTGCAACAGCAACAGCAACAACAATATGGAAGTAACCAGCCACATAGTCTCTCACAAAATGCTGGCTCAACATCCACTCTCATAAAATGTACAAGTGCACAGTTTATGATGCAGTGATGAAATCCTTGTTGCTCATTGATCTTCATGCCTGTCCTACTTGTTTCACATCGCCAGAGTCTCTCTGAGGAGTTTATGCGAATTGAAAAGTGTGTGTGGGTGGGAAGAGTGGGCGGCGAGCAAATCCACTTATCCTGTCAATAGCGGTGATTCAAGTTTTCTGAAGCTAGGTTGTAGTTCTCCTGCCATAAATGGAATGGTGTTCCGAGACCTGAACTTAAACTCCTTTACGTCTTTCAAGACCTTCACACAACAATCTTCCTTCTCCTGCCATAAATGGAATGGTGTTCCGAGACCTGAACTTAAACTCCTTTGTGTCTATCGGGACCTTCTCACAATCTTCCCTCTCCTGCCATAAATGGAATGGTGTTCAGAGACCTGAACTTAATCTCCTTTGTGTCTATCGGGACCTTCGCACAATCTTCTCTCTCCTGCCATAAATGGAATGGTGTTCAGAGACCTGAACTTAATCTCCTTTGTGTCTATCGGGACCTTCGCACAATCTTCTCTCTCCTGCCATAAATCGAATGGTGTTCCGAGACCTGAACTTAAACCCCTTTACGTCTATCGGGACCTTCACACAATCTTCCTCTTCCATGAAAACAGCTACAACTCTTGCGGCTGAGCTTAATGTACACGGACAAGAAATTAGAGCTAAAGCTACCAAGACGACCAAGATTGTTTGGGTTTTTCATGGACTTATTTTGTGAGATGCTGTTATAGAAATCAAATATAGAAAATAAGTTTTCATTTCATGAGCAGCCCTACCATTTCTGTTATTAAAAAAAAATTCTTAAACATTACGAACACTTTGACCATCAAAAGTATTGAAAAAATAAATTTAAGGCAAAACAGATTTCCCATTTTGGAGTAAAGAACAAATAAAATTGCAGTGATTATATTATGCACATAAACACATAAATCTAAAAGTGAAAAAAGAGACAGACAGAGAGAGAGAGAGAGAGAGAGAGAGAGAGAGAGAGAGAGAGAGAGAGAGAGAGGGAGGGAGGGAGGGAGAGAGAGAGTGAGAGAGAGACAGCAAACAGGCAGAGACAGAGAGAGATGACGAGAAAGACAGGCAGACAAACAGGCAGACAGACAGAGAGACACACAGAGAAGGAGAGAGAGATAGAAAAAGCGAGACAGACTGGCGTAAAGACAGAGAGAAAGAGAGAGACAGAGGAAGATAAAGAGCAAAAAGAGATAAAGAAAAGAAAGAGAGAGATAGTGGTAGGGAGAGAGAGATAGAGAGAGGGAGAGAGAGATAGTGGTAGGGAGAGAGAGATAGAGAGAGGGAGAGAGATAGAGAGAGATAGAGAGAGGGAGAGAGGAATTAACGATAAACCGTCGCTCAGTGCCGGCCGGCTGGTCTCTCACAGCCCAACCAGATCTACGGATTGAGAAATGCGTCTCCAATGTTTAAATGCTGGTTACATAAGTTGGGCAACTATCATATTTGTCTCACAGACACAACACAGCTACAACCATTACCCCCATTAATAACATCTGTCTGCCAGTCACAATTCTCTGCCCTTTTCCCTTTTCTGTTGTCTAGGCTCAGCTGTTTTCATTTCTACCTCCCCTCCTTACCCTAAAGTGTTTTCCTCTATCGTGTTTTTCTGTTTGCCTCTCGGGACCATCCTCCCAGCATTTACTTCGAACAAAAGGACAGAAGAATCATAACTTAATTTAGAGGTTGGTTCTATTCTCTGCTCCTGAAATAATTCCTTCATTTTCTCGCTAACTGAAACTTTTATCTTTGACATGTGGCGTGTAATTTCATGTTTTGTGAGATGTTTCAATTTTAAATGTCGTTCATATTAATTTGTTATTTCTAGAGCTTCGAACACAAATATGAGAAAAAAGATAAAGCGTTATTGTTCAGTGAATTTCACTGATATAAGGAAATAACTACATAAATAAGCTAAGAATTTAAAGCACATCTGACAGAGAAACACATGTAAAACTTTCTTCCTTGGACAGTTTTTTCAAAACCATATCATTATAACTTGTATAGGAAGATAAATGTGATGAAAAAGGTTGGATTGAACGGTCCATCAACTGATGTTTTGATTTCTTCTTGTATACATGCTCCAGCCACAATTTAATCATAATGTTTCTGTTCTTCTTCCTGAAAAACTTCCTTAACTGGGGCGGTCATGTCTAATATAGACAGAAAGCCAAAAGTTTACACTGTGAGACCAGAGACCTGCTGCTCCAGGTGAGAGAGTCTCCCTACAATAGAATACTGGGTGAAGCTTTTCTTTACTGCGATATTCTGTCTATCATTATTTCTCCTTTTGCACGTCCAACTCAGTAACTCTCTAGCTTTTCTTATCTTTGATTCACCATTTACTCCTCATTCTCCAGAACTCTATTCCCAGTTTCTTCATCCTTCTTTCTCCCCCCCGCCTCTCCGCTCTCATATTCTTCACTCTCTGTCTCTCTCTGTCTCACTCTGTCTCACTCTGTCTCTGTCTGTCTGTCTGTCTCTCTCTCTCTCAGTCACTCTCACTCGCTCTTTCACTCTTACGCGTTCTACCATTTCCAAAGATATTAACACGAAATGAGCTGATTCCTCAACGGTAGCTTGACGAGTTCCAATTTTTCCAGTTTTATTTTCAAAGGCCACTAGCTAGCAGCTACATGTGTCTAGAATCGATAGGTGCCAAGTAAACGGTTGATAAAGATCGTCAAATACCGCCTCGTATTACACTATTAGACTCTGAATCTGCTCGGGGAAAAAAATCCAGCTTGTGCTACTTCGCTTTCTTATTGGCAACGCAAGCATTTGATAGAAAGGTGTCTTTGAATCCCAAGAGAAACGATCACACGAAACTTTAATTTGGCTTCTGTTTAATGGGCTGTTCAGGTATTGTATCAAACTGGATGTCTAAGACTTGGTGTTAAAACCACGAGAAACCTCATCCACACCTACAAACGATAGTAAAACGTAAAAGTCCAGCAACTTCTATAGACTCCCTATATTTGCATTTCCGTATTTGAAATCCTGGTCTCTTCTAATGAACCTTGCTGTCTCCCGAAATAGCCAGCGCCCTTCTGACCAACTCGTGTGTAAAGGGTGAGCACTCTGAATAAATCGGGTAAACAGAGTAATCAAGTGAAGCGAATTATGGGCCTTGTTGTGCGTGTTTATGGCGGAGAGAGAGAGGTGGCATTGGTTTTCAGTCTCCTCCAATTAAAGGATCGGTCGGGGCTTTCCAATAGTTACATTATGAAGCTTGTATCTCCCTCCCCCCCCCCCCTTCCCCCTTTTTTTTCTCCTCCTTCCCGCTCTTAATTTTCTTTTTCCCTCTTATCTCTGACTGTCCCTCCATTCCCTCTCTCTCTCTCTCTCTCTCTCTCTCTCTCTCTCTCTCTCTCTCTCTCTCTCTCTCTCTCTCTCTCTCTCTCTCTCTCTCTCTCTCTCTCTCTCTCTCTCTCTTTCTGTCTCTCTCTCTCTATCTATCTATCTATCTCTATCTCTATCTCTTTCTCTCTTTCTCTTTTTTTTCTCTGAATCTGTGATGCTATTGTAAATCTAGAAGACAACCTTAAAATTTGAAACACAAAACTAATTTTCCAAAAAAAAAGGTCAAAGTGGCGATAATGGGCCGTAAATAACGAACTTCTCCTATAAGCTGTTACATAACGAAAGGCCATAGAAATCGAATTGTCCATACTTGGCTCTATTTTAATCTTTGGGCTCTCAGCATTTCATAGTGAAAAAGAAACTTTTTATTAAACGGAAGAGTCTGTATTTACATATTGAGAATAATTATAGACATATTTCTTAATTTCATGACAAAAAAATTACCCTTTAAAATTCTTCCTCAAGTATCTCAATTACAAATCTGCAGATTAATTCTTTTTGCACTTTTTGTGTGTTAGATACAGCAGCCAAATAACAAATTGTAACCTTCTATAATTCCTAGAACACTGCATAACTGTATATTAACAAAAAATGATCAATATGATATTTCAAAACTAATCTGGCAAAGATTAGCTTGGTGAAAATGATAATTGCGACTGTTGAAACTAAATTACTGACCGAATTGTGAGTTAAAAAAACAGAAAATACAGGCAGCTGGACCAAACGTCTTCCAAACAACTAATCAAACTGCAGACCAGACTATCCATCACACAACAGACACCACTGTCAAGCAAGCGAACAACTAATCAAACTGCAGACCAGACTAGGCATCACACAACAGACACCACTGTCAAGCAAGCGAACAACTAATCAAACTGCAGACCAGACTAGGCATCACACAACAGACACCACTGTCAAGCAAGCGAACAACTAATCAAACTGCAGACCAGACTAGGCATCACACAACAGACACCACTGTCAAGCAAGCGAACAACTAATCAAACTGCAGACCAGACTAGGCATCACACAACAGACACCACTGTCAAGCAAGCGAACAACTAATCAAACTGCACACCAGACTATCCATCACACAACAGACACCACTGTCAAGCAAGCGAACAACTAATCAAACTGCAGACCAGACTATCCATCACACAACAGACACTAGGGTCAAGCAAGCGAACAACTAATCAAACTGCACACCAAACTATCCATCACACAACAGACACCACTGTCAAGCAAGCGAACAACTAATCAAACTGCACACCAAACTATCCATCACACAACAGACACCACTGTCAAGCAACCGAACAACTAATCAAACTGCACACCAGACTATCCATCACACAACAGACACCACTGTCAAGCAACCGAACAACTAATCAAACTGCACACCAGACTATCCATCACACAACAGACACCACTGTCAAGCAAGCGAACAACTAATCAAACTGCAGACCAGACTATCCATCTCACAACAGACACCACAGTAAAGCAACCGAACAACTAATCAAACTGCAGACCAGACTAGGCATCACACAACAGACATCACAGTCAAGCAACCGAACAACAGATTAAACAGGAGACAGGTAATATAGAGATGAAATATTTATGGAATGTATGGTATTCATGGATGGGACTAATTAACCTGAATTTAAACAACGGAGAATTAAAAAAGAATAGAAAAAAAAAATAAAAAATTATTCACAAATACTTTAGAAATAGCAACGACCGTTAAGAACTACGAATTTATAGCTGGCTCAATATAATTTTGTTTCTTTTCCTTCCTTTTTTCGAAGTTTTTTAATATGTTGTTTCATTCACTGAAAATCAAACATTGGTAGAATAAAATAACTTTTTTTCCTTAGCGTGAAAAGCTGCTCTAGCACTCACTCTTGTTTTTTCATCAACAAAGACGTTCATTACTATCCGTACATGTAGAACAGAGAAGGCAGTGGGTTACCAGAAGATCGATGACACACGACATCTAAAGGGTGTCGGCACGAACTCAATACAATACTCATGACCTTGAAACAGTTGCTTGCTGAAATGAAAAAAAAAAAAAAAAACATGCCTTGCCCAACCCGCAGAGACGCTTCCAGAGTACCGGACTGTGTGATGAGTGAGTGGTTCCGCCTGAACTGTGTACGCGTCCGTGTTGACTTTGGTCTTTATGGGGATTCAATGCAGTACCTGGTAGAATATCAACACAGTGCTTATTATTTAGAGATTCATTCGCGTGCATGTTTTTTTTTTTTTTTGTTTTTGTTTTTTTTTTATTTCAAGACCGATATAATTTTACAGTTGTGTTGTGATAAGAAGATAAAACTTTGGTGTAAATGCTTTGACTGCACGTAAAGCTGGTCACGTCTAGGTGCAGCACACCTCGTTATGCGGTCCGGGTTCAAATCAAGATTGGAAAAAAAACTTTAAACAAAGGGAAAAAAATAGGTTTGATCCCAAAGGTGAAATGTCTGATCTTTTTTTTTCTGTATCTCTGTCTGTCTGCCTATCTGTCTGTGTGTCTGTCTCTCTCGAAGTTTCGGTGGCTGTTGATTTAGAGCGTCCGCCCTGATACCTGAAAGGCTGATCTCGGTGGAAGGTGAAGTGAAGGATCCGCCTACCCCGACAGGAGTTTATGTTTATTGATATTAATAATATACAAAATATTCTTGGATGATCGAGCTGCGGATGGGTTAAATCAAACAACAATCAACAAGAGTTTATGTTTATTGATATTAATAATATACAAAATATTCTTGGATGATCGAGCTGCGGATGGGTTAAATCAAACAACAATCAACAAGAGTTTATGTTTATTGATATTAATAATATACAAAATATTCTTGGATGATCGAGCTGCGGATGGGTTAAATCAAACAACAATCAACAAGAGTTTATGTTTATTGATATTAATAATATACAAAATATTCTTGGATGATCGAGCTGCGGATGGGTTAAATCAAACAACAATCAACAAGAGTTTATGTTTATTGATATTAATAATATACAAAATATTCTTGGATGATCGAGCTGCGGATGGGTTAAATCAAACAACAATCAACAAGAGTTTATGTTTATTTATATTAATAATATACAAAATATTCTTGGATGATCGAGCTGCGAATGGGTTATATCAAACAACAATCAACAAGAGTTTATGTTTATTGATATTAATAATATACAAAATATTCTTGGATGATCGAGCTGCGGATGGGTTAAATAAAAAAAAACTCAACAGGAGCTTATGTTTATTGATATTAATAATATACAAAATATTCTTGGATGATCGAGCTGCGGATGGGTTAAATAAAAAAAACTCAACAGGAGCTTATGTTTATTGATATTAATAATATACAAAATATTCTTGGATGACCGAGCTGCGGATGGGTTATATCAAACAACAATCAAACCATACCAATCTATCTCCTCCTCCCCTCTTTCCCTATACGCTCAAACCTTAAGCTTCAACCTCTATTTTTCCTCTTTTCTCATTAGTGACAAAAAATTGAAGTAGCACCATGACGATTTGATAAATAACAATCAATCCAATATGACCTTTCCTAGATGGACTGATCTATAACTACACCACCTGCGCAAAATAATTTTTGGCTCCACCTACAAACCAGGCAAACGAAGTCTTGTAGTCATGTCTCGCAGGGATTATTTACCTATCAGAAAATCTATGACAAAAATAGGTTTTTATTTCGAAATAAAACTTCAAACATGGAATTTCGACCATAGAAGGCTACACGAGCTGTTTCGACATTGACTTTGAAAACGAAAATAATCTGTGATTAGAATCAAACACAGAAAGAACGTAAGACTACCAAACACTTCCTACGACTACACCCATCACATGATGTCTGCAGTGGCATATGATAAGCTGAAGCATAGAGTATGGTAGCTTGATACTTGAGGTTTATATGGGTTGTAATATGTCTTTGATGAAAATTTGATATATCTCAGACAGAGTGTGATATTTATGTGTGCAGTAGGTTCTCTCTTTTCCTTCTTTGGAACCTCTTTCTCTCCATATCAAGTCCTTTTGGTTACCATTTACCCAGCGTGTCTTTTCTTGTTTTTGTCTGTTTGTCGGTCTCCCTCTCTCCCTCTCTCTCACTCTGTGTCTCTTTTTCGCTATATCTGTCTCTTTTCGTTTCTCTTTCTGTCTTTTTCTCTCTGTCTCGCTCTTTCCTCCCTGAATGAATTTTTAGCACATTCATATTGACAGACAACAGTCTAAAAGCTTAGGTCTATAAAGCAAGCTCTTGACACAATATTTTCAGGAGATTATAGTATTGATTAACAACTAATTATTAATTTTTAATGTTTTGCAAAAATCGTCGCTCAACTATCATACAAATGAGTGTTTGGTATGCCCTAACGGCTTAGTTCCTCCAGAGGTCCGCTGGCAGACTATAACCGATCATAATGCCAGCAGTTGCTTCTAGGAAAATCGCAGAGTGACAAAATTCTTCATCACCTGAGTGAGGTGAAGAACATTTGCCAAAATTAACGCATTACATCTGAAAGAGCCAGCATTCGAACCCGAGATATTTTCTTCTATGAGAGGCAAGTGTCCAACTAAAATGAAGAGGATGTCAAAAATCAGTGTAAAGCCAACAAAAAAAAAAAACAGTTTATCTTGAAAACGCAGAAGTTCTGATTGTGAAGTTTCTGTAACCCTAACACCAAGCAAGAGGCACCATCTGGAAATGACACGCACACAAAATAAAACAAAGAAAAGAAAAAACAAGTGAAGCTCACAAGGAAATAGCCAATAGCAAGTCAAAACGAAAAAAATCCAACTGATTTCAGTTAGGAAGAAATTTGGTTTGAGAAACCATTTTTTCCTGAGCAGTTTCTTACCTAGAATCTACCGCCGATTTCATCTATTTAATTTTTGTTTTTCTTGGCTTAACTGCACTCGAAAACTGCGTGGCAGATAAATTTGCTGAGACTGTCATCCGGCGAGGAAGACTCAGAATCTGTGACGCAACCATGTCGCAGCTTGTACAGGTGTAGGTGTCGTCTTGATGTGAGGATGTGTGGGTTATGTATCTCTGCTCCGGAGATCGATATGACCAGGAGACATGCACAGCCTGGCAGCCAATTATTAGCAGGTAGAAAAACATAATCTGAAATCGGTAGATACTGGCTTATATGATTGATCCTTTTTTTTCGTTTTTTTCCCCCGGAGTTTAGTGATTTACAAAAGCAAGGAAATTGGTGTAATATTGTATAGAAATAACAACATTTTATGATTTTATCTTTTCGTCAAGATCACCCGTTTAAATTGGAACATTTCGATTTAAATTGCTGTTGCTTAAGTAGGCAAAGTGAGGAAGATTGATAGGTACCGTAATTACGAACATTTCTTGTTCCTTATAACCCGGTGTTTGTTTTCCGACAGTCTTGAATTACCGAATTTAAACCGAATTTCTCAAATAATACTAACTTCTCTCCGTCTTTCTCACAATCATCGAGAAATTCTCCCTAAAACAGAGAAACTACATTCAGAATGATTACTGCATACACGTGTTTCTGGGTGATGACTGGATTCCATGCAGGACATCAATATAACATCGCTGAGATCTCCGCCACTTAACACTTGGGTTTCTTACAAAAAACATTCGTCGCATTTTATTTCTCCAAGGCTCAAGTATTATTGGCACATTAATTTTTTCACACATTCATATTGACAGACAACAGGTTGAAAGCTTAGGTCTATAAAGCAAGCTGTTGACGCAATATTTTCAGGAGATATCTATAGTATTGATTAACAACTAATTATTTTGACGTTTTGCAAAAATCGTCGCTCAACTATCATACAAATGAGTGTTTGGTATGCGCTAACGGCCAAACTTTGCCAAACCTAATTTAAAATACCGAATAAATCATTGATAGGAAAAAAAAACGGGTTTGAAGTTTTTTAAATTTTTTTTTTATTATTCCTCGCATGAACTCGTCCAATTCTCCATGGCTATTTGAACACCATGACTTGATTGTATGAAGCAGTATTGATAGCTAGAATTATACCCCTTGCCTATACAGAAGTTATGAGCTGTTCTCTCAGGAACCTGTATCATTCTTTGAGTGGGCACTTTCAGTCAGATCTCGGTACAGGAACATTTTCCTCTAGAGAAGGAAGAGTCACGAGCGGTGTGAGAACAAGCAGGGCATCACATGCTATTCCTTCATTGAAAGATGTGCAAGCGTGTTGCGCTGACATTTCAACATGTCGCAAGACAAGCAGAGCAAACTCGTAAATATTATTGTTCCAAAGTCTAACAGGAAGGTAGAAGGCTGTGTTTTCAAATGATTTGTTTTCAATGTCAAAGTAGAATCTGAACATTTAGCAGGGGGAAAAAAATGATGATCCGGAAAATCTGATGCTGAATTAAAAAATAAAATGGTGTAAACAGAATATTTGTCCTTTGATGATATTCTAAAGGGTTCAGATAAGCAGACTTATGTTCATTTTAACATTATGTGCTAGAGTGCTGTGATGATTCTATGACAGTTAATGTGTTTGTGATAAGAAATTAGTGTGAATTTAAAAATAATTCCCTTTAGGTCGTTCAACCGACAAGTTTATCCTCAATTATATGCACAACAGTCGAAGATCAACAGTTCCGTTGTATCATTACATCGCAAAATTATGCTTAATTTATTAATATATAATATATATATATATATATATATATATATATATATATATATATATATATATATATATATATATATATATATATATATCTTCATTCGCGTAATTCTAACGTATAACCTCTTTCAGTGAGCAACAGACATTAACAAGAGAATGTTGTCTTACCTGTTACAGAGTTTCACTAACATAATTATATTTTGAAGGAGCATTCTTCAAAGGTATTTCCGTAATTTATCTTATACCGCTAGTCTCAAGATCAGATATCGGTGTGCCATTAATCTGCTCAGAGCTAGACTGAGAAACGAGCGAAGAATCTATAGCAGATTATTGTATCGCATGGAATTTCTTAGTTTCCAACTTAGTCCTAGTAGTTATCTCTACGGTCTATAAGTTCCCGTCACCGCAACTTAAAACGCTCTAGAGAACTGTTGATTTCGGAGTTTGTTAGGATAATTGGGTGCACCTAGGACCATTTTGACGATCTTTGAGTCGGCCAATTTGTAACGGTGAGTCAATAAACACAAGAATGGCACGTACTGAGGAACAGAGCGGGGGAGGTTCTGCTTATGATCGTTTCAGCTAATTGTTTTGGCGAATCGAAACTGTCAAGTTTAGGCGATGCAAAGTCTTAATGTATTTAAATATTGTTACATATATGATCTCTAGATATTAACAAGCTTCATGAATCATCATGCGTGGCAAACAGACATTTAGCTGAGAGTGAAGATATCAAGCTGAATGGCATAAAATCATGATTAAATCTCATCTGCGCATGTGATTGTCTACAATTATCATATCAATCTGGAGAGGTATTGATCTCCTCTTCCAGCACAAACAGAAATAGACGGATGGGAAGCTTTTTATGTTTGTTTTTATTCTTAATTCAATAGCAGTCGCTTTGATCCACAGCTGCGGAATTTAAAAAAAATACATAAAAAAAAATTCATAAAAGAATTTCTCAAAATCAAGCAGGTCTGATAAAAAGGGTACAGTCGAGGAAAACTGAGAGATGAAGAAAAGAAAAGAAAGGTTAAAAAAGAGAAAGAGATCGAAAGAGCAAGAAAGATAAGGAGGAAGAAAACTAGGATGAAAAAGATGCTGCTACTGCTGCTGCTGCTGCTGATGATGATGATGATGATGATTATCATGGTGATGAAAATGGCATTAAATAAATGCCGAAAGTGATTTCAAGTGATAAAAAAGTGAGCTGATTTTGCAAGAGTAATTATATTTAAGGCGTAGTTAGCGAAACTGAAGGCCAAGAAGAAAGAAAAAGAGATGGTTGTATATAAACTGCGTAGCTCTCTCTCTCTCTCTCTCTCTCTCTCTCTCTCTCTCTCTCTCTCTCTCTCTCTCTCTCTCTCTCTCTTAGTAGTCTCATGGCTACTGTTGAGAGGTGGAGCTTATCGGAACCTTGTCCTGAGCTGAGTTTGAAGGGGTTGACCTGAGAGAGGAATCATGTGAGACCCCCGAGTTCTTATGCCAGCTCTAAACCTCTAGACAGAATTTCCCGCACAGCCGTAACAAGACAACAAACTAATGTTCTTGATCTTGAAGCTTTTGGCATTGATTTCCATGACATTTAAAAGCTCTAATTTCTTTGTCACGAAAAAAATTTTTCTTGGCCTTTTAAACTTGTTATCACGGACAGTATATCCATGAATCCAGGCTTTGGTAGACGCTAGGGGCGTTGCCTTGGTGAGACTCAGCTGAGACCACTTTTGCGCTGTTTCTACCGCGTGAATAGGGACGGGTAAGAGAACGTTGTGTTGGCGAACTTCATTATACATTATTTCATTCATGTTTGATAGAAAACGTTAAGTTTAAATCTACTTTCATTGAATCTCAAAGTGAGATAGTTAGACAGACAGATAGATAGATAGATAGATAGACAGACAGATAGATAGATAGATGGATAGATAGATAGATAGATAGATAGATAGATAGATAGATAGATAGATAGATAGATAGATAGACAGACAGATAGATAGATAGATGGATAGATAGATAGATAGATAGATAGATAGATAGATAGATAGATAGATAGATAGATAGATAGATAGATAGATAGATAGATATAGAAAGAGACAGGGGATTGCATTGAGGAAGGTCGTAGGGGAAAAAGCAAATCGTTAGAATGTTAGCTTTAAGGTCGGAAAGGGAAAAGAGTTAAGAAAAAAGATGTCAAATAAGTGGGGAGGAATTGAAGAGCTGCACGGGAAAGAAGATATCAGAATAAAGTATGAAGCCACGTTACTTTGTCTGAGATTTGAGAGCAAGAAGATATCAGAATAAAATATGAAGCCACGTTACTTTATCTGAGATTTGAGAGCAAGAAGATATCAGAATAAAGTATGAAGCCACGTTACTTTGTCTGAGATTTGAGAGAAAGAAGATCTCAGAATAAAGTATGAAGCCACGTTACTTTGTCTGAGATTTGAGAGAAAGAAGATATCAGAATAAAGTATGAAGCCACGTTACTTTGTCTGAGATTTGAGAGCAAGAAGATATCAGAATAAAGTATGAAGCCACGTTACTTTGTCTGAGATTTGAGAGCAAGTGCAAGAGATACGCAGTGGAAAGAATGGACAAAGTGATGGGGAAAGTGTTTTAAGAAGTAAAGATATAAGAGAAATTAAGATGAAGACGAAAATCAGTAGTGGACGAATATACACATGTAGAAAGAACGAGGAAACAAAAATATATAGGCATTCTGGCCTATGCAACTATCATTCACTGTGATATTAATTCGTTGTTATAAAATCTTCCCTCTACCGCTATTCCGCCTATCCTATCTCCCCGCGCCCAAACCACTGACGGTCATGTTGTCTGATTTCTTACCATCAAGCCTTATCACATGACCATACCCCTGGTCCAGTCCAACACGTGGTCAGGACCAAACATAATCAGAAGGAAGTCACAGTTTGTACTCTGGCTACTCGAGAATTATAAACTACCAATTTTGTTTAACATTTTAATGGAAAAAGTAGGTCTTTAAAATAAAATAATATCAACTCGAACTTTTTGTTTTTCAGTTTCAGCGATCTGATTCGATGGGGATGTTCGAAAACAATTTTTTTTCCATTAGGCAAATCCTTGGAGGAACCTTTAAGTCTGCCCAAACGCGCAGAAGATATACAATTTATCCAATTAATGAAGGATTTCTTTTGACTTCGTATATCTTTGTTCAGGCGTTGACAAGACGGAGATAGAAGGAGGGAGCGAGACGCAGATAGAGAGGGAGAATGTGAAAAAGGGAGATAAAGAGAAACAGAGACAGATAAAGAGACAGAGAGAAGCGAGAGATAGGGAGAGAGAGAGAGAGAGAGAGAGAGAGAGAGAGAGAGAGAGAGAGAGAGAGAGAGAGAGAGAGAGAGAGAGAGAGAGAGAGAGAGAGAGAGTTCTGCCTCTTTCATTAATTTTCAAACTATCTTGTTTGATCGACGGAAGCGCTTTGCAAGCCAGTTACCTCAGTACCAGCTTGAAATAGTTACAGGGGCGCCTTACCCGTCTCGATAACAAACTCATTAGGGTGTGTTTCAAGACTTAGTTTCTTCATGATAGGTCAAAGGTCGCCCCGATCTCCTGAATATAGATTGTCTTTCTTATTCTTAAAGTACATATTATTAATATATTATAATACATGACAACTGCACGGGGAACTTTCTTTTTCCGGCGGTTGAATATAGAATACACAATACAGTGGATTAGGTTGAGACAGAAACTATGGAAATTCTCTGGTTGAGAATGTTAAAAGGTTTCAGCGCTGACTTTTGATAGCACGTGGTAATTATATTGATACTAGGTATTGATTGTCTGGTTGCATCATACCACTGTAGTCATCAGGACCTTTCCGTGTGAGGGGGGGGGGGGGGAGGGAATTGTAAGTTTGAAGAGAGACAGGGCAGGAAAGAGAGGAAAGGAGGAATGGAGAGAGCAGAGATGGGGGAAAAAGGGCTGGTTGGGGGGGGGGGGCGTAAAATTTATGTGAGTGAAATGACCCAACTGTTTTCATCATTCAACACTAAACAAGCCGGACTGCATGCAGAAAGCTGTCCTACTATTGTAATACAATCATGGAACGAAACAAAAACTCGGCGCCTTAATGGCTACTGTAAAACGAATCAAAGTGAATATACAATAAACGAATTAATAGCACGATTTTCAGGAAGTTCGTGACTGTTTTCCATGGTCCAGTGTGACCAATCAATCCAGGCTTATCTCTTTTGAACCCTCCCCGCTCCGCGCTATCTCTACCATCTGCCTGCACTTGCCCTCAGCTAAAACAGGATTTTCTTGCTGTAACGGCTGTGGCTGTCTGTAGATGATTTGTTTTTGTTCCTGCTATTTCTCCTCGCGATTCACATTTTTCTCTACATGTAGAAATGCCGTAACTGGTCGCGGCAATCTTTCCCAACAGTCCAGAGGGCTGCGGCCTGATGCGTGGAGCACAGATCGACTTCCTCGGCGGGATGGACCTGGCAGTGCATTGTATGTTTGTAATTACAGTGAAATTGTAAGATTTGCTCACGACAAGTTCGTGATAAAATTTAATTTGCACTAACAACATGCACAACAAATGAAAGATTCAGGAAGATAGATGTGCTTCACTTCACTAGAGGTTTATAGAGTGGATTGTTAGAATTGTTGGGTAACATGTAAATGCCTGTTACCTAAGTTGCTTATAAGGATTTTGCTGCAATGACGAGATGATAGTTATGAATTCAGCTTGACGGAATCCCTGGGGTGGAGTGCGCCGACGTGGATGGTGCTCGCCAAGAGATCTGCAAGGCACTCCTGTCAAAAGCACAGACCATGTTGAGTCAGTGGCTGAGTACTGCATGCCATCTTCTCAGCTATAGCCAGGGCTTGGATCGCCTCGTAGACTATGGTGCTATCAGGGTGCTGAACCGATCT
>JAWDGP010002060.1:0-30000 GCA_033675545.1 Elysia crispata
TTTTCAAACCATGTTGCAACCTGAAATATGTGGGAGGGGCCAAAGAGAAGGGAACAATTCTTAAATATCATTTTTAAAATTAATAAAAATAGATTGATGAAATTTTTCTTCTTTTTTTTTTTTAGTCACAGAATCCACAATGTGTCAATTTTTTTTTTATCTTATTTTACACATGCATGTGATTACAGGATTAAACATAAATATAAAAAAAAAGGCTTTTGAATTTTATTTTGAAGACTCGAATAGAATTATGATCCTGCAATTTATAAGAACAATTTATGAAATTTGGAGTACACCAAAGCACATTAAGCATTTTCAACATTTCCATTATTCCAACAAAAAAAAAAAAAAATATTTGCAAATTTAAGAAACTTACCTCATCCCAAGTGGCGCTCCTTTGCTCCCTCAAATGGAATAGCTGAACAAGGACCCGGTTGTTGAGTAGCGGCAGAGAAGGTAGAGCTGGTCTTCTGCCTCTCCCACACATAAGGAAATGATCCTTCATCCCTCGGAAGTTATCATCATCTGTTGTAAAATAAATGTTGATGATAAATAAAAGCTATTTAAAACCTGTAATGAAGGTGCTTTATAAACCAAAAGCAAAACCACCATTCCACCAAAAAAAGTTTTTAAAAAATTTAATAAAATACAATGTAATTACAATAATACAATGTAAACATATGTGGTAGTAGTAGTAGTAGTAATAATAATAATAATAATAATAATAATAATAATAATAATAATAATAATAATAATAATAATAATAATAATAATGATAATAATGATAATAATTAAAAAAAAAAAAACCTTCGCAAGATGTGATTGTGAACAATGATCTAGAGGCCAGACATGTGTACTTAAATTGTCTTGTACTTTCTTTTAAAGCAAATTGCATCCTATGACAAAATTATAGAAAAGTCTCATAAATATCATTTACTGATATATGATCGAAAATTGCTTTTGTTTTTAGTTACTGTCCAGACCATCCTTGATCTACAGACTACAGTACAAGTACAACTGTCAATTTCAGATTCTCGTAGATCTAAGCTTTATGTACTACAATCTTGACTAAAACATTAGTGTTAGTACTTCTGCCTTGTGAGAAAATAAGATTTACTGTGTCTGTTTTAATATTGAATCAAATTAGATCAATAGATATTTGATTCATATCAAAACGTAAACACTTAACAAACGCAAAACAGTCGTCTACAAATTTTACAGAAATGCAGAAGTTAGACCTATTTTTAGAACCATTGCACAGGAGAGCCGATAGAAAATAATGTTCTCGTGACGTCATAAGGTCAGCGAAGGTAAAGTAGTGAAGGTCACTCTTGAATGAGAGTATGGCTGTTCCATTTACCGACAAACAGTCGATAAGAAAATAAAATAGTTCTTATTCCACATATATTAGCCAATATAATTAAATCAATTTATGTAAAGAAATAAAGTAGTATTAACTCACATAAAATGTCCTCCACATTGAGTGTTTGGGGATGCGAAGTGCGTTCTGCGATGGGTTCTCCACACATGCCGGACTGAGTCTGTTGACTAGACTGACCCGCTGTCATTTCGGGTCTCGGCAAGGGCTAAAATGGGTCTAAGTGTCTGCGTTTGAACTCTTTTCGCTGCATCCACAGGTTACAAAATCAAATGATGTTTGTGAATTCTTTTAGAAAAATGGATGGCCTTCCTTTTGGTACTACACAAGCCGGGAAATGTTCCTTGAAACCATTAAAAATTCTAAATTTTCGTCTTCTTCTCGAAGTTTATTATCCTTCCTCACGGCGTGCCTCGTTGTGTGTGGTATCAAAAGAAAGCAGCATTACTGCCCTATAATGTGTTTCAAACCGTATAAAAATATCTTTCTTGTGGTAAGAGCGATAGTCATTTGAAGAGAGCTAGGTCGGATCGGCCGAACTCGGCGCTGCCGCGAATCGGACAATAATTTACAAAACACTGACACCTTTCACACGCTCTTTAATAGACCTATCGGATATTTTTTCATGCCAAAGTTATATAAAAGAAAAGACGATAAATAACACAACATTTTGATATGGTTTTTATTGAAAAAATATTATTAATGACGATAACACAACACTTTAAAAAAAGGGTAGATCTACGTTTTTCATGCCCGGCCGACCATTTTCCAGTCGGCTAACAGCTCAGTTTGGAATACCTACTTTAACACCATTTGATTGATAAAAACATAAAAAATAAACTTTAAAATTCTAATTACTCTGGCTACTTAAACTTTACAATTACAGCAACAAGTGCAGAAAAAAAAATTCTGAAGAGTATGGATAAAGTTTTCTTTATTTATTATTTCACTGCTGCTATACTCAAATTGAAGCAAATTGACAATGTGTTGCAAGGGCGATGAATATCTTTTAGTAGCACCTGGGTTATTGGAATATATATACATTCTAAAAGCTATAGACATAAACTATATACATCAAATAAGAACAAATCATTGATTTAATTATTCCTTAAATCTACCATGCATTAGTGTATAGATATTTATATATGGAACCGTGCAAAAAATTTATGAATTATACAAAACATTTAGGAATTTTTCATAAAATCATAACAGTTCTTTACAAAATTTACATTTTGATACCAAAAAAAAAAAAAATAGGGGAAACAGGTACCACTTTAGACATCAGTAAAAAAAATTGTAGAATTAATATCTCTTAACTGATTATTAATACATGTAGCAGAGACAAGCACATTTCCATAAAGAAAGAGAACATTATTATTTCATTGACCAAATGCAATTTATAAGTGAATCATGTGTATTTTAGGTTAAGACTGAGCTGTAACTTGACTCTTGAAAAAGCAATAGTTTTTCTGGAACTGAGAAAATGTAAAAAAAATAGCTTCAGGTCAGTGAGCTTGATGTTGTGAGGCATGACCATCAAATTACCTAAATTGTGAGGTATTTTAGTGGAGCCTCCAGAAAGATTCATAATTCAGTACTTGTATCACTTGTGCCAGTTGCTTGACATTCTTTAATTGTAAAAAAAATATATTCCTTTGCCATTGCCTCATATGAAATACATACAATGCATGTGATTCCTTTCACAGCAAACTGAAACTGACCGAATTTTTGCATTTGTGTTTGTTTTTCACTCTTTTTTTTATATTTTTTATCTGACACACTCTTTCACATTTGTAAGTAAACATAATTTTAAGTTGAATTTTATAAAAAAAAAAAAAAAAAGAAAAGAAAAGAAAAAGAAAAAGTTATACATAAATTGATTTTAAATAAATAAACTGACCACATGACCTTACTTTTGATGGTAAGTTCATTAAAGATACCTCACAAAAAAAAAAGTAATTTTGTTATTGCATGTTTTTTACATGCAACGTTTAGTGTTTTTGTGAAAGATCTGTTATTTTTTGTAACAATGTGTAACAATCTGCAGGAAAAATAATTTTATGTTATACAGTTCATGATCATCATGCATTGATAAGAAAAAATATGCAAAATTTAATTGTTGAAATTATCCATGGGGGTGTTGTAGCATCCACTTTTGAAAGACATTTTAAAAGACCAAGAAAAACTGTGTACACAACCATGCGAAGAACAGGATCACAAAACGATAACAAAACTACTTCGAGAGAGATCTTCCTAGAAATATGTCACATTTATGAAATTGTAACAAATTGAAGCAAATTGACAATGTGTTGCAAGGGCGATGAATATCTTTTAGTAGCACCTGGGTTATTGGAATATATATACATTCTAAAAGCTATAGACATAAACTATATACATCAAATAAGAACAAATCATTGATTTAATTATTCCTTAAATCTACCATGCATTAGTGTATAGATATTTATATATGGAACCGTGCAAAAAATTTATGAATTATACAAAACATTTAGGAATTTTTCATAAAATCATAACAGTTCTTTACAAAATTTACATTTTGATACCAAAAAAAAAAAAAATAGGGGAAACAGGTACCACTTTAGACATCAGTAAAAAAAATTGTAGAATTAATATCTCTTAACTGATTATTAATACATGTAGCAGAGACAAGCACATTTCCATAAAGAAAGAGAACATTATTATTTCATTGACCAAATGCAATTTATAAGTGAATCATGTGTATTTTAGGTTAAGACTGAGCTGTAACTTGACTCTTGAAAAAGCAATAGTTTTTCTGGAACTGAGAAAATGTAAAAAAAATAGCTTCAGGTCAGTGAGCTTGATGTTGTGAGGCATGACCATCAAATTACCTAAATTGTGAGGTATTTTAGTGGAGCCTCCAGAAAGATTCATAATTCAGTACTTGTATCACTTGTGCCAGTTGCTTGACATTCTTTAATTGTAAAAAAAATATATTCCTTTGCCATTGCCTCATATGAAATACATACAATGCATGTGATTCCTTTCACAGCAAACTGAAACTGACCGAATTTTTGCATTTGTGTTTGTTTTTCACTCTTTTTTTTATATTTTTTATCTGACACACTCTTTCACATTTGTAAGTAAACATAATTTTAAGTTGAATTTTATAAAAAAAAAAAAAAAAAAGAAAAGAAAAGAAAAAGAAAAAGTTATACATAAATTGATTTTAAATAAATAAACTGACCACATGACCTTACTTTTGATGGTAAGTTCATTAAAGATACCTCACAAAAAAAAAAAGTAATTTTGTTATTGCATGTTTTTTACATGCAACGTTTAGTGTTTTTGTGAAAGATCTGTTATTTTTTGTAACAATGTGTAACAATCTGCAGGAAAAATAATTTTATGTTATACAGTTCATGATCATCATGCATTGATAAGAAAAAATATGCAAAATTTAATTGTTGAAATTATCCATGGGGGTGTTGTAGCATCCACTTTTGAAAGACATTTTAAAAGACCAAGAAAAACTGTGTACACAACCATGCGAAGAACAGGATCACAAAACGATAACAAAACTACTTCGAGAGAGATCTTCCTAGAAATATGTCACATTTATGAAATTGTAACAAAATGGCCGGCAAGGCAATGATGAAATGAATAAATGCTACAATATGTCATTCAAATATCGAAAATGATTGTATTGATAAAGTTGAAAGAATTTGTACATCTTGCCAGTCCTCCAGTTTTCTGCATCACATTGATGCCCTGCAATGATCATGAACAGGCTTGATTGGGCAAGAATATGATTATAATGGAGAGTCAAATATGGAATAACCACTTCTTCCCGACTATTTCAGGTTCTGTTTGAAATGTCAAGATGGAAGAGATTGTAATTTCTTGAGTGTATAATTATCATTAATGCACTATGGAGCAAGTCACTTTTGTACACCACCTCCATAATCTTGTAAGTCTGAAAAAAACATGTTATCTTCAAATGCCTGTTGTTATTTATTTTTTAAAAATTTATTAAATTAGAATTAGCCAAACAAGCTATGCTCATTTAAACACAGTATATACTTAAAAATATGTCAGATTATAGTGTGCTTTTTTTTTAGTTTATCAATATCCACAGATGTTTGATGATAACTTTATATGGAAATACTTCGAAAGCAAAATGGCTCCTAGATCAAATGTAGACCAAAATTTTAAAAAGAAAACTAGCTAATAGATAGAAGCTTTTCTTAATAAGTTAGGGGAAAAAAAGCAAATCCAAAAACCTGAAAAAAAAACAAAAAAACATTGAAGTGTACTTTAAATAAAACTCCAGTTCTCTGGAAGTCTTAAAAATTCTTTCGAAAAAAAAAATTAAAGGAAAAATTTGCCCCTCATGTTCAATAAAAAAGTTGTCACATACATTATATACTTATGTATTTTAATCTCATCCTTAGGTTATCTTTTACAAGAAAAAAGAAAGAAAAATAGAGATTGACATGAAGACACACTTAACTTAAAAACAACAGCTCCAGTTCTAGGTAGTAGTTGTAAAAAAAAAGTTCATGTGGAACACGACGCTGGAGCATACAGTGAATAAGCATTAACCAAATGCTATATATATACTACAAGTACTAGTTGCAGTGAGTAGTACTATGATGCATTTTATAATTCATAAATTTTACATGAGACTTTCATCAATTTTGTTCAAAGTACACAGCAAAACCATAATTGTCAGTTTTGTGAGCCAACTACAAACTTACAAGTTTTGGTTAAGGAATATCATGCTATTAAGCTGCCCTGGTTTAAAAAGTTCTCTTCTCCTTGCAAATTCATCACCATCTTTGGTGAAGAGACGGTTGGAAGGAACAGCTGTAGCAGGAACACACAGATACTTTTTAGCAATAATCTTAAGATGAGGAAATTGAATCTCATTCAGTTTCCACCAATGCAAGGGATCAGCTGTACGTGGAATATTTACCTCCTTAAAAAAACGTCGGGTTTCATTGTCAGCCTCTGTGACATCTGTTTTCATGGCACCAGCATCAACTACCTTTTTGTCAAACGTGCCCCAAAATGCAGCAGAGCTATCCATTTTTGCAATTGTTGTCTTGCTGCCACTACTACTGTTCTGAACCACCGACTGTGTGTCCACAATAAGCCTCTGTTTTGCTGCCTCCAGAGCAGCAGAGTCGGTGAAGGCATGTTGTTTAAATCTTGGGTCTAACAAAGTAGCAGCAGATAGAATTCCTTTGTTCTCCAAACCAGAAAAATGTTGCTGCATCTGAGATAGTAAAGCATTTTTCAAGGCAGCCTGAGGGCCAGAGCCAATGCTAGTTGAACTCATACTTGCACTGATTACCTGCTGAAGAAGATTTGTCACAGGAATTATCTTTGAGACACAGGTGTATGGCTCAGTGCAGAGCTCTTGGGTCGCTGCATGAAATGGTTTTAACACCTGGACAACACTGCGGATTACTTCTACTTCGTCATCACATAGGCACATGTGATCTTTAGAGAGGAAGCAGAGCACTGTGTTGATAGCTTCATACTGCTCGATGATGCGGGTAAACATGTGATAAATGGAGGTCCAATCACGTTCCCTCTCTTGTTTCAGACGATGCATAGGCAAATTGTGTTGCTGCTGCACAGCGGCAAGTGTATCTGACGCTTTTACACTCAAATCAAAGAAAGCCACTGCCTCACTTGATTTCTTCTGGATACGAGCAATCTCTGGCACTGAAGATAATGCATCAACAACTACACGGTTCAGGGTGTGACCAAAGCCAGTCAGCTGCTCCCAGCCATTGACCAAACTAGCACTGGACAAGGTCTCGTCAGGTGCATCAGATACAAGCGCCACAACTCTGTCTGTCACACCATACTCATCAGTCAAACGCTTCAGGTTGGTTGCCATGTTGGTTTCTGCAAAAAATGTTTTAAAACCATTAAATTTAAGAAAGAAACAATAACCTGAATTCCCAAAATTCATCTTCTTGTCAACTTACTAATCCAAACAAGTCTCTCATATTCATTAATTCACTTTTCTGGTTCCTTATCAGTCTCTTCCTCTCATTATCTCAACTACACTGAATACCTTCTCTTTTTTAGAACTCTCCCCAGAATAATTGTCCCACAAAAAACATGATTTTTTATTTGGGTGAGACCATGAAAATTATAACATTTATACTGTAGTGTAAGTACTATGAATTTTGTAAAAAAAAAATTTGATCATTACTACAAGCCATCACAGGACAAGATGGTTATACTTTTTTGCAAAACAACAATTCTCTGTCTTTTTACTTATATTATCATTCAAACTTTTATATAATCAGTTGTCAAGACCTTTAGCTTCCTATTAAAGGGGAAAAAAATTCATACTGATTCTCTTTAGGTATGTAATATTGAAATTGCTTATGAGAACAAACTTCATTGTAACCTGGTAAAGTCATCAACCTCATGTTATTATACTAGGTGTCTATCTATATCATTTTAAAGCATTTATGAGACAAACTTTAAATTTTAATTGTAACTTGTAAAACGATGTTTGATTCTATCTGTCACTTGCTAAGCTCTAAATTGCTGCAAAGATATGATTATGATCTAACCTTAGAGTGGAAACACAAATCCTCATAGTGATTTACCCATCCACTACAGTGTACTTAATAACTATTGTGCCTTACCTCTGCTTACACATCCTATTGATTCGATTTTTTCTTACAATATCATACATGATTCATATTACAACTAGCTTTAGAATTATCATTACGGTTGGCACTAGCAATGCCAACTCTCCATTACAGGCTACTGCAAAGTGCACCATTAACACCTCTGCTTTAACTGTTTGAACTGGTTGCACAGAGTTGTTCAACACACCCACAACATTATCTGGGATGTGGCCTTGGATTTTCAGCCCCCAATGGGAAAACAATGCTTCAAACATAAATATGTCTATTTTTTGAGGTTGCTGACTTGTTAGCATTTTATGTACAATCATCCATTTTTCTATGATATCAAACAGCTTCAAAGCCCAAAGGCAACTGTAAACATCAATGAGGTTTGCGAGGATGAATCCTGCAACTGTGGATGAAAACTTTACACAATTTTTCTCATGTTTCTTATTGGAATTTCCCAACCTTGTGTTAGATTTTACGTTAGATCTCAGCCAAATATTAAGCAGTTATTCTCCAAATACTTTAATCTTAAAGGAATTTTTACCTCCTTTTATTTTGGTGAAAAGTTTTAGATTCAATGATAATTTGTTATTGCTAAATTATAATGATCTTACCTGTCCTCTCATCTGTGCAGTCAAAGGTTTCAAGTACAAAACTGGATATGGACCAATTCTCTTTGATGAAATGAATACTGATTGTTACAAAGGATTGAGATACTTTATAAAACCAAGACTCAACAGACATAGCCATTGAAGAAACGGTTTTGATATCTAATTTTGTGCGCAGTTTTGTCTCTTCGACCAGCTCAGGCATGAGAGTCTTGTAAATTGTTTTCTTTGATGGCACTTCCATGCGAACATCACAAGCAGCAAGAAAATCTTTAAATCCTCTTCCTGTCACCATTGAGGGATGAATCATATCTTTAGCCAACATGCTCACCAAAGCTTTATACATATTCTGACGGATTTTGCCGTTACCAGAGCCTTTTGGCCTGCCTGGACCTGGGGAGAAGGGATTCCTACTCTTCATGAACACAGCGCCCTCTGATTTGACAGTGGCTGTCATTCCAGAGGATCCTTGATTTTTTGGACTTGTGGCAGCTTCAAGTCTTTTAGGCGTTCGTACCAGCTTATCTATTGGTTTGCCAGCTTTAGCCTTCAATTGGAGATAAAGATCCATTTCTGTATCTCTCTGCTCCTCTGCCTGTTTATAGGTATCTGGGTGCTTCAGTTTAAGGTGTTTCAACAAATTGGAAGTGTTCATGGCATGGTGACACACTTTGTGACAAACCTTGCAGCAAGCATTCAGGGGCTCATTTGGTATTTTGTCGAAATAGCACCAAACCACGCTGCGAGGCCTCCTAGGTGGACCTCGCTTCTGTTCGTCTGCCATGTCAGAATTTTTCTGAAAAAAATACAAGAAAAGAAAAGTGTTGTTGAAGACTGTCAAACGTTCAAATCACAACAATCTATAAATGTTATTTATGTAACTGTGTAATGAAGATGATTCAAAGAAACATAGAGTCCTTGTTGATCTTTCCATTTTAGAAGTCTTTGACAAGGTCTGTAAAAAAAAAGTCTTATTTCTCCTAAACACTTAACTTAAGGGAAGATTTTCTGTTAAGATTTTAAGTTTTCCCACAGGAGCATAGTGTTAGAATTTCATTTATAGCAGGTCGACGTTCATTATAAGGAAGTTCTACGACGCAGAGTTTTTTACTATTATATCTGAAGCTTCCCCTGTCTTCATGAAACTATCAAGGAAGATTGTTCCCTATGTTAGTTGTATACAGATAGCCTTATAGTTACATGCACAGATGAGCTAAGAATCTGGACCAAAGTTTATAACGTGAGCACAACAAAATTCAGTAAGCAAGACCCTTTCAGCAAAGTTCTACTACCACTAGTAAGCCACTAGCAGTAGCAGTAGAACAGAGGGTGAAAGATCAGAGTATCATTGTAAATGGAAATTAAAAGCAAAACAGACTCAACCTCATTCTCACTATAAATCTATTCAAAATCATTCTGGCTGTAAAAAATATTTGTAACCCCAGGTGTTTTAAAAGCGTCACTTTTGCTTTGATCAGCGCCTCATTAGGTGCATGCACAGTGACAAAGAAAGCAAAAGAACCATTTTTTTTTTAATCTGATATACAAAGATGTAACAAAACAAGATATGAGAAAGCTGACAGACTGGCTTGAGAGTGCGCTTAAAAAGCAACCACCAATTAAAATTCTTTCAGAGAAACTCAGAAAGCTATCTTAAAAAATACACAGGTAAGATTCTGAAAAAAAAAAAAAAGGAATTAATCCAAAGTAATCAAACCCAAAATGTACAACCTTTGAACAAGTCAATGGGTTTGCACTAAAATCCATGGTACTTTATAGTGGACTGCAAAGAGAGCCCTCAAACCAAAGAACATGAATTTAAGGCATCTAGGCCTACATGTCCTTCACAAACCTCACTGGAGAAGTTTTGGGATACCAACAACATATTTTTTATTTCATATAGATCTAACTGAAATGGAAAATTATTTTTTTTTTTTTTGTAAACTGGAAATGAAAGCAAAAGAAAAAAAAAATGGCATAGAAAGAAAATGACTGATACTAGGAAGCAGGGTATAATGAACAAGGTGAGAGATGGGTTGCTTGATCCACAAAGAATTTGTGTATATAGCTATGATAGAAACAAGTTATTAAATTACTAAACTGCAAGTAGTAGTAGCAGTAGTAGTAAACTAGTAGTAGTAGTAGTAGTAGTAGTAGTAGTAGTAGTAGTAGTAGTAGTAGTAGTAGTAGTAGTAGTAGTAGTAGTAGTAGTAGTAGTAGTAGTAGTAGTAGTAGTAGTAGTAGTAGTAGTAGTAGTAGTAGTAGTAGAAGGAGGAGGAGGAGGAGAAGGAGGAGGAGGAGGAAGCTAATATTAACAGTAGATCTAGATCTAGCAGTAGTACATGTAGTAGTTGTTGTTGTGGTGGTGATGGTGGTACTGGTAGATGTGGTGGTTGCCATTTAACAGCAGAGGCCTGCTGTACTTCGCTTCTAAGCTTTGTGACTTGACATTGAGATCCACTTTTCTCTTCATAAATTAACTTTTGATCATTTAAACAAATAATAATAAATTATAATCGTCTCTTGTGATCTTAAACCTAAGAAATCTCGATCTAGATCTAGATATCTAGATCAGCAGCTACGCTAAATTGGCAAAGGCGACATAAAAAAAAAAAAGTACATTTCTGATTTTAAAATAACTTCTCCTTAATTTCTGTCGATTCTATGAATTAGCTCGATATTTTGTTATAATGCCGGCGTATTTTTATCGAATCCGGACCACCCGGCAACACAGTGCAAGATTGAAGTGGCTCAAACATAAAGTATGATTGCCGACAACGATAAATATATTCGAAATTTTCTTAATTACTTGACATTTAAACAACGGAAGTTTTGTTCAAACAATTAAGAAGGCATCATACTTAGTTTGCTTCCGCTCACGATGAGCCTGGGTTGGTGTCGAATTTAGAGCAGCCAGCCTCAAAATGGCGACCGAATAATATACCAAAAGATGCAGGCAGGGTGCTATCTATGACGTCATCGGAGGCGGGCATTCGAAATTAATGGGTGTGATTTATAATAATCTTTGAAACCCTTGCTCTTTAGTCATTAAAAGGTTATTTTATAATTTTAGAAAGTATTGAATTTCTTACTTTAAATATATAATTTAAACCACCATCTAGTCGAGCGCGTACTGAAAATATCAGATTACTCGGTCGATGATTGTAAATCGAATCGGTACGAAGTGAGCTCAGTCCGAATAATAAACAGGATGGACGCATGCGCACTGTTGATAATTAGAAAGCTGCTAGAATGAGACGTTCTCCGCAAGATTTTAAAGGTAACTTTGAGGACGTTTAACTACTCAAAGAACTTATTGAGACAAAGTAAGCTATAATTGTTGCCTCCGAATCTTTTTAACGAAAAATAAAATTACGGTGGTTTGAGTATGTAATCTATCAAATAACGCAAGATTTCTGCTTGAATCTTCATGGTGGCAGATTTAAAAAAAAAAAAAAAAAAAAAAAAAGATTGTTTAGAACTCCGTGTAAGGGTCCTGGAGGAAAAAAAAAGCTTATGGGTCGTTTATCTTCTCGAAGAACCAGAACCGACAACTAGGCAACATGTTGGTATCAGTCTTAACATAAGCCTGTGTAGGCTAATATTAAGCTCAGGGTCGGAATAAAGATAAAATAAAATAATGTAATTTAAAAAAATAAAGCGACTGGACCACCTGTTTTACTTTTAGGGTATGTTTTAGCCACATACCAGCACAAAATCCTCATAATCTCAGAGTAATATTTCTACTGCTGCTACTGCTGCTGCTGCTGCTGCTGCTACTACTACTACTACTACTACTACTACTACTACTACTACTACTACTACTACTACTACTACTACTACTACTACTACTACTACTACTACTACTACTACTACTGCTACTGCTACTACTACTACTACTACTACTACTACTACTACTACTACTACTACTACTACTACCACCACCACTACTCCTACTGCTGCTGTTGCTGCTGCTGCTACTACTACTACTACTACTACTACTACTACTACTACTACTACTACTACTACTACTACTACTGCTGCTGCTGCTGCTGCTGCTGTGTTGGTTGCTTTTTTTGCTTTTTTTGTTTTTCCTTTTTTTTTTTTTTGTTTATTTTTTATTTTATTTTATTTTTTTATTTTTTTTTGGGCGGATGTAGCTGTGTATGTATCTCGTTTTTTCTGTTACTGTGCATGTGATGAACGCGGCCCTGTTCCACAAGTTTAATGAACAGGCGGACCTAGTATGGGTACATAGATTTTCTAATTCTTGGTCCAGTTGAATAAACCTAGATAACAAACCAAGAGTGAAAACTTAAAGCTATAACCATGGTTAGTCTAATCTCGAATTTGAATAAATATAAATATAAAACGAGTGTGGTTTCGAACAGTTAAGAAACAAGAAAAGTCAGTAAGAAAAACATTGGTTTTGGAAAGTTTGGAAGTCAATGGATTCCACATGCAGCACAGTTTTCGATTATGTATATCTTCTTAATTGAATACTATTTTGGACCTCAGAGTATAAGTGTACTGCATACTGTTTTTGCTCGTTGTTGCTTGATATGCTGGCGATAAATTTATTAAAGTTAAGTAAACTTTTGATAAGATAATTATAGAGACAGAACGAATCGCAATCCATTATACCTGTTTAGAACAGAAATAACTATGCATTATCATTATTCTTAACCCATGTTCATATTCCTCTTCTCATATCCGTAGTTATGCTGTTTGTTTTTTGGTTTTTTTTTTAAAAACGACAAAACACGCGAGATATGGACATGTTCTGTGAGGAAAAAAAGATGCCCGGGCAACAAGGTTTGTGTCAGTTTTTGAGAAAAGTAGGAAAATTCACTTGATTATTCCATACACAAAAATTGATGGCATTACCATTTGAAGAGAATATCAAAGGAAAAGGCAAAGTTTGTAGTACTAGAAGCCACTCAGCAAGTAATAATAGTCTGCCAGGAATCAGTTAAGAGCATTGGAAGATTGTAATTTTCCACCACGAAAGAAATTTAGAGAGGATCATAAAGTACAAAGATCGCCGCAAAGATGACAAATTCAAAATATAAATTGTAATTATAGTGCTTCCAGTTCACGCTGATACCTAAGCATCTGGGATGATTTAGATATCTATTTACTTAAAGTAGAATCAGTAGAGGCTGAAATCATAAGTCCTCAAGAAAATGGACACGTACTCCTTCTAGTTTTGGCGATGTTCTGTCACAGAACAAAATTAACGCTCCCATTGAAATCTTTTTTTTTTTTTTTCAATAGGAATAGACCTGCTTTGTGCGGCAAAATCAGATTACCTAAAATGCTGGAAGACACATTTGATCCGGGTGGTGAAAACCGTCAAACCTGTAATTAAAATTGGCAGGAAATTTAATGCAATCGAAGTCAACGTATGCCTCATAATAAATGAAGTAGTTGGCAGAACACACACACTGACCGCAAACTGGAGGTCAAATGTAGAATGGAAAGAGAAGAAAAGGCATTTTTTTTTTTTTTAATGAAAGACGGCATAATGGCGATGCAAAGAAGGTTCAGATAACAATTCAGCAGTTTCAGCATGAGCAGTGGACCAATTGGGATACTATACTACAGCGGTCCTTTAGCCTACAAAATGACACCTGATATGCCCCATATCGCACTTTCAAGGATCAAGCCTCCTTTTTAGATAAGTAGACGATATTCTACCCTCCAATGTGCTCCGGAGAAAGAAGGAAGACTCTCTCACCTAAGTGCTTTTTTTTTTTTTTTCTTTCTTGATTTTGAAATATTATTTTCAATAGCTTGAATAAAGATTGTCAGCTAACTTTTTAAAATCCTGTTAATAAAAGATCGTTTTAAACGTTAACTATTACGCATTTACGAATAAATGGGCAACTAAGAATTACTGCAAGGTACTGCATCTCAGTTTGAACATACATAGACTGTGATTTTTAGGATTATGGAAAGAGCAGAATGGACTTGTGGTGTACATACATCTGTTTCGAGTTTGAAACAATGAAAATGTTCTTGTCTTGTAACTAATCATTCTTATATCTAAATTTCTAGAGGTGTTGCCATTATTTTCTAACATTCCAAATAAGAATAATAATAAAATCTCAATAACAATACATTATCATGAAGGTAAAAAAATTGGTGAGCGGAACTGTTTTAATTCCACACCTTTTTTTTTTCGTACCTAGCCTTACATTTAGAAGGATCTTTTAAAAATAGATTTAAATAGTGGAAAGCACAGAATCAATGTTAATTCTTTTATAGAAACATTCCTATGAATACGTTTGCCCGGTGTTGCGAAATGAGAAAAGTACGAAACCGCTAGAAAGTAAATTTGAGGAAAAAGATTCATGACGACTGTTTACACCCAGAGACAACTTGCATTACAAACCGAGTGTTATCGATTTTGCCAAATGATGATGCATGCAATACCAAGATCAAAATGTAGATATATATCTATCTCTAAAGAAATCATTGATTGGGCCGAATCTTCAGGTTCTTCTGACTGTCCTCTGACCAATATTTTGCCGTAATTTTATCCTCTAGATCTTGATGTAGATCTAAATTAGATGTAGATTATTAATAGGGTAAAATTGCAGATGTCGACCCACCTCACGACGGGCTTCACAATTGAGTGTTTCCTGACGAAATCGAAACTTGTAGTAAAATTGGATTTTAGAGTAACACAAAAATGCTTATTTTCGACGAATGAAACCTTCATATTCGTGTACAGCATATCAAATTCATGAAGAAAATTACAAGTTTAAAGCTTACGATATCTGCAATAAACCGATTAGGCCTATAGATTAGATCGTTACCGGTTTGGTAAGTAAAGTGGCCTACATCATAACCTTTCAAGCATAAACATTTTCTAGATTATAGATCTCACACAGTAACAGTTCCACTTTCTAGCGAAATGAATGGACTTGAGCTGCTTCTCCCCCCTTTTTTATGAGGCATAACAAACATTTCTTTAACTTTTAAAAGTAATCTCATCAATTTGCTATAAAAATTAAACTTCCTGTTCAGCACAAAAAAATACATTTATAAAATCATGTTTAACATTTAGATCTTCAAGTTCTGGAATCAATAGTGACATAAAAAGTACATGTATAGATTTTTTGTTACATGCACCAGCCAACGCATCTGTAGATCTACTTAAAGTTCAATGTCCATCAGAGGATGTTTGCAACTTGAAAAATTTATAAGCTTCGATGCTTCATTACAACTTATCACTGCGATGTCTGTGTCATTACTTTTCTTCCATTTATGATCAATGTCCTAAGTAAGCTTTGATAAATTGACCAACACTTTTTTTTTCCTACTTTTATTCCCAAGGGACAAAAAGTCATATATATATGTTCAGTCCTAGAGTACTTGTGGTATAAATACAAGTGAGGATCAAGTTAGTTTGATGCATTAGAAAAGGAACTGAACGATAGAGAGAGAGAACGCTCTTATTCTTAAACTCTAAAATTTAAAAATGTGTAATGTACTGTGGCTCAGGTATGTACATAATATAGTAAACCGCAGCATTAAAAGCAGTAGCAAATGAGATAGATCTATCTCCTGGAGGCCATATGTTTGCCCCGAAGTTAGAATGCAGAAGAATACATACTTTCCACACTACAATATATACTCCAAGACAGACTATCTAGAGGCAGTAGTCAAGCCCGCCTGCACCTATAAACATGATGACATAATTGGGGGGTTAGCGCTAGCAAACTCAACCACTGCCAATGCAGATCCTTTGCACCACAAAAGGAAAGCAAAGTTGTTTTTTCATTAGAATGTCTAATTAATTGCCCTTAATTCTCTTTCCTGCAGAAAAAAAAAATAATATGATCGAAACTCCTAAATAGTGGTCTGAAATGTCAAAGATGACTGCAAGATTGGGCCTCAAATGCAACTGATTTCAACTTCCTAAATTAAATATGAAATCTTTCCATTTTTAAACTCAAATGACATTTGACATTTCTTAGTTTGAATTTAACAGTTTTATCTCATCATGGTAAGACTAAGCTAAACTTCTAAAGGCCCCCATCCCCTCAATTCGGTGAGGGAACAAGACGTTTAGCGCGAAAGGTTTCCACAAGAATTTTGAGATCATATGGTTACACAGACAATTCAAAAGTGATATGGGGCAAATAATGAGGCTTAATACATTGCATCTGGCACAATATCCATGCTATTTCACTCTGTTCGGCCTGCTGATTCAATCATTTTCCTTTTTATATTTGAATTAATATAATATCACAAGTTTTTAAATGGATAGTCTGACATTGTTTTGTGCAAACCATCTCATTGCCGATTTTTGATAAGCATTTGTGCAACATGGGTTCTTGCAGAAAAAGGGCTTTGAAATGTATGATCATAACACCTGATCTTTGGACCCCAAAAAAATAGACAGACTGACAGATGATGTAATGTTAAAGTTTTTCAGGCTTGTAAAATATATATATATATATATATATATATACTAATTTCAGTCTTTAGAATTTATAATGCAGTGATGTGAAGTGCATAGTGCTTCTTACACAGTCTGACACACAATAGACAATGGGTTAAAGCAATTCATCAATCCAATGGGGGAAAGGTAACAAAAGAGAAACGTGTAAGCTAGACTTTTTTTTTGTCTGCAAGCCAATGATGGTAGCATACCCACATGATCCAGGCAAAGGAATTGTAATTTTGGGTTTTTTAAATCTTCTCTCCTATGTAATATTGAATGTGTATTTGGTATCGATCAGCACCAAAATTTGATGAAGAATAAGATTCTAAAACTTTTCTCATTTTTTTTCATAGCCTGGCAGATCCCGACAGGCGCCACACCAGGGCCTGATATTCTAGCATTTGGCACAATAATTATGCAATTCTCCTTTGTCCATGCCAAGGCTCAGTGTTTGAAACAATAGATTTGTTGCAACCCCTGTGTGCATGATGGCCTTAAGAGTCAGCAGTCTCTTTCTGTAAGACGCAAAGAGACCATATAGGTATTAGAATGGATTAGCTGTGCAAACAGAAAACTTTTTTTTTTATCATCAATGTGCTTACTGCAGGGAAATGGAATAACATATCGGCAGAAATGTTGCTACAGTGAATCTATTCAAATTCTTTTAAAAGTCAAAATTATTTCGTCAATTTTAGATCCTTTTAAAATTTTATCACATGTAATAAGTTCTTGATTTTGGGGAGAGCATTATTGTTCCCATTTTTTTTACTCAAAAGACTATCCAGTGATCATTAATTTCAGCTATTTACAGATTTATTGAAGCAAAATTTTAAGAAGTGTTTGAAGTTAAAAAAAAATTTTATTAGACTGGATTTAGTATTATTATTAGTATTTATTCTAACTGGTTTTTTTCTTCTTGTGAATTGCTAATTCAGGTAATGTCAGGTTTCACTTTTGTTACATCACTCTGGAGTTGAACTTAAGATTTTATACTTAATGTATATGTTGTAAAAAAAAAGAGAATCATTGAGTGTAAAAAATGGCTCACCTATTACCCACCACAATTAATTTTGTTTACCAACAAAGATAATGATAAAATAGAAAGACAGAGTGAGGAAGAAAAAAAGAAATTAAATAAATAATCATATTTTCTCAATTGATTACTTTTATTTATTTCCAGATACACTACAACCTGTGCCAACATACATTTTGGGTAGAGCACTGACATTTGAATAGCATGAAACTTTCAAGGCTCATCATGCGTTTTCAAAGGAGGCTTCCTTCTTGGTGTGTTCCCAGCCCCAGCAACTTATCATTAGTTCTTGTTTTTGCCTTGGCCTATGTAACTGTGAGAGCATACCTACTCAAAATGATTAGGCAACAAAGAGCCATAGTTTATCAATTAGAACCATCAGATGTCATATATCAGGAAGTTCGAAGGATTTTCCCACATCCTAAGACAGAAACATCTCATAGTCGTAAAGACTGTCCCCTTTTATCTTTGTCACAAAGATCTGCTGCACAGGTGGAGTTGTCTACTGGGGAGCTACAAGAGGCATTTTTGTATGGATCATGCAGACGTGTCCCTCCATTACCAGGATCTTGTGATGTGGCTAATCAGATTTTCTTTTCATCACCGCCAGAATTGTGTTCAGCTCAGAACTCCTTTAATTTTTGCCAGCTTGTGGTGAGCATGAGACAGTACTTTCTTTATCAATTTTTACAAGTGCAATCCTGTCTCTTTCAGTTAAGTCTCATTGAGCTGCAAATATGTACGTTTTAAGTTATAGCAGAATCCATATATAATAAGACATGTGAAACTGCTAAATTTATGCCCTCAAACCAGTTTTATGGTTTTATAAAAGATGAGAAATTAATTAAGTAAGAAAAGAACATTAGAGTTTAATATAGATTTTTAACAAGTTACCACTTTGAATTCACATGATATGTATCAAACAACTTGTAGATTATATCACTCCATGTTTTCCCCATATCTGTTCATTTTTTCCAACAATGGTTGGTTTGTATACATGTATATTTAAGAGATAGTCTGTGGCACTAGTGACCAACAAACAAATATCGCCACTATCCTTTATCATATAGCTGTTACTGTTAAACCCTGTATGCTTTAACAGATCCAGTCAGGTGTCCACGTATCCTCTTTCTCCCTATCATCCCGCATATGAATTGTAAGGCACCCACAGGTCTGTTATCTGAACATCTTTATTTGCCTGATGTGTGATATCACTAATCTGGTTTTAGTGTTTAGGCATACTTACTCCTTACTGTGTGTGACAAAGCAAAGTTGTATCCTATCTAGCTGGCCACAGACTCATTGGAACTCCGGGATCCTCCCGTCTGTCTTTTAATGTTTATTCTTAGACAGTGCAAACGGGTCTTGTGTCTAGAGCTTGTATCCATACATGGCATTTAGAGGACAAATTACTGAAGTTGAGAGCTAACAGTGTTAGATTGCCATGTCTTACATGATCCAATTTCTTCTGTTAACAGGATTTTAAAGATCTGTATCCCCTATTCAAAAGTGCAAAAGAAGAAAAGAAAAAAAATCTGGGAATGTTACATAGGTCTTGTTGTAGGGAAATTTTCATTATTTCAGGACTTGTTGTAATTGCACTCTCTTGTGTTGGAGAAATATATATGCCATTTGAAATCGCCAGGAAACTGAGTTATGAGAAACAAAATTGAGTTGGGAACAATTTGGACTGCAACTCTTTTTCATTCTTGACTGTGAAATTGGAACTCATAACATGTGTAGGGCTTTGTTTTAAAGTTTATTATTCCCATTTCTTGCATACAGTTTTAAAAAAAATTCAGTTAAGTTTGACCTCAGTCCAAAGCTTATTAGCTGCCAATGATAAAATCCCAGCTGATGGTTATCAAACAACAGACAAACAGTAACAGGTAAATTGGCATCTTTAAATTATGAATATGACACACTGATAAAAAAAATGTGTTTTTGTTTATTTTTTTACTTACAAAAGAATAGGCCACCCTGATGATGGAGAAATAGAAATGGGTTTCAAGAAGCCTACATCTTCCTCAGGTGCATCAAAAACTCACATCATGGAATATGAACCTTGCCACTATCCTGTTTTGTTCTTTCTATAATAAGCTTGATAACCTAACTAAAAATTTCAAGCAAAATCTTATAAAATGAAATTAAAATTATAATTATAAATATACTTCGCAATAATGATCAAAGGAAAGCAAAGACTTAGCTACTTAGAAGCTTATGCGTATGTATGTGTGTTTCACTGTACAAAAAATATTTGTCAAATTTCACAAAAATTGGATAATTTATTCATAAATTCATTTTTTTTTCATTTCAAGGGCAGTGCAGATGTTGGCTGGAAAGTAGTGTGCAATGAAACAACTGCTAAAGCTTGCCTGTCCCAGTTCTTTGTGAGTATAATGAATCAAACCTCAGGAAGAATGGAGTGGATCGAGCTTGGATCCCTTTCTCGACTTTCCAGCATGCTGAACACAATGATACACAAAACTTCCTCAAACTTCAACCATTTTGGATTTGTATTTATAAAATGCATGATAGAAAAGGCTCCAACTCCCAAAGTTAATGAAGAAGAAGAAGAACTCTTTAATGAAGATATTTTTGGAGAACAGCTACTAATACTACCACCAAATTTTGCAAGAACAGGTCATCTTGAGACAGGAAACTTTAGAAAGGTCATCAACATAAACCTTGTGTTTATTGATTCAGTTTCACACCAACATTTTTTCCGCTCTCTCAATGCCTCAGTTACTATGTTAGAGCAAATACAAGCATCCCCTCATCCAGTGGCATCAGTTTTTGATTTTGAACTGGTCCAGGCAGTCAAGTCACGAACATTTGAAAGCCTTCAGGCCATCTTTACAGGTTCTATAGATACTGATACAGAACCCTTTGGCACTCAAGACCTTCCGCCTGAACCACTGAAATTAGAAGTCCTGCTGGCAGGCTTCAAACAGCACAAATACAGAACATTATGGCTAGAGGATCTTTGCTACACTTGGGAATGGGGACTGCCCAAGGATCTACATTTTTTGCAAGAGAATGAAGTTGATGATAAAGAGTTCTGGGATCAGATGTGGCTGAAACTATATGAAGCTGAAGTTGATGATGTGGGCCCAACCTTGGCTATGTGCAGAGTCCTGAAGGCTAATCATGTCCGGGACCAATTCCATGGTCCCAAAGCTGTGTGCTTTAATGGGCGGCACCAACATGAATATCTTCTGGACTACCTTTTGTTGTACCAACAGACGGCTATGGCTGCGCAACAACCAATTTTTACCTTTACCCAGACAAATGTGGCTCATGAGGATTCTGGCAGGCGAATCCAGACTCTAGACCAGGCCCTTGCATCATACATAGACTCTGTCTCTCACCTCTCCAACACACTCACTATTGTTCTCTCAGATCATGGAAACTCATATGGTGCTTTTATGAAAAATTCGCAGGAAGCCAAAAGAGAGCTTTACCACCCTGCAATGTTTTTCATTATTCCCAATAGAGTTGGCCGTATCCTTGGGGAAGATATTATGCAAGCTCTCAAAATCAATACAAAGAGACTGGTTGGTTTTCATGACCTTCACAAGACTTTGCTCTACCTTCAAAATCCAAACAGAAAATCACGCATTGCACTGAATCCATCACACCTAGGTCTCTTTTCCCCTGTTGATGCAAATAGAACTTGCAATGATGTTCCTCGCATCAAACCAAGTCTTTGTATCTGTAAAGACTTTGAAACTTCTGTGGTCAATGATACGGAATACAATTTATTGGCATATTTTGCCATTGGGCGATTAAATGATGAAATTCAAAGACAATCTCTTAGAGCCTTATTTCAGCCAGCGGATGGGTCTTCTAAGAGGTTGAGTATGGTTGCCTTTAACAACTGTGAGAAACTTATACTCAGAGGTGTTGAAAATATAAAGAAAAGCATGGAAAAGGTATGCTATTCTTATGTGCCAGTGATTACCTTTCTTAAATAACTGACATATAACAATGCTCTATTTTCATTATTCTGTTAAGTTTACAAGAATTTTATCAGAACTATAATTATAGAAACATAGTCTAACAAGAAAAAAAATAAACCAAAGAAAAATTGGATTAAGTGCCTTAATTTTCAATAATGTTCCGTAGTGTTCTTAAATGCTAAAGATTTGAACAAAGCATTTAGAGTTTGCATTGAAGATTTCATGAAATGCTCACTGTTAACTGTTAATGAAAATCGGCTGTCTTCAGGTGGTGATCTTGTATTGAGCACTTCAATCATTTTTGGGGGCCATATTCTGAGGCCTCAGGCTTTAAAAAGCCCCATAATTTTCACCTAAGTCATTAATTTAATTGGCAATTAAATAACAATTAAAACTCACTAGAAATCCAGATTTCTATTTCAGCTAAGAAATGTTAAATTTAGCTAACTTAATCTGTTTCTTTCTTTTTTTTTTAAATGATTTTTTTTTAACTCTATTGAAATTAGCCCCATGAACACGCATTCACACTTCCTAACCCACTTTTCACAAAGTAATCTCTCACTCCCGATTTCCAATCCAACAGGATGGTTCCCTTACCATAAAAATGGAGTTGTTGGTCCAGATGTCTCAGGTGTTTTTTGTGTCCTTAGTATTGAAACCACAACCTGTCCAGAGATCTGATAATCAAGAATCTCAGCTAAAGCTTCAAACTTATGAGCGCCTCACCTCTTACAGTCAATATACACCATGTGCTGAAGCAGATAAAGTGTGGACGTCCCTGTGTGTGTGTAATCAAAGAAACTTAAATCCCTCCTCTGGAAGTGATAAGTATCATGATCTTCCCATGAAAAATGATCATATGGACAGGCATACTGTCAATAGAAATGAAAAACCTTATTTTGTAACATTTGATATTGATCTATCATGTGTAGGTGGCTCTTACAAAAATGTGAAAGAAGATGTTGAATTTGTCCAAAAGAATGCCAGCAAACAATTGATTTATAATGGAAGAATTTTTCTTATTCCACAGCATCAAGATTATGTCAGTGAGAAACTATTACCTGGATATAAAATTAGCACATGCTTCTTAAAAAGTCGCTTAGACAAGAATGATAGCAAAACAATGCAGCTTGAAAATTTGGAAAAATGTTTATTACTTGTGTGGGTAAAACATCCCAAAGGTGTTGTCCTGTCAATTGCTAATACTTGTCAAGATCATTTCTCACTGTTTCTGATGGCATCTGTAGGAAAAGAGAAAAAGATGAATGAGGCTTCCTCTCTCTTGTACACTGCTTTGCCATCATCTGATGCTGATGAATTGGTGTTGATGCCAAGGGGAATACAACTGCTGGCAGTTTTATGGGGCAAAGGCATTGAAAGTTTCAGAAGTACATCTGTGCAGTTAAAATTAAGAGTGAGATTTACTAACCCCCTCTAGAGTTTCACAATGAGCATTTTTAGGAGTGCTTGTTGTGGACAATATGGGTAGGTACATTTTGGGGCAGATAACTACTTGGGAAAATTCCATTTTTTCAAATAGGCTTGAAATCCTGACTACTTAAAGTGTTTTTATTTGTGAAACAATATAAAAGTCAGAAAGTAGAGCAGTATAAAAAACAGAAATTTCAAGCTTTCTTTAGGCAAATTGCATTTACCCAAAATTTTTGTTGCCGCTAAGGGTCTCATTTTGTGGCATCCCTATGCATAAATTTGTATCACTCATGCAACATTAAAGGAGACTGATTCCTGAAGTTTGGACCAAATTCCAATTTTATGATAAATAGAAAAAAGTGTTCAGTTCACATCTCAAATAAATCAAGCAAAGTAATTTATAAAAAGGATGTTGCTGAGCCTACTGCATTGCACAGATTGGTAAACTTAATTATTTTCTCATACCATGAAACATGCATGATGTATATATATAGTATCTCATATTCATGAGCATTTCAGTGATCTTCAATTTTGACCAATGGAACATAAGGTTTTATATTATTAAACGTGTTTTTGAAGTTTGAAACACTTCAGAAAGAGGGAAGCCTGTTGTTTGTTAAACACTTAAAGAGTGGCACATTTAACTGCAAAGGTTCCCAAAAGGCCACTGCTACTACAGCCAGCAGTGCCTACTGCTTCAGGCAGTGCATCATCTCAATCATCTAGAAGTACACTTTGATCAACTGCTTTAGAAAAAAAGTATTTTCATGGAAAGATGAATTATGATGGCGGAACTGAATCCATTGAGCCATAAACAAAAGTTGTAACACTCAGTTTGCATTCATTGTCATGATGAAAGTTAAAAATTCATTAAGTCTCAAAATTAGAGCATTAGCTTCAAACAAAAAGTGAATGGTAAATAGAAATCCTTTAAGTCACTAATAAGTCCCGGGGCTATTTTAAGTATAAATGAATGCTGTTTAAAATGCTCTTGATAAAAGTGTGTTACTATACATATACATAGAGTTTGTGATTTTAAAATAACAAAGGATTCATTGAACTTGATATGTTGGTATCATAGTGAAGCAATTCAAATGTTGAAAAAAAAGTTCTTTAAATATTTCTGGTATAAACAAATTTACAAATGCTAAACAAGGCTGGATTTTTTTATAACCTTTTGTTTAATATTTGAATTGAAGGTCTGTGATACTGATAAGATTTTGGAAACAAGGCAATTAATAAACTAGTGAATTCTTTGACCTGTATCAATTGAAATTAATGTTAACTTGCATGTTTCAAATGTCATATATTTTACAAAATTGCTATGCAAAAATGTTTGTTGCTATACGTGTGTGAGCCAGCATAAAAATTTATTTATTCACAAGGTAAGCAATCAGTTTTCCAAGGGAAAAAAGGTGGTATAAAAGTTTGTGTTAGAAAACTCCTCTGTTTAATAAGACTTTTATTTACAAAAATTTTCCTTCAACATAATTAAAGGAACCGCTCTGTCAAATTTTATTTCCTTGTGATAAAAAGATCCCACTTATGTAATTCATAGGTAAGCTTTTACGTTATGTGGGTGAGAAGCAAATTCAAAATCAGTTACTATATTCATATTCCCATTGCTTGTCAAGCTTGAAAAAGCCAGCTGCAATAAATATAAATATTCCTACATCTCTTAGACACTCTTCAAATCAATAAACCCTTGCATCTCAAAGGCTGTTCAACTGAATCTATTGTACTATATCATATTTTTAGTGAGTTTCATGAATGTTTCTAAGGCAATATTTACTTATTTATCTATTTTTTTTTTCTACTCATGCAATGCCTAAACCATTCTCTATCTTTGAATTAGCTTAATTCCTTAAAAAAAAACATGCTTACTTCCTGCAACCAGGTCTTTTTTTGTTTTTAAAGAAGAAGATGAATGCATTTTGTAATGAATGTTATACATTTCTATTTAAAGACATATCTTAAAAGTTATTTTTTTCTTTCAGTATGCAAAGCCGCAACAGGGTCATATTCTGAATTTATACAACTACTATGTGAACAAATTCCTGCTAAACAAAGATGAACTTCATTCCATTTTTCAAAAGCCAAATTATTTGTTCATCAAACCAAGTCAAGCTATCCATCATTAATTTATCTATAGTGTAAATAATACTAATACTATCCTCATTGCATGTTTAGACAAATGCAATAAAATACTCTGCTAAATATAATATTTGTATGTATGTATCAGCCTTGTGCCAAAGTATTAACTTCTAATATTCCTAATAATGCTATTGCCATTATGTTCTTCCTTTCAATTCAATATAATATTATTGCTTTATAACTTTATACAATATGATTAAAAATAATTTGTCTATACGGGACTTTGTTTATAATGCTTTAAACATATCACTTTGTATGCCATCTTGTTCTAAGCATTAAAAAGTTTGTGCACTCCATAAGTGTACTGAAGTTTTATCTCTTACATGTTGCATTTTTAACATTTGAATCTAGGATTGCTGTATATTATTTACTATTGCTTTTTCAAATATTGCTAATAACTTAAAGTTGTTAAAAAACAAAATAAGTCACATGACCATTCTGTATATCCTGCTTTGCTTGCCCTCTCAACTTTCTCTCTTTCTAACGTACTCAAAAGGATATCAATCCTAACACAGCTCATTTAAAAATCCCTGTATATTTTCTTAATTTTGTTGGGTGATGAATCTCAAGAAATTTTAGTTTTATCAGGTTGCACATTGAAATCATATGGTTCATAATTTTTTTTTGTTTGAGCTGTAGAGCTTTACCAATTCACACAGATACCACCAATGCTATGGCTTCCTAGATCATTTGTCAGTTTGTTATAATTCAAACTCAACTTTCAGCATTGCAATTTACCATTGATGATTAATTCTGTAGATCTAAAGCATAAGGCTTGTCTTTAAAATTTTTTAAAAGTGCAAAATGAAATCGGGGAAAAAAATTCCTCGGCATTTGAAAGACTTTATTATGTGAAGTATTACATGTACCATTATTACACTCTCTAAATGTTTCTCTTTTCAATATACTTTCAGAATGTTGTACTTAAAAAGACATTATCCAAAGAAATTATAGCAACAATTTAAAAAGAATTTTTTTTTTCAAATCTATAGGCTGCAATTAATGCATTTTATGTGGCACTTAGACCTTTAGAGTTACATGTTAGAATTTGATGTAAAACCAAAAGCAGAGTTTTGAAGTAAATTTTCGCTTTTTCAATATCTCCTAAAGAAAGTTGTATTAATACATGTATAGTTTGTGCCAAATGCTAATCTTCCTTCCTCTTTCATTATTTATTATTTATCTCTTTGGGTTAAAATACAATTTTTCATTACCATGTTCCTTTTACTATGTCATCCTGTGCAAAATAGACATGTGTGATATTCATGGTTTTAATGAAAAGAAGAGAAGTGCAGTTTGTTATTTTGTGAGCTTTTGTCAGAAAATGCTGTAATTCTTGAAGATGTTTAATTTTTTTTTAATATCTTTTAGCACAATTAAAAAAACACTGACCAGAAAATGGTTGTAAAAAAATTAAATAGAATCATTTATCTCTTTTCTGAATTGAAAAATCTGACTCCCAATTCATATTGTTATAACATTTGCATTTGAGGTTAACAGCTTTCTATCTTGCCAATGAATGAATGACTGTGTGGTTTCCTTTTTCTTTATTTTAATTAAAAAGTTAAATGTAATAATTTGCTATCATTAGTAATAGCTATTTCAGTTCATTGCATGTTAAGATTTTGATATCCCAGTGATCAGTTGAAAAATAAGTATGAATTTAATCATCAATTTTTTTTTTCAAAATGAGGCTGGTTTGTACAGAGCTATATCTGCTTGGGTTTTGCCATTAAATTGCAATGAAGATTTTTACTTAAGCAACTTGGGTTTCCTATTTATGCATTTCATGGTCTAATTTTTTAAATAATTTAATATTTGTCACTAAAAGTCTCACAATTACTGCTCAATGTCCTTCCAATTTGGTTTTAACAGACTTCTAGTTTATGAGCAAATTATGTTTAGAATCTTTTACCGTAGGTTAAATATATTGAGTGTAGACATTTTATTTTGCAGCTTATGTTGCATTTGTTTGGATCTTATGAAAATTTTTCATACATTTTTTTTTCTCTCTCTTGAGATGTGTTCATGCAGTAAGTTCTCTTTTCCTGTGTGTTAATTGTGATTAGCAAAATTGTATTAATATAGAAAACAACTTTAGTGTAAATTTTAAATAACATAGTTTGCTTCTTTATTATTTTGGGCATGTATTCCCTTGAAAAATTTCTTACATGGCTAGAACTCTTTTTTGTATCATCCTTGGTAAACATTCTGCGATATGAAAAAAAAACTGTTTTCAAAACTTAAGAACTTTTCATTATACTTCTGCTCCATGTATGCAGATTTGAAATGCTAAACCGTTTCTATATCTTTATGTGAATTTGAAATGTGACCTACCTTTAAACCTTTTTTTTTTGTTTTTATTATTAATTTATTGTGATATTTAAAAATTGCCGAAGATCATTCCAAAACAACCACTTCAACATTCTATTCTTTATTTTTAACAATCTTATTAGTTACTAAGTCAGCCATGAAGCTTATGAAAAGAAATCCTGCCATATTATGTTTACGTTACTTTTATGTTTAGTTTGAACTTTATCATCAGGATTTAATGTTTTTGACACATTCTTATTTGCAATTTGTCTATATGTTTGTGTATTTGGATTAAAGAAATGTAAAAAATTAACTGCAGCTCATTAATTTTTTTGAAATCTTCTTTTCCTTTTTTTTTTTTGTTCTCACTGTAAAATAAAAAGTTCAAATAGTCAAGGAGACATGACTACTGCTGCTGCTGCTTCTCCTACTACTACTACTACTACTACTACTACTACTACTACTACTACTACTACTACTACTACTACTACTACTACTACTACTACTACTACTACTACTACTACTACTACTACTACTACTACTACTACTACTACTACTACTACTACTACTACTACCACTACTACTACTACTACTACCACTACCACTACCACTACCGCTACCACCACCACTACTACTACTACTACTACTACTACTACTACTACTACTACTACTACTACTACTACTTCTACCACTACCACTACCACTACTACTACTACTACTACTACTACTACTACTACTACTACCACCACCACCACCACCACCACCACCACCACCACTACTACTACTACTACTACTACTACTACTACTACTACTACTACTACTACTACTACTACTACTACTACTACTACTACTACCATTTCTCCCAGTGAATAGAAATATCTGAATCATTATATCTGAATTTGATAACTGTGCTGAAAAGTAATATTTACGATACCTTATTACATGTATGGGAGTGCTGTTTCGTGCCCAGTTCAGATACTGTTCAATAATATATGTAGAGTGTAAAGATTCTGGAAACAATATCTTTGATTACCTACAGGTGACTTGATGCACGAAAATTAAGGCTGATTAAATTAAAAAGGAAGAAGGGGGGATAGAGATTCATTGTCCGTGCGAATGAAGAAAAAAAAATCCAGTGGTCAACGAAGTAGAATAGAAACATATTATACATGTAGCTGTTTTATACGGTCATTTTAGATGCAAGCCAACATAAACATTTGGGTAATAATAACTAAAAACTTTGGCTTTTGATCAGGATCAAGTTCTCGCGCTCCAGGAAACCACGGCACCATGCCTCCATCCACACAAGGAACAGGACAGGTGGTTTGAGAACGCCAGCGCGCGTTAACTGTCTGATACCGTGTGACACACGTAATGCCCAACCTTTAAAGAATATGCAGTCATATATAAGTTTATAAGAAGAAAAGATGTGGTACATGTTTGATGGTAAGGAAGCGGAAAGGGGAAGAAAATCGTTACAGCGCCTTCGGGACAATTCACTCACGCACAGCCTGATGAGGCTAGGCTCTCTCACTGTCTCAGTGTCTGTGTCCTCAGTGCTTGCAGCTCTCATCCCTCAACGTCCCCTAAGTCGGTCACGATGTCCTCCACCTACAGCGTCGCGACATTTTGCGCGTGTCCTCCTTCACTCAGTGCCAGTCACCCATTTCTCCTCATTCATCCATTTAGTCTGCTCTAGTCTGAGTGCCAGGCATAATGGATCTATCGACAGGGAAATTCCAAACCGCAGATGCATTCGGTCTGACGCTTCAGTCGCAGATTGGTCTATTTCGTTTTTATTGGACTTACTTGTGCTGTAAACAAAAGTAGCAATTTTGATTTATTTGGATAGACATTGCTCAGCTTGCACGCTTTTACAATCTGAAATAGCATTTATTTTCCCTCTGGACACATTCCTGTAAACAAAAACACCATTCGGAATAAATATCATAAAGTTGATTTTAATCTCTTTTGGATGACAATTCCTGAAAGAACTACGAAAGAGATGACTTTCAT
>JAWDGP010002060.1:32500-60000 GCA_033675545.1 Elysia crispata
TTACAAATGTTATCGTCATAAGCATCGCTGATATAATCAACAAAATCATCATTGTCATCATCATCATCATCATCATTATCATCATCATCCTCATTTTCTTCATAATAAGACTCCTCTCATTCGTCCTTGTCGTCTAGGCTGTCCTCATTAATTATCAACACAATTATCACCATATCATTATCAATTTAGTAATAAAAGCTCTTCTTCCTCTTTCCTTTGACATCATTTGAATAAGCATCAGCAACAGGAGTAGAAACAACATTTTATCCATTCCAAAACTATTCTTAGAACAATAAAGGTAAAAGAAATGATCCTGACTTTAAAAATTAGATTTATCACTGTCATCGCGGATAACATAATCATTATTATCCTCACCATCATTATCACTGCTGGTTTTTTTTTCTTAATCTTTATGAAACATTTATAATCGTCATCATCATCCTCATCAACATCAACAAGTACAAGGAAAGCAATACCGTCCAAACATTCTACAGTCTTGAGAATATGTTTTGATCGGTGAAAGCGCTGAGATCATATTTCGTCTGTATTGAGAATTTGAGAAAGGGCTTTTTACTTCAAATCATGAAATCACACTATTTGCTTCTTATTTTACTCTCAAATCATAATTGTATGAAACATTGCAGAAATAATCATACTTTGGTAAATAAACCGATGGATTAATTAATTATGTGAATTAAACTTACAAAAAAAAATTATTCGCCATTTTCAAAATATAAAAAAAGGAAAACCAACATATATATATATTGTCTAAAATTTAACGTAACTCCTATCACTTGATCCAGCTTCAATAATATAATCAAATTTAAAGAAAACATTTATTGATCCATTATAGTTCCAAACCCTTTTAGATCTTCATTTTACCTTACTTGTGGGATCAGCTGTATGCCGCTATGACTTTTTTGAAAACAAAAAAAAAAAAAAAAAAAAGGAAAAACCAACAAAACAAAATTGTCAATCATAAAAAAATAGTGCAAATTTTCTTTTTCCTCAACTTTGTAGAACTTTCCTCGTCATTAGGCTAGATTGATTGTGACTATCATCATCATCATGCCATATTGAGCATTCCCTGAGGCAGCAAAACCTCGCAGCTGTGTCCTGAGCCAAGCCACACGTCGACACACTGATCAATGAGAATTATTTATTGATGACGTTCCCTGAATTAGATTTCAGAACCTGTCAAGCCCAGCACACGGTCTCCTGTCCTCAAAATCTGGGAGTATTTTAACAACAAGGCGCTCTAATTTTATGTAACACCAGCCCATTTCACACATCGTTGTAACAAAATGTCCTGAACAATTACCGAGTTAGGTCCGCTGATTCAAGCATTCTTATTTTTATTTTTTTTTTTTCAAAGAGAAACTCGGCTTGAACGTGTCTGCTTTAAAGAAAATGTATAAACTTCTGTCAGGATGAAAACCGCAACACTGGAATACAATTTGACAGTAAATGTTTGGGTTTGTGCTTGTGAAAAGTCCGAACCTACAACTAGCAACATCACAATCAACACACCGCACTTTCACTCTCACTGGTACTATGAAGGTAAAAAGGAAACATTTTTTTCAAAACCGTGTCTGGGCTGCAAAATTGACAATTAAAAAAAAAAGAAAAGAAATAAAATAAAAGTGAATCACCACAATGATGTCGGCATAATATTAATATTTTGCTCCATTTTTTTCTAACCTCTTGCGTGTGTCGCCGCCATTATCGTCCTGAAGCTTACCGCAAGGGAATACCTTTAGTTTTCTCTTCCTAGTTTATAGCACGCAACTATTGATTCACGTTGAAAGTGTACATTTGTGGTCACTACGATCTTCAATAACGTTTGTACCGAACTTCAACAGACGCCTGCAGCAGCATCTCTGATCTCGTGCGACCCTGAGCAGCTCAGTTCCGCTGGATTTTTCCTTTAATTCTTACAAACACCTTGTGAAGTGGATACATTGACATTATTGTAAAATGGTCGATATTTTAAGCCAACAAAAATAATTAAAAAAAACCAAGCAATTTTTGCTGACTGTTCATTTGTCAAACAATTGATATAAAGCATTAAATTTGAAACCGGAGAAGCAGTATTCATGACCAATTTGGTCGATAACTAGTTTAAAAAAACAACAAAAAACATGGATTTCTGAAAACGACTCTTTCGCAGAGATATGGAACCAAAAGAATTTTCCCCTATTATTCATTCTCTTTCAATCATTGATGCTGTACCTTGATGTATCGCAAAAAAAAAAAAAAATAAATAAATAAAAAAGCTTATCGCCGTAATTGTCACAAAATCTTTCGCTAACGACAAGGATATTTACATTCGTTTTGATTGTCGATTATTAAAATAAAGAGAACATGCTTTCCCATCAGAAATAAAGCAAAAAATCTCCCGCAGCCTCCTTGTAATCTTTATCCTAGAATGTTTATTTCCTGGTTTTTTTTTGTTTTTTTTTTAACCAAGAGCCGCACCAGGATGCACATAATTACTAATGTTATGATTCATGTAAGACCTTTGAAATAGCAGAGTTGACACTCTAAAGGGAAAAATCATACGCTTAAGAAACAAGAGTTGGGGAAAAGCGTTTCTTCCTTTGCTAAGCTAATCAAAAGGTCGCCTCGAACCAATAGACTCAAAGCCAACCTTGAACCATTAGACTCACAGCTCACTATTTTATCAACCAGACTCAGCTGTGTTGCTGTTCAACTTGATTTCTTTGTGATCCCCCTGACAAAATAAAATGTTTCAATGAGTAATCATTTAAGGATGGGCTCCGTGAGTTCACAATATTGCGTCACGTGCACATCACAAAGAAAGCATTCAATAGACTCAGGGGCTGTGGTGATAATTCCAGTTCTCACAATTAAAAAAAAACAAAACAAATTCAATAATTATGTTCTGAGCCGCAGTTAGTCTGTTCAATGGCAGTCTAGATTATAACGACAGTACAGATTTTCTTGGAATTAAAAGAAAAAAAACGAAAATTATCGTGTACATATATATTTTTAGTAGATGCAGATATGCTTCTTGCCAGGAAGCTGATTATGGTAATAAGCTCCAGGATATTTTATCAATCTCTATGCCAGCGAAGCGAGCAGGTAAAAATTTAATGTAATGTTCTTTAATGCACCGAGTGTTGTGTGTGATGTCGAATACAAAGACAGGCTTTTTCAAGATGTGGTTTCGCTTGAAGCTTGCGGCAATGAAAAAATCTTTTAAAATATCCGTAATTACAGCTTGAAAATAATTAATGTTGTTGGCCTATTTTTGTTGTTGTTGTTCTTGTTATTTTATGTCAACGAAGTAATTTCAAACAGCTTTTTCGTATTAAAATTTTAAACTAAGTTTGATTATGGCTGTGTCATTAAAAGATAAAATATACTCAGATCTAAATTTGACCCATAACACAAGGAATTAAAACGACGTCTCTTGGATTCCTATTAGTTTTATTAGAGGTCCTATTATAGAAAACATTTACATGAATTAAAAAGCTCGGAGAAAGAGAAAACAACTGCCTGAAACCTTTGTAATCTCAGGACTATGATAGTTTTAGAGACAGAGACAGCTCACCGCATGCTACAATAGATTGATGACTCCTGTCCCTTGGCGATTGTAAAAGCAGGTGAAACTGAGATTGGTATCAGTTTATACATTGGCAATAAAAGATGCTGGCTTTTAAAGGTTTTGTATTACTCGAATGCATCAATTTCACAGAAATGTGTGTGTCACGATCGATACCGAAGAGTCATCATACCCTTCTGTAGTCGGCTTCAATAGGGGAAATTTCTGTCACAAATTCGACGCGAGATGGAAAGGGTGACATGTTCGGGGAGTCCACGCGAGAGGAGCAAGAAGAATTTAATATTGTCTCAATTATTTATCATTTGCATTGGTCTACTTGATGGGACTGGTCAGAATTTGATCATAATATATGTTGTTTAAATCACAAACAAATGTTTGCAATAAAACACTCTTCAGTTTTAAATAACTGTAGTGTAAGCGGGTACATGCCACAATACTGATTGAAATTTATAAATGCACCTTCAGTGCTGTTCTTTATTTGTTATGTCTATAGGGTTCATAATTTCAAGAAATGAGAGCTTGTAAGCGAAGTTTCGATTTAAAAAGGAAAAGAAACGTATTAGTCTTCGAATTTTGAAAGCAAAATCCTTCTTAAAGTATTACCTGAGATATATTTATTCGAAAGAAAAACAGAAAACAGGAACAACTGATATTGGATGTGACAGTAGGAATCTGTTAGGGTGATGGGTTTTGATTTGTGATGTTGTTTGCATATAACATATGGTTTAAAACATAAAAAGCCAAACGTATCACTGGGATTAAACAAGTTTGAAATTACAAAAAAAAGAAAGAAAAAATGAATTCAGTAAATATAGCTATATTAGAAATAGAAATGTTCGTATCCTTTTGGTATTACATGTACTAATTCTAGTTACTGGTTATCTGAGTGTGAGAATCAGCGATATGAGAAATTATAAAAGAATCTAAGTTGCTCATGGGCTTCTTAATTATTGTGAAAGTACGCGTGAAACACACGCCCTTGCTTTTGATATATTCTGATTTAAAATTTGCTATTCCAGGAAATGAACAAACAATTATCTAATATTACTGATTGCATGACAGCTCTAAAAAATAGATGAAATTTGCAAACGTCAATGCAGGCAGAAGATCACTTCTTCAGGCCTTAATTTCACGCCATTCCCATGATCAAAGGCAAGATCTAATGAAAAAAAAACTTTAATCGAATTAATTTCAGATTTTCTGATCGGCAAGCCAGTTTTCACACCTCATTACATTCCTATTAAGACCAAATCTAAATTCGGTGACGATAGGGGGAAAAAACTAAATTCATCGATGGAAGCAGCGTTGATCTAACACAGCACCCTCTGTGTATGGTCATGGCGTCACCAAAGATCCCTACATGGCCCATTGACCCACAACTGTAAAGCAATTGACTGGGGTGCATTCATGTGTGTCGGGCCAAAGAATTGCGTGCAGATTCCCATTAACTTATTGTAGCTGGAAACGATTTGTCAGTTGCCTCTGTATGATTGATAACTCTCTATAAAAATACGAGGTCAGTTTGTCGCTTTGCTAGTTATAACGGTGATAAAATAACAACAAAAGTAAGATAGTAATAAGGAGGGAGAGTGTGAGTGTGTGTGTGTGAGGGAGAGAGAGAGAGAGAGAGAGAGAGAGAGAGAGAGAGAGAGAGAGAGAGAAAGAGAGAGATAAAGAGTGGCAAAGGAGTACTCAGAGAGACTAAAAGACAAACTGAAATAAACAGATACGCAAATAGAAGGCATAGTTAAGAGTGAAATTATCGCAAAAATATTTTTCACTAATTGTTGTAAATCACGATTAAGTGCAAAGAAACTGTTTGTCCAAATGTTGACTGCGAAAAGAAAAATTTACTTAGAATGGCTAATTCGAATGTGCTTTTTACTTTTTTGAGGGGTCGTCGCTGACCCTTTTTAGAGCGATCGTTCAATTCAAAGCGCCCTGGGACCCCTTAACTAATCGCATCTCTTACTGCAACGGAGAGAGCCGAACTTCATTTTTAGATAAACTTTAAAAACTTACAAGTCTTCAACGATTCCAGTGAGATTGTCATAATCATCATGTTCCGTACATTAGATAACTACAAGGGCTGTTTATGAAAGTTTATGAAATAACATAATCTTATTGCATTGCTTTTATTCCTTATTTTTAAATACCTTCAAATAGCTGTATCCTGATCATAATTATTCTATAGTATCGACAAAAGTTCATATTGTTAATGGGGGAAAATACTAAAGGTCTACTTTTCTCAAATAATAAAGGGTCACGAATTAGTCATTGTTCGCTATTCACACAGTCAAGCCTAAAAAAAAAATACATAAAAAGAATGAACTCTCTAAATCATAAAATGTTCTCAACAGTTCACTCTCTCACTGCAAGATTTATCTTGAATAGCTACTGCCAAGGTCCAGATGAAGAAGTTACCATTCTCTCAAACTTGGTTTTCCCTTCACTGATAGATGTTTTGAGGTCAAACTTTTCTATTGTCCTCTAAATATTTTACTAGATATTTACAAATATAAAATCAATCCATCTTTGCATTTGACTGAACTTTTAAAGACTTCAAAATTGAAAAGAAAGATACAACAGGAAAAGCTATTTCTAAATGACTTTTCGCAATGTGTCAGTTGATATGAGAATTTTTAATTTTTAAAAAAAAATTATTTAATCGTTAGAATTGATGAAAGAAAAAAAAATCGATTTAAAAAATAATAAAAATAACTTTATGTAAAGCTATTGGTCTTGATATATTGGTTCTTTTAAGCAGTGTAAGATAACATGACAATCCTATAATCAAAGAGAAAACGATAAATAATACACTCTTTCTTTTTCTTTATCTCTCTAACTTCATTACTCCTGTCTTCCTCTCTACTTCTCTCATTCTTAACACCCCCCCCCCCTCCCTTTTATATCACCCAACCAGCCTTCCCCTCTCCCCTGCTCTCTTTCTCTAGTTCACCAATTCTTCTTATTTTCTTTCTATCTTGCTTTCTCTCTTTCTTTCTTCCTCCCCTACTCCTTTCCTCTCGCATTCCTCTCTCTCTCTCTCTCTCTCTCTCTCTCTCTCTCTCTCTCTCTCTCTCTCTCTCTCTCTCCTTTTCTCTCTCTCTCAACTCTATTATATCGATCTTTCTATTTCGGTCTTTGTGGATGTCTCTGCCACAAACTTGCCCCGACAGCACATATTGTGTAAGAACCTGTAATGCTGTAGTCACCACCATCTAGTCTGATTACCCCAATCACTATTTTAGCATCCTCAGCAGGAGATAAACGCGCATCAAAACTTCATCAGTCGCCGCCATAGGGCCTTTCCCTAGAATCACGAGTCGCAATCGATCTAGACTATTGGCCTGTCGGATACAGCAGTGGCGTTTTGATCCTGCCTGGTGTGTATTGGTAACAGCGAAATGGGCTCTGGCAAAGGCGATTAAAACTACTAATAGCATTTTAGCAAGGCAATGACTAGGGCGGAAATTGATTAAAGGGTGACAGACCTTTTCCTTATTCCTTCCCTTTTGGAAAACATCATGGAAAGAACTAATAAACAATCAACTTAATAATTTATTCTTCGATGGTCTAGTTTGCTCAGTTGTTTTTTCTTCAAGCCATCTCTCTCTTCCACTTCTTACCCCCCCCCCCCCTTTTTTTTTTTTGATGAAAGTAACCCTTTTTTTTGTAAAGTCCCCTACTTATTATTACTCCTTGCGAAAATTCAGGACATGTTTTTAGTTTCATTTAGATTATGTATTTTCACCTGATGAAAAAACTGCTTTTTACGGAATGTGACACTCGATCTAAATTTATTGAATGTTTAATATTTAATGACATCAAAACTATAAACAATTTCAAACTAAAATAATATTGAGATCCTAGAGAACTACTAAAATGTGTTGACCCTTAACTTGATATCATCATTCTCATGTTGTTACTTTTAGCTATCGAAACCGAAATTTTTCCAAGCGAAAAATGTATCTGCATCACAAACCCTAAAGAGGTCTTTATTTATCCTTGCCTCGTCAATGTATTGCTCTCAGAGTGAACCTGCAGTCAATGATATTACCCGAAGCAAGAGCAAGCTACCGGGTCCAACAGATTCAATCCATATTTAGTAGCACCAGTCACTAGACCTGCCTTAACTCTCAATCAGAGCAGAGTCTAATTGACATTTGACGACATCACACGACTAATGGCAAGACCCGGAAGGCTCAAATGGTTTTTGATGGCAGGTGGAAACTACCGTAGTCTGTTCTGAGACTGACCACTGTTCTGGACATCGGTGGACAAACTTAAGGGGCTTGAGCGTCTGTCTCCCTTTTGTTTGGTCAGGCTGGTTATCGAGCTGGACATGCGTGAGGACCTGGTCAGTAGTGGTCAGGTCACTTTTGTTTGGTCCTACAGATCCATGAGTTGGCTGCTAAGAGATAATTAGAGTGTCAAGAGGATGACAGAGTGGAAAGAGTGAAAGAGAGAAAGACGAACAGATAGACAGACAGACATAAAAAGAGAATGTCTTTTAGAGAAACAAGAAGCGCTGAGGGTTATCTTGAATAATATATATATATATATATATATATATATATATATATATATAGAGAGAGAGAGAGAGAGAGAGAGAGAATAAAAGAGTAAAAGAGAGAAGACACACACACACACAGAGAGAGAGAGAGAGAGAGAGAGAGAGAGAGAGAGAGAGAGACAAAGACAGACAGACAGAGAATAAAAGAAAGTAAAAGGGAGAAGACAGAGAAAGAGAGAGAGGGAGGGAGAAAAAGAGCGAGAGAGATAGAGAGTGATTGAGAGAGAGAGAGAGAGAGAGAGAGAGAGAGAGAGAGAGAGAGAGAGAGAGAGAGAGAGAGAGAGAGAGAGAGAGGCTAGATATACAGAGAGACAAATAGAAAGAGATCTAGTTGTAAATGTGGCAATAATTTTGCTCCCCCCCCTCCCCCACTTTATCTTTCAACCGCTTTGAAAAGAATAAACAATTTTAACAGCAGCCCAAATTTAACATTTCACGATACATACATATCTCTTTTATAAGTGTATCATTTTAGCTGCTATGATATTTTGTTTCTAATAACTTTCAAGTTCAAATTTTGTCGTCCCAAATTCTTTCGCCAAACAAATTTGTGCTCAACAGACTCGAGATGGACGTTTGTGTTGGTACAGGAAAATCAGTACACCACACTTTTCATCTGCACCAATCCCATCGAAACTTATTAATAAATAAAGGTTGCTCCAATTTGAAGCCACAATTATTTGGCTTGCCTTTGTCTTGGTATCAACAGTGTAAATTTGAAGAGCCCTGTAAACACAAATATTTGTTTCCGATGCTTGCCCATTTTTTTTTTTGTTTCTTTCGTGAATGTCATACATTTTTCCCCTTTTGCCTTAAGTCTTGTATTTGTTTAAGGAACAAAGCAGGTTAATCTCTCCCTAAGGCCTTACGTGGCGGGTCAAGCTGAAACAAGCCATGTTCAAGTTTTATTGATTCAACTGGGTCTTTTCAATGTATTGATCTTAGGGACTACATTTTCCACCTGTTAAAGTAGAGGGATGAAGAAATCGATGCATTTAAAATCATCATTCAGCTGTTTTTTCCTTGCTTCCAATTTGTTTCTTTTTTTCGCTTTTTATCTGACATTTTGTTTCTGTTAAAATGTACAGAAAAGACTGAGTCTCCTTATCTTTGAACGTATTAAGTTTCTTTTGAAAGAAAGACATACTGTTTTCGTTCATGATTTTTTAAAATGATTTTATGATGTGCTGAAATTTGTAAAACTGAGAGAAACCCTTAGGATATCATGGTGATATACTAGTTATTTTTTTTTCATTCGATGAAATCATAGTTTTTTCCAACACAACTAATTTTCATCCAGGAAAGAAGATATTTATGACAATACTATCATCAAGACAGTTTTTAAAAGTCAACATTACTTTTAGGCACGCTAATCAATGCTTGGCCTAGGTCATTGAGTTTTCCATTATGACTTATTTAGAGAGCAAATTTTCTTTGTTCTTCAAAACTCTTTGTTCTAACTTTCTAAAGTTGAGTTAAATTTCATGTTGAAAGCATGCATAAACGATAATAGTGATTATCTATGTCCTTATTACGAAGTAAACCGATTGTTCGTATGAAATTTCTCTTAATATTTCTTTATTTCCAAAAATAATGAGATTTATTATTTCTGAATCTTATTCGTAGAATCGCGTAAGTGAGAGACTATGCAAAATCTGTATGCTGCCCGCACAATGAAATATTAAACAAAATGCCATTTACAAAGCATTATCAGGTTTAAAATTGAATGATGTGTTTTGCTACCACACACAGCCCAAAGTTTATTTAACTACCCGTAACAAGAGCCACCCCTTTAATAAGATAAAAAATCTCGCCGTGTGAAACTCCTGGAATTACTCAATTCTCCAAGAAAAAGGTGGAGAACTCATTCAATAGTCATAATTCATTTCACCGACTTCTATCTTTTCGTGACAGTGTCGCCCCATTGTTCCCTTCCTTGTCACCTGAGATGACAGCCAGCCAAAGACAATACGATTTCAAGGAATTTTAGTCTCGAAGAAAGTGAATGCATCAATAGTTTCCTTTCGCTTGTATGTCAATGGTTGCTAAAAATATTATGAAAGGAATGAGAATTTTTTTTGACTATAATTATTGAGATGGGTTGCGGTATATGTAGGCCTTAGAGCTTTTGCGAAGGCTAAAGTGATTAAGTTGGGTATAAAGATGATAAAAATATGACCAGTAGAAGACATCAATAAAAACAAAAGCTTATGTATATTGCAGTCTAAATTTCAAATAAAGTCTTTTACACATTTCAGGTTTTTCAAGGTTCTTTTAAAATAATCATATGTGCTAGCGTTTTAAAATTGATCCAAACAGCACAGCTTTGTTGATCTTTTTTTTCAAATCTGAAATTCTTCATCGAGTAGTATTGATTATATAATGACGATTATCAAGTTCTCTTCGATTTCTATTCCAAAACTTATCTTTACGGTCGAGAACTTATCTAATTTCAAAACATTTAGCTAGCAAAGGGCATTACATATCATATTTTATCAACAATTCTCCTTGGGTTTCAGATCTTCTGGAAATAAATAGAAGCAAATTGCCTCACAAAGCCGCTCCACTTTGACAAACCTAACTTATCGTGTCTCATGAGGACTCTGATATGGACAAACCGCAGTGAAAGCTTCTAGAGCTCTATAATCAAAGACCTCTGTCCTTCTCATTATCGCTAGCTCTCCATCTGAGGGACAGCGGGATTTTTACTGAGCGAACGATCGTTAGAAAAACCTTCCATTATGCTGCTGGTGTAGTTCTTCACCAAGATAATGGACAATCTCAAGTTGAGCTAGCCAAGCTTCCCTTATTTGTGCATGCTTGTGAGCTCAGGGAGCGGAAATGACCCCGTGCGTGACCTCAGCCTTGTTGGAGGCTATCGGTGACGTTCCGGTAACCCGTGACAGTACTCTGTGGTAAGCTGAGATCTGGCACGCATCAGCATGCTCGAAGAAAGAGGGGGGGAAAAAAAGGGGGGGGGGGGGGGGGGGGAGACAAGGAAAAGCTAAAATCCGATTATTTTTCGAAGTCCCTAGCTAGGTTTGTGTTAGATGTTAATCAATCATGCCCTGTACTGTTTATATGAGACATGCATGTGTCCAATTTACCGTGCTCGTGAATAACTCATCCTTAGCAGAACACACCTCGCTTAGACTTTATTATGCTAAAACCTTTTTTTTTTTTGAGATCTATGTATTCTTTTTTTTCTATTTTTTTTTTTTTTTTGCTTTTGGTCAATTGTTTTGACTATCACATCACTGTAAGCAGACCGTAAAGTCGATAAATTACAATTGAGGAAATTCTTTCAACTCACACTGATGAATTAACGATTGACAGGCAGGCTATCCAGAAATTCTAAAACACACACCCTTTTAAATACTTGACAGAACTAAATCAGGCATAATGCTCGAGATGTTAGCGCGATAAAATCAATGATGGCAAATAATAATTTTATATGATTTTCTTCGCAGTCGATTAACACTTTTGTCCCAAATAAAAGCAGAGACAACAGACCTCTCTTTTAGACTCTTTGTTATTCATATCCTTAATCAAAGCTTCAGTCGTGCAAATGATTAGAAAATAGTAAAAATACAAATCTCCATCTTCATTGCTAACGAAATTGTCATCATCAAATTAAAATCCGTATAGGCATATTCATCGCCATCAATATAGTGAGAGCCACCGTCTTTATCTTCATTATTATCAGTCGTACATCTAACACAGCCATTTAGTCAAGCTGTCAATTTCGCCTCAGGGAATAAATACAGAGTAATTTAGTCATTAAAGTACATCCATACTTGTTTGTGGCAGTACTATGTAAAATTATATCATTTGAAGAAAATTTTATTTTATTTTTTCCTCTATTATGTTTAAAAAAGAAAATAAAGAAATTAAGCCTCGGGCTGCTATAGCATTGCGCGCTCTGGTGAGAATTGCGGGAATCTACTCTGCAATTCACACCAATAACAATAATTTGTTTAGTGCGGTTTACAACCCCAAGAGACTCGATACACTAAAAGATGAAAAACATGTATAATTTATCACCTCCGCAATAAGAAACATGATGCTTTCAAAAAAGTTGTGACATGCTTAAAACAAAGAAGAACTAGCAACACAGAAACAGGAATTCGAAGTATATCGAAAGCCTTGTACTGTTCACTCAAATCATTGAAAACTGTGTAAGAATGTCAGCTGGAGGATATTATTCTGTGTCACAACAGAATTCCCTAGAGGAAGCAAAGTTCAATTATGTTTTCCTTCGAGAAAGGGAGGTAATTGGCTCCAATCACGCATCCGTATCCTTACTCTCTCAGCGTGATCGGGGAAGGCCTACATTTTTCATTGATCTATTTTGAAAACTCATGAGTCTTATGGTTTCAGCTGCCTAGGAAATCAAAATGTTTTCGTTTTGCAATCGTCTTCACTGAACGTTCTGTGTCTCTCTCTGTCTGTCTCTCTGTGTCTCTCTCTTTCTCTCTTTCTATCTCTATCTCTGTTTCTCCTCTCTCTCTCTGTCTGTCTCTCTCACTTTCTTTAACCATTGATCTTGTCTGTCTTTATGCAATCGTCCCAGTTTCTCTCTCTCTCTCTCTCTCTCTCTCTCTCTCTCTCTCTCTCTCTCTCTCTCTCTCTCTCTCTCTCTCTCTCTCTCTCTCTCTTTTTCTCTCTTCCACTCTCTATATTTCTTTTCGGCGTTTCTCTCTCTCCCTCTGTGTCTGTGTTTCTGCCTGTCTGCCTGACTGTCTCTATCTCTATTATATTTTAGCTCTTGATCTGCTTGTCTTTCGGCAAACCCAGTCTCTAACTCACTTTTTCGCTCTTTCAATTTTTTCTCGGTCTTTCTCTGTCTGTCTGTCTGTCTGTCTCTCTCTCTCTCTCTCTCTCTCTCTCTCTCTCTCTCTCTCTCTCTCTCTCTCTCTCTCTCTCTCTCTCTCTCTCTGTCTGTTCCTCTCTTTCCTTCTTTACCGCTCTCTGTGTCTCTCTTACATCCAGAATAAAACATAACATACCATGGCTAAGGTCAAAATCAATATTTAAACAATTTTTTTTGGGTCTGAATAAATGGCCTGAAAAACATTGATCAATTAGCTAGAACTAAAAAGAAATTGAAAACAATTCTCATTTTAGTTCTATTCTGAGAGTCATGAAAAGACAAAAGCGTCGTGGGAAACTCGTTAATTCTGGAAATCCAATCACTATGACCCAGATTAGACGTTCATGGGTGACAGGATATTGATCTCCCCGAGTCTCTCTCAGAGTAAGTTCACGCGACACAGACAGATATCGATACATCCCTCTGATTTATCGATCTATACGAGTCTCTATGCTCTAGTCTAAGTCTCCTTATCAGGAATGATTTTATTTCTTTCCGATTTTTTCGTCTTACTTTGACAAAAACTCACTGGGAAATTGATACTTGGCATGTCCACGTCGATAAAAGGTAAATAATTAAGTTAAGCCATTGTTAATGTTCTAGTGGCTTTGTGTAGATATAGCGGTTTTTTTTTTGAAATGTCATAAAATAACTGCAAATTTTCCAAAATTTCAAAGCAAAAACCACCAAAATTCTTAAGGTGGTAAAAATGATCTTCCTGTCTCAACTGATTGTGTGAATTTCTGTCTATTTATCTGTCAGTCTGTCTGTCTGTCTCTCTCCCTCTCTCTCTCTTTCTCTTTCTGTCTCTGTCTCTGTCTCTCTCTCTCCCTCTCGATGTCAGTCTGTCAGTCTATCTTTTTCTCTCTCTCTCACACACACTTGCACATCTGATGTTTTGCGTTTGGATTTGTAAATTTTCTGTTATAAAAATATATACAAGATTCTTTTTACATCATTAAAAAAAAACAAACTAGTAATATCCATTATTGAAAAGTAAGAAATTTTTTGTCAGAAAGGCCACTCCTTTCATAGCCTTGAAATTGCGTCGCAGTTGCAACTCTCTTGTAACTCTGTGAAGCGGAAGATTTAGTAATGGTGACTGCCGGCTCTAATAAATCTATAGATGACATGAAAGCCGTCGCATTTTCCTACGAAACAAATCTCCTTCATCTTCGTCTCGTGCTCACGTTGTGTATTGATTCAAAGCAAAATTAACAAGTTTATATCAGCGTATTATAGAGAATTATCATAAGGGGAACATTTTAAAAGAACAAGTATTTCAAAAACTTGCTTCTCAACAGTTTCCATTCATTCTCAAATTTACGACAGTCATTCCTCCACCTCTACCCCTTCCCTCCTCCCCAACACACACACACACACACACTCCTCTTGGAGAAAGCGTACCAGTGGCAGTGCATCGCTATCCAGCTGACAGTGATCTCGAGGTGAGCACTAGGCCGCTAGCAGTGCGCGCTCAGGTGAGAAGTGTAGGAGTCTCGGCAGCAGTTCACGCCCATCACAACCATTGCACGGTCTGGTTTTACCGTCCCAGGAGACCTGACTGGTGCTTTCTTTGTGTGAGCGGTGAGAGGAGGTGGGAAACTATCAGATCGATAGGACTGCGATAAAAGAGGAAATGCGAGAAATAGAGAGAGAGAGAGAGAGAGAGAGAGAGAGAGAGAGAGAGAGAGAGAGAGAGAGAGAGAGAGAGAGAGAGAGAGAGAGAGAGAGCAGTGGTGTAAACATAGCGACAAACAGATTGAGAGATCCATAGATAAATAGGTAGATAGGTAAATTAAAGGTAGGAAAAATGATTAAACAGATAAATAATATGACTGGTAAAAAGAAAGGAAGGTAGGTAGGTAGATAGATAGATAGATAGATAGACAGATAGATAGATAGACAGATAGACTAAATGAATAGAGACAAACAAATACTGTTTCAAAAACAAAGGGATACAGAGGCTCTGAAGGTGAAAAAACAAAAAGAAAATCAAATTAAAATAAAAAGGGATACGCAAAAGAAGAGAGAGAAAACACACAGGCAAACAGATAACTAACCAAACAGACAAAGGAATGGTCGGGGAGGGGGCGGAGATACAGATTCAGAGATAGAGTAAGATAGCAAGGCTGTTAGCATTAGGACAGCCATGAGAGAAGTGTAAACAGAGAGACAGGTTTTTACATTGATACTGATACTGGCACTGGGAACAGGTCGATTGATCCTACCATTACTATTGTAATGTTGAGAAGAATACTGATAAGGCTGGTGATCTAATTTACTTAACTTTTTTTCTTTTCATTTATTGGGTCTGGGCTTCCTGCCTTTGATTCTGCTTCCGCATGCCTTTGAGTATTCCCAAAGGTGGAATCGGCTTGTAAAAAAATAACCACTAATCCATTGATTGGTTTAAGCTCCCTCCCTCCCCCACCTCTCTCTCTCTCTCTCTCTCTCTCTCTCTCTCTCTCTCTCTCTCTCTCTCTCTCTCTCTCTCTCTCTCTCCCTCCCTCCATTTTTTCCCTTTTTTAAAACTCATTTTCACTCAGTTTTTCTATGTCCGATTTTTGCTTTCACGGGTTCTATGTAAGTTATCTTTATACTTTATGTTTGTTTATAATTGTCTATGTTCTTCTCCCTTTTCTCGAAATATATCTCATTTATATCTCCATCTCTTCCAATCCATTTTTGTATTTCTCATTTAATTCTTTCGTTTTAGAACCATTTAAGTAATATTGACATTACTGTAATAGAATCTGTAAGCTAAACATAGTATCGCTCTTTTTCTTTATTTACTTATCTCCATTCACCCATCTCAGTGAAACGCATACATTGTCTATATCTCTATCTAAGTGCCCGTCTATTTGTCTGTACACCTGCCTGTCTCTACGAATTTCTGTCTGTCTGCGCCCCCCCCCACCCCCCACCCCCCCCCCCCCCCTCTCTCTCTCTCTCTCTCTCTCTCTCTCTCTCTCTCTCTCTCTCTCTCTCTCTCTCTCTGAGCCTTTCTTTGGCACTTCGTGTATTTTACCCCCTCCCTCTCTCTCTCCTTATATGTCGCTAAATCTCTGTCTGTGAGTCTCTGTTTCTGTTTATCTGTCTGTGTGTTCGTCTGTCTGCGTGTTTTTTTTTTTCTCCCTTTCTCTGTCTCTTTTTGTATCTTTTCTGTTTAACCCTCATTTTTTCCCATTCTTTTATGTCGCTATCCCTCTGCTTGGCACCTGCCATTTAAAGTGCTTATGAGCTTTCCCTTCTTTGTATTCGTCCTTTTTTAGATTCCCTTTTTTTTTCCACGTCGCCTAGTCTGCTTAAGCCACATGATTACTTAATTTGCTTGCTTCTCCAGCGCTCGTCTTATGTCGTCTCTTTATCTGTACACCCTTGTTTCCCTAAGTTTTCTTCTCATGATACATATAATTGCAATTAATAATAGGATTTATTCTATCGCCGCGTTAAATAAATTCCTTTTGCATACTTCTCTCAGGGATCTTCCTAATGCAATTTTTCTTTTGTATTAATGTTAGTTTTTATTGTTTCATGTACTCTGTATTCTGCTTGTATGTCAGATATTCTCCATTTCTATCTTGTTTTTTTTTCTAAAATCCTCTTTTGGTACGGCGTTCGGAAAATCGGATTCAATGAGTGGCTCCAATGTAGGAAGGTAATGTTCCGCTTCACGATGCGAAACGCAGTAGAAGGCACTTTAAACTTTTCAATATTTCTTGAGCATGTGGGATCTTATCGGACCGTAAGGAAGCATTTTAGTAGTGATGTGAACATCCAGGCTTCACTCACACGTGATTTTTTTTATTGAAAGACTGTAAACGATATGCTTAAAATAAAGATATTAGGAGAAAGGAGAGAGAGAGACAGATACAGAGAAAGAGTGGAGGGGATAGCAAGTTAAGAAAGAGAAAGAAAGAGAGAGAAAGCATTGGGAGGCAGATATGAAAGTGCTCATAGAGAAGGGAGAAAAAGAAAGAGAGTAAGAGAGAGAGAGAGAGAGAGAGAGAGAGAGAGAGAGAGAGAGAGAGAGAGAGAGAGAGAGAGAGAGAGAGAGAGAGAGAGAGAGAGAGAGAGAGAGAGAGAGAGAGAGAATTTTTTTGACAATAATATCAAGATTCAATCTATGCATTTTAGCAACCTATGTGTTTGTGTACATTTGTGTAACCATATCTTCTCTTATTGTCCTCCTCCTACGCGCCCCCCCTCCCTTTCTCTCTCTCTCTCGTTCAGCTTTTTTCATTTTTTTTTCTCTTTTCACAATTCGTCGCTTACAATTCTTTTATACAGAATTATAATTTGGAGTAATTAAAAGTCGTAAAAAATACATATTCCGTCTAAAATCGTTTGTGTTTTTACTTGCATTGTGAAGGAACTGTTTGAAGTCGTTTCTCTCGATAACAAAATCTTTTCGATACGATTTTATTTAGAATTAAACTAAAGATCAGCTAGCCATTTCTTGAACTCTTATTTTTAGTATTCCCGATATGGGCAGTAACATGTGAGCCCAACTAGGTGGGCAATAAATCTGTTCAAAGTTTTACCGTTTTAAATTAAATGCCTGCTGATTTTCTTTTCTTTCATTCTGTTTTTAGTTAGCCTTCTTTCTCTTTAAAAATCACAAAGGGTGAAAAGCATTTTATGTGTAATCATAATCTGTCGATCATCCCCTGTAATCAATTAGCGAATCTATTTGCATAATCTGTTTATTTTTTTCCAAAGTAGATTTTTACCACATTTCTATTCTTTTTGAATGGACGATCTGATTCCAGATGAGCTTTTTTACTATTATCATCTGACACATCTAGATATCCCTGATTGATACCATAACAAGGCACATATCGTGCATGATAATTATTTCAAGCAGGTCCATCACCTGCTGTTGGCTTGTAGGACCCTCCCGCTACATCGTCTTGCTCGGTAAAATCACTATCGTATCCTTAAACTGGGGACAGCACCAAAAACTTTGTTTACCCCCTCCCCATTCTCTCTCTCTCTCTCTCTCTCTCTCTCTCTCTCTCTCTCTCTCTCTCACACACACACACACACACACACTCTCTCTCTCTCTCTCTCTCTCTCTCTCTCTCTTCTTCTTCTTCTTCTTCTTCTTCTTCTTTCTCCTCCTCTGCTTGTTCTTGTGCTTTTTCTTGTACTTTTTGTTCTCCCTCTCTTTGTTGTTGTTGTTGTTGTTGTTGTTTGTGTTTTTGCTGCTGTTGTTGTTGTTGTTGTTGTTGTTGTCGTCGTCGTCGTCGTTGTTGTTGTTGTTGTTGTTGTTGTTGTTGTTGTTGTTGTTGTTGTTGTTGTTGTTCTTCTTCTTCTTCTTCTTCTTCTTCTTCTTCCTCTTCTTTCTCCTCCTCTTCTTGTTCTTGTGCTTTTTCTTGTACTTGTTCTTATTCTTCATCCTCTTCTTTTTTCTCCTTCTCGCGGCTCCTACTCTTCAATTCATCTCTCTCTCTCTCTCTCTCTCTCTCTCTCTCTCTCTCTCTCTCTCTCTCTCTCTCTCTCTCTCTTCCCCTGCCCCCCACCCCCCCCCTCTCTCTCACTCTCTCTCTTTACGCTGGCTGCTCGTTCGCTCCTTTAGTTTCGTACCCTCCCTGCCTCCGCTTAAAAAAAAATCTGTGTATTTGTGTCTGGTCGGTTCCAATTGAGGATATTATTCTTTTATTGCCCCGTCTCGCTTGCACTCACCTGCATAGCTCGCCATTGATATTCATGAAGACATCATTTTTTAGGTCATGGTAAAGGTGACAACAAAATTGGGGAGGGGAGGGCGAAAGCGTCTGTTCCACAGCAATACAAGTATGTCTAGGTTTCATATCGGCGACATTATCACAGGAGAAAGATTTTCTTTGCCGTGCTTGGTCATTGTTTGGAGCATGAAGGGGTGAAAATGACATACTGTTTTAAGGCTGTCATAATTAAATTTTGCACCTGACAAAGCGGTACAAACATATTTTGTACAGAGAGGGAAAGCGGGAAAAGATAGTGGACGAAGTTGGTGAGGAACACAGTAGCGTCACTTGGATTTAAAGGTGGTTTGCAGGTGTTTTCATACTAGTTCTAGTGATCGAGGAAAGAATCTGGTGGGGATGGAGAAAGAGAGAGAGAGAGAGAGAGAGAGAGAGAGAGAGAGAGAGAGAGAGAGAGAGAGAGAGAGAGAGAGAGAGAGAGAGAGAAAGAGAGAGAGAGAGAGAGAGAGAGAGAGAGAGAGACAGAGAGAGAGAGAGAGAGAGAGAGAGAGAGAGAGAGAGAGAGAGAGAGAGAGAGAGAGAGAGAGATGTAGTAACTAGAAGCTAATGAAACAAAATCAAAACATTATATTTCAGCAATGCCAAACTAGTTAAAATACTCATGCGTTGAAGAGAAATAAATCGCAAATCGACAGAGATAGATTGATTCACAGTATGGAGAGACGTTACAACATTGATTGATCCTCCAGGTGTGTTCATTTTAAACAATATTAAACACGACTCAATTATTCAAATAGAAGCAGTAACGAAGTGAATTAACTTAGAAATTAATCGGTCTCCGATGAACCTTTTTCTGACCCAGATCCAGCTCTTAAACAAGCTCTAACTTCAAATATTGGCAGCTGTATCGGCAAATGCTAAACTCTAGAAGTGTTTTGTAGTTCAATACATTTGCATCTTTCATGGAAAGGCATATGGTTGGTTTCAATACCTCAACATGGACCGCTGTATGAGCTCCACGTCTCATAGGATTATAAAAAATCAAACAGAACTTTTTTTTTAAATCGATAAAAATTAGCCCAACTTTTTTTTTTTTTAATCGATAAAATTTAGCCCAAAGCTTTTCTTTTCGTTAGTGAAGCAAAATTCATTTTACACTTGGAAAGACGTTTAATCCTCTCCTGAACATAATAAATAACACAATGATCATTTTCTAGTTTTGTTCTGTTGATTTTGAAAAAATGAAAACTACTCACACACATATACACAAAACAATGCTCGTATCCATATCTCTCCCTTCCTCCCTCTCTCTCACACACACACATACTCTCTATCTGTATCTCTCTCTCTCTCTCTCTCTCTCTCTCTCTCTCTCTCTCTCTCTCTCTCTCTTTCTCTCTTTTATCCTCATATGTTTGCCTTCAATCATGTCTTTTTCTTTAACTTACCCTCACCACTTTATATATTTATGTACGCAATATTCCTTAAATCTGGAATAATGAGCCAGAAAGAGAATGAGATAGGGATTACTAATTTTAATCAGGGACGGAGAGATAGAAAGAGAGGCTCAAAGAGGAGAAAAAGAGGAGTTGAGAGAGGCAGTGACAGATACAGAGAAAGAAGAAAGAAAGAGCGAAAAGAGTGCGTGTTTGTGTGTGAGAGGGAGAAAAAGAGAAAGAGAGAGAGAAAAAGAGAGAGAGAGAGAGAGAGAGAGAGAGAGAGAGAGGGAAAGAAAGAGAGAGAGAGAGAGAGAGAGAGAGAGAGAGAGAGAGAGAGAGAGAGAGAGAGAGAGAGAGAGAGAGAGAGAGTCTACCCTTATTCCGAGACATCAAAAACACTTTCGGTACTGACTATTTACCTTGACATTTCCGCTTGTTTGTGACTTCAACATCGACCAATGGCCAGGGTAGCCGCGTCACTAACAATAGAGCCACTTGAATGTAAATCCATCCCAAGCCAACCCAATAACTTTTGTCCCCAAATCACATAGAAACCAGACTACGTTAAATGGTCCCCATGGCAAATAGCTGTTGAATAAACATCGGTTGCCTTCACAATCAACTTTGAAAGATGTTTAATTAGTCCAAACACCTGTGTTTGATCTTGATTTTCTTTGTGTTATCCCAGCTTCCCGGTCAGCTTGATGAACTAAAGATTTTGATATCGGTCAAGCTTACTTCTCGATTTGTTGGTTGGATCAGCGAAAGGGCGAAGGGAGAGATCTAGAAAAGTTTCTTTGGTTTGTGAACTTACGGTTCCTCTATCCTAAAACAGTAACAACAACAACAACAACAACAACAAAATAATGAATAAAATTGAACTTGTCCCAAACGCATACATATTTAGTGCCTATCTTGCCTAGTGTTAGTAAAAAATCGTGGTGAGTGATTTATTTGTATAAATATAGATAGACTTTTATCTGAGCATTAAAACAATGTTGAAAGACAGTAAGTTGGTGTCAGTTTTTTCCCCCCAACCTGGCTGGGAGGTAAGTTTCTAGTGGTGTAGTCAGGTAGAATCAAGGATACTCCAGCTTGAGAGAAAACCCGAACTCTATGAAAATTTATGCGACCTAAAACTTACAGAAGAACCCGTAGTAATCTTACCCCCCAACTCCTTATTTTTGCGTTTCTAGTCTCCTCAGACAAATACGAAAACGGAAACGGTCAGATAAAAAGGAACCATATAGCTTTGTCCCTATAGCGTTGGGGGTGGTAAAATAGGGGGTTCTTGTTCAATCTTCTCTGGTGCAACCCTTGCCTGAAACGTTAATTTGGTGGTGGGAATAGATCCCATCTAACCAATCCTGTGGGGATGCTTTTGCGAAATCATATTTTAAAACAGAATCTTTGTATTTGTATGGATATTAATCCCATCTCTTAGATTGCTTGGCTCTATTTTTGGAAGTTTTTATGTAATATCATTGCTGTTTTTGTTGATTCAAGTATTATAGGTAGACTCTTCAAAGAATCATAATGTTGCATTGAAAGCAGATAAGATGGAAAAATTTAAAACCCATTTATTTTGGGCAAATTACTTATTGGTCTAGATAGAAATCTGTGATTTTTAAATAAATTCTTATGTGATCAATAAAAAGAAAGAAGAGAGAACAAACGCTTTTTATTACACGGAATCTATCGAAAAGCGAAAGAAAAAACACAATTGGGGAAGAAGGAAAGATGGAAGGAGAGAACGAAACTTACATAAAGACGGGAGAGACGAAATGGAAGCACAAAAAACGATATATATATATATATATAGAAGAGAAAGAGCGAGATAGAGAGAGAGAGAGAGAGAGAGAGAGAGAGAGAGAGAGAGAGAGAGAGAGAGAGAGAGAGAGAGAGAGAGAGAGACAGAGACAGACAGAGAGACAGACAGACAGACAGACAGAGAGACAAAGACAGACAGACAGAGGCAGCGAAAAAGAGAGGTAGGTGGAGGGCGGGCGAAGGAGATGAGACATAAAGAGAGGAACGGAATTAAACCATGCAAAATCTTTAGTGCATTGCTAATGCAGTGAAGTTGATTAAAAAAAAATACACAAAAACCTAGATGTACCGCCAAGTGTTAATAATAAAGACTTGGATAACAACGTAAGACAACTACCAGCAGCTGCTGCTGCTCACAATTCTCTGTCGGTTTAATCTCATGCTCAACAGAGAGATAAGTTTCTACAGCTCAAGCCTTCACATCTAATAGACTCATACTCATACCAACCACACAGTTGTAAATACAGTCATGTATTATTACCACCCTAAGCTACTTACACTCCATGCATCTGGATGTTTTGTGAGAGCTTCGGCTATTGTGAAAATACAGCTTAGCTCTCCAGCCTGTCCAAAACCGTTTTCCACCGCGGGGGAATCTAAAAGGGGGAACCGCTAATCACACTAATATCAGGAGATTTCCTACATCTTTTGAAGAGAGACTTAGGGGACTGAATACAATATGAGCAGATCTCATCTCCATCCAGGCCCCATCCAATCATAGACCTCTGACACTCGTTCAACCTTTTCACGCATCACTGGAAACGTCACTTTGCATGAAGTGGACAAAGACCATTTGGTTGGCAAAGACACGTCACAGTTAATTGATTTGACTGCCCGTTTGACCGCCACAAACGTTGATGTATACGTTGTTTCCGTCGCCTAAGTTTATAATACGGTTTCAACAAAAACTTATCGGGATGCCCCAGAAATGTCACTTGTCAGTATAGTTGAGCATTTTATATTGACGTCCTCGCAGTCTCTTTAGACAACTTAAGAATGTTTTGCGCTGGTGAAAACTATTTCACCCTTTTACTTTTCTACCACAAGCAGAGTACCTGTAATAAAAGTCTACCCCTGCAATATCATAGTATCAAAATTCGTATCTTAAGTCAATATAAGGAAAATTCTGCAACGAAGTCTTTCCGTTATTAATATAAGCTCGACAAAGAAGCTCTTGTGCAAAACATCTAGAACCCCTGGAGTTTATCACTTACACAATTTTACATGATATTGGGAGGTTAAGTGCTTCAGTAGTAGACTCCCTTTATGATATGTCACGTCTCTAATATTAGGTCAACCTGTTGTTTCCGTAAAAGATTTCTCGGGAAACTTAGGGGACGTAAAAGTACGTAAGGAAATAGAACTATGAGTCTCCCATGGGAAAGAAACACGTTCTGGATTTCGTTCGGTTTTCTATGCCGCTACGACCTGGAACTATCTCTCAGGCAATAAATAATAATTAAGCCTTATCATTGGCTCTGAGGGTCTTTATCAGAACGAATCATTACGTTCGAGAATCATCTACGCTAAGCTATGCTAAGCTGTGAAACTATGCGCTGTGTTCTGACTGTCCCGTTTCCTTTGTTTATTCTCTCCGTTGCATGATTCTTTTTCTCTGAATAGAAGCGAAGGAGTTCTTAAGTTCGGTCTGTTCAGAGTCATTATATCCAGTCAGTAGTAGAAGTGGCAGCAGCAACAGCACAGATTGAGCAGTAGCAGAAGTGGTAGTAGCAGCAGCAGCAGCAGTAGTAGTAGTAGTAGTAGTAGTAGTAGTAGTAGCAGCAGCAGCAGCAGCAGCAGCAGTAGTAGTAGTAGTAGTAGTAGTAGTAGTAGTAGTAGTAGTAGTAGTAGTAGTAGTAGTAGTAGTAGTAGTAGTAGTAGTAGTGGTGGTGGTGGTGGTGTTAGCAATGTCGGTGGTGATGGGGTAGGAGATAATAACAATAATAAAAATAATGATAATAATAATAATAATAATAATAATAATAATAATAATAATAATAATAATAATAATAATAATAATAATAATAATAATAATAATAATAATAATAATAACTTTTAATTAAGTTCTGACTGACGCAGTAGTCAAGTTCTGACATCGACCTTGAAAAAACACATCTTATAAATTACATGTTTTAAAGGAGTTAAAGTCATCACTTAATCACTCTTTTTATCTTTTTGTTGCGATACCTCTACTACACACACACACACATACTCTCTCTCTCTCTCTCTCTCTCTCTCTCTCTCTCTCTCTCTCTCTCTCTCTCTCTCTCTCTTTCTTCTTTTCAACGAACATAGCACAACAAACGAGACGGGTCAAATGAGGTCACTTTCTTGAGTAAACCCTTTTAGCAACCCTTCTATAGTAGGCTTCTTTTAGACACCATAGCGCACGACACAATTATTGTTATTATTATTATGAACACATTACGATAATCCCACCTTCAAAAACTTCACTCCAGGCCACAGAAGATCGTCACGCTCGGATGGTTTGCAGTCCATGCCAAGACTTCGTTTTTCACTATTTTATCGCCCCAAGCAATTAAGCTATACGGGACTGAGTTCCGTTTTTTCTTTTTTTTTAAACATGACAATACGACGTTTCATAGACAGTCTGTTCATTTTTCTCTCTTTGTTTTTCTTTACATTTTCATATATTTAAAAAAAAAAAGACATTCTAAATACAAGATATGTAAATTTAAGGTCTTCTATCTAAATCAGTTTAATTTCGTCCTTTAAACAATCATTAACATGAATTTTGAATTCTATTTATAATTATTTTACTTTGCCCACTGCCTCACTGCACAAAAATGCGCACCAATGCCAACTGCATTTTCTTATCGGAAAACCACACACAAGCACAGCGCACCAAATGCGCGGTGACAATACCCCATCCAAAAGCGACCGATAAAAAACCGCTGTGGGGCAGCCGACTGAGCCCAGCGGTCGGAGGTCGTAGGTCGCGGCAGCAGACGCGAGACAGCCGAGTCTTGAGTCTATCGCAGAAGTGGTCTATGGGGCTGTCACGAAGCGATGCGCTGGTTGGCTGTCGTATGCTAGAATTGTAAAGATCCGTCACCGTTGTCTGCAGACGGTAGTGTGTTAAATATTGACACAAGAGTTTAAGTAGCATCTGTGTCTACTCTATCGTGAGTTTTGCATCTACCTGGATGTCACTGAGTTTATAAGAAAGGATGTGGAATGTGAAAAATTTCTTGAATGGATTATAGACATGGAATAAACAACAAAATGGAATACAGGTAACAGAAAAATAATTGGAATTGTGATTTATTCTGTATATCAATATTATTATAGTAGGTTGTAATGTTAGTTATATGCATGGTAACTTTGCCACGAAAAACGCTTCACGGGTAATTTTAAAACCAATGATCCAAGGTATTCATTAAATTACCGATCTAGAGTTGTTTTACTAAACAGGACTAGCTATTACTATCAGCAGTTTTCGAAGCCGGTAACGTACACCTAATGACTGTAGCTTAAGAGTTCATAAAGATACTTTTCGATATAACCATTCCCAACACAGTGGTTTATTTCTCTTCTCATTTTCCTCCGTCACAATAGACAAAGAATTTGAATATTTTGCCTTAATCCACCAACTTCCATCTCTAATTTTGCATAAAAATTTTCATTTTGGTTCGTGAAAGCTAATAAGCTTATTTCCAAATGATGTTCAAGTGCGCGCTAGGAATGTAACTTAGAGCAAAGTTTTCATCTTGCTACTGGTATAATTATGTTCAAAATATATTCCGAGTGGATTACCATTTAGGACATTTCCAAACGGGCAAGATTTATAACCTCGAAGAGACCAAGACCTAGTTTGAGAATATGCGCCAAATAATTATAATTTGTGGATTGCACAGACAAACTCCTGTGATTTTTCACCTCCAGAAACTTTCAAAGACCTCCACTCTTCCCCCAACCCTCCAAATTTTTCTCCTTGCCTGCTCAACACGAGGGCACCCTAGGCGCACTGGTTGTAACAACCGATCAATCGTTAAAAAACAACGGGGAAAAGTACATGTATCGCCTTCTGCACACGAGTACACAAATAATGGGCTTCATCCAAGTACATTGTTCAAGGGCTTTTACAGCTCTATGATAGACACCTTACAACCTCACTCTTCTTCTTCTTATTTTTTTTCTTTATTAATTTTGCTTTTCCCCATGTCGCTTAGAGCACAACATTCGATTTTCCTTGCACGGTAAAAGCAGTCAACATATGAGGTTTGATTTGCTTGCACTCTGAGTTTGTTGTCTCTACACTCGTCTGGCTCTCTTTGTATTACTTTTTTCCCCTTGATTTAAATATCTAAATTAAGTTTTACAATGTTACGTTTGGCCTAAGCGGAAACGTTAAGCGCGAACTAATATGGCGTTTGTGAGAAACTGGAGTAATAATCTAAAAGTGGGTAAAAGTTTGAGTTCGAACCGCGCCTTGTGTTCAAATCCAGGATCATAAAATCGGATAAGATTGACCTTAGTTTTGACGAGAACCTAATTGGTCCTATACATATAACCCGACTGAGTCTTTTATCGACGCAAACAAATATAACGATCTCTCTCTCTCTCTCTCTCTCTCTCTCTCTCTCTCTCTCTCTCTCTCTCTCTCTCTCTCTCTCTCTCTCTCTCTCTCTCTCTCTCTCTCTCTCTCCCTACCTAACTATCTATCTATCTGCCTCGCTTGTATTGACTCCGAACCATCATGGGATTGGGACAAAATGCAACATGATTTATTTTTTGGCATAACTCTTGTGCTGTTTTCAAGACTTTTATTACAAAAAAAAAAAACAAAAAAAAAAACAACAAACAAACACAAAAACAACAACAAAAAAAAAAAACGCAAAAATTCTACGGCTAAGGATCCAGAAACAAATAATAAAACTGCACCATATACTTTGTAATATTTTGTCCGAACTTTAATAATTTTGAATCGCAAATTCTTCAAAGCGATCTACCATGCCAGGCCAACAAACTTGAAGCAAATCTCATAAAAAAAATACTTTATGTTTAGCTGTTTGAATACTGTCATGCGCCTAAAAATTAGCGATCGAAGAAGTCCATCGATGACAATGAAAGGCAACAAGACTCACCTGATTAACGCCTAAAACTGAAGTATTTGGACAATAGTTGCTTCATTATGGTAACATTTTCTCAGCTTTAATGATAATCTTGCTTTGAACACACATTTATCTCACTCGTGACTTTTTTAAAATACAAATTAAAGGCGGGAAAACATAATTACTTTTCAGCCCTATAATTAAAGTGATTTAGAAATTGTAACTGATTCTTGTCTAATGGCTTGTCATGAATGTAAGTTGTTTTTCTGGCTAATCATCGGCCATACAGGTGCCGTTTTTTTTTTCCCATTAATTTCCAGCTCAAAAACTGTTCGTCTTTTTTTTAAATTGCATTTTGCACAATTTTATTTGTTGCCATTGATGTTATTTAGATATTCCACCAAGCCTCATCCAGGTTTGCCTTA
>JAWDGP010002060.1:65000-97500 GCA_033675545.1 Elysia crispata
GATTTGAAAATTTCTTTTGAAAATAGATTATAAAAAAACTGTTGTTAATTCACACCTAGGTATCTTCTTATTGGAATTAAACTGCAGAGAAAAAAAATGAAATATTATTATCAAGCTTGTACTCATATTCAACAACTCTGTAAATACCTCCATTTCCTCCCTAACTTCTCCACCTTTGGATAACAGCTTCACTCAAAAGTTGGAGGAAATATTTTACGTGATACAAAAAAAAATGAAAACAAATCTATCTTTCAAATTTATTATCCTCTTCAGTTTCGCGCCCCTCTAAGATGTCACCCCGAGATCTGCAAGCTCCGCTATGAGTGCTGGGCATGTCGTCCTTCGATTTCATTATCATCACACCCGAGAGAGACGAGCACCATGGTGGACCCACGGCAAAGTCACAACACCGGGACCTATGGTAGCTGCTGTGGCAAGAATGTCCAATGAAAGAAAGACACCAGTTCAATGGAGGATGATGCTTTATGGAGTCTTGCTTTTTCTCCTGAGTACAGCGTATCCGAAAGTTCATGCAGGTCAGTTCACTGGTAGGAGAAATTTTTAGTTTAATTTTTTCTTCAATAAAGTATAATATGGATATGGTAGCAAATAACACTGACACCACCAATAGAGATTGCCGTATCTTGTGATAGATTTTTCTTTTATACACTGACAGAAGCGACTTAGGAGACGTCAATTTAGATATGAATTGTACCAAATTGAGAGAAAGAGAGAGAGAGAGAGAGAGAGAGAGAGAGAGAGAGAGAGAGAGAGAGAGAGAGAGAGAGAGAGAGAGACAGAGACAGAGAGACAGAGAGACAGAGACAGAGACAGAGACAGACAGACAGACAGACAGACAGACAGATAGACAGATAGTCAGATAGATAGAGAGGGAGTGAGAGGGACGCAGCCAGAAAGACGGACAAGCAGCAGACTGACGGAACGATCGGGATGCAAACAAACAGACATGTAGACAGAGATACAGAGAATGTTCAGTGAATATTACTTTTTTTTTTTTAAAGAAAATCTTTGTAATTTGAAAAGATTTCTTCTGCGTCTGACAATCTTTTCTTCTACTTCTAGTCTTCAGATTTATAATAACTACGTGTTTACAAGTTTGTAAGTGGTTTTTTTTCTGTGTTCGCTATGAATAACGCAGCACTTTTAACTATTTTTTTTTGGGCCTGAATTGAAGGCATTTATGTTATGCTGAAGAGCTCCTTTACTGAAATTGTTAACTATACCTTTATATTTCAATTAGATTGCACTATGCATAAATTAAGCAGGTTCCTGAAAGTTCATAGAGGAAAAACTGTCATAAAATTAATAGAATTGTGCACAAGTGACTTGCAGTTTTCATTTTGTAAAGCTTGATTTGCTTCCTGTGAAAGGCATGAGAACGTTAATGACGCAATTAAAAATGAAAGCGGGTAAATTTCAAAACGGGAATCTGTACTTCCCTTTATCCGGAAACAGAATATTTTTTGGGCGCGTTTTCTAAAGAGTTGCACCTCAAAAAATTGCAAGTGGTTTGAAGATTGTAGACCTAAAATATTCATCACTGCCAAAATATACCTTTTTTTATACTATAGCTATTTTGGAACGCGTCGTATGGATCACCTGCAACCGAAAGAATAAAGAACCTGTAGAACAGCTGATATGTTTGAGCAGGTGATTCTTACTATTTTGTGGCGATTTGTAAGGCCTTATAGATATTTCTCCTTTTTTACTTCCATCGGCCTTTTATAATTATCTTATAAATGTAGAAAAGACAGTTTTCCTCATTTTGTTCTGTTTAAGAACTTGGATATCATGACCAGTCCATGGGTTTCGGTTTGATAAAAATGTCACGGTTTGTGAATGGTGAATATTATTTATTCAAATTAAAATTAATCATTGATACTCCACCGTCTACGTGTCAAAGGGGAATACTTAATGTATATGAAAATTATCGACCTTGACGTCATACACGAATAGTATCTAGATCTTAGCGTATATTGCGTTATTGTTTCATTTTTTTTTTAAACCGTGTCATAAATAACATGCAATTCACGAATCGAAGTCGGCAAGGGGAAGTTAATTGTAGATGGTTTAGTCATTAAAGCTTTGGATGGGTGATATAAGCTCCTCGATCAAATCCTACTGGGGATAGAGTCCATTCTTTCCTAATCAGCCTCATCTATGACATGATTGAAACTCCCGTCTTTGTAAAAGTTATCAAAAGAAACTTAGGCGTTCTAAACTATCCAAATCAGCAAACAAACATGACACACGAAGTAAAATTTTTTTTTTATAAATGCTCTTTTCACATTCTAAAGACATCAACCTTTAATAGCAGAACTTTTTAAAAATCCTACACAAAAATGATTGTTTACCAAAGTATTGGCCGTGGACACAGAAGATTGCGGTCCAAGTTTATTTGTTCAAATCAATAAAAGAAAATTCCAGTGGACCGGTTCATGATAAAAATGATCCCATGCGCAAATACTTTTTTTTTCCTCTGCACATTTATCCAATACCTCAGGCTATTTTTTGTTCAAAATGATAATTATAGTGACGTGACAGCCGGCGGCTTGGGCCAGGTGTGATACAAACAATATTCACTCGTATTCAGGCAAAAAACTCCAACAGGTGAAATCTTGGTCTAATGTTGAAAGATTGTAAAAGATTTGACAAGCTCTTTGTCCAACCCACAAAACCTAAAGGAAACGAAAACCGTGGCATTATGGGCTCTCTCTCTCTCTCTCTCTCTCTCTCTCTCTCTCTCTCTCTCTCTCTCTCTCTCTCTCTCTCTCTCTCTCTCTCTCTCTCTCTCTCTCATCAACAACATCTATTTATATATTTATAGGCCCTATGTCTATTTATCTCTATTTATCTGACAGTCTCTCTTTCTCGCTGTCTTTTACTCTCTATCTGTTTCATTCTTCCTTTTTTCTTCGGCCGCCTGTTGTCTACCTCCTTAGCCGCTTCGTCTCGAAATTTTTATCTATCCACGTGCTAATCTCATTGGTAAAGTTTCACAGTGGCACTAATTTAGCCAACTAAAATTAAATCTTTTTTTCCATGCAATTTTAACATTCATTTTATTGTGGTTCATTTTACTCTCCTAAATTTTCTTCCAATTCCACCATGTAATTGATGTTAATTAGAGTCTATTCAATCTTCAAAAGTAATTTTTTAAAAATAAATAAGATGCATTAAGACCAAGACCTGAATTTTATCATTAGATTGATTTAGACGTCCTAATAAAAGTAATTAGACTGTCCCCCACCACCCTCCACCTCACTTCTCTCTTTGCTACTTCAATCGCTCTCACGTCTCCAAAAGAATAAGAGACATCCTTCGCGCAAAACATGAGAAGAGAAGCAAACACAGGAAGCGGTGTCAAAATAGTAAAAAATTTATTTTAATTCATGATATCGTTTGAAAAGGGGCAAGTAAACACTGCATGCAATGATGAGATATTGTCAAAATCCGCAGTAGTGTATACTGCAAATCTTAGATATTGTCAAAGTCCACCCACGTTTCAACAGCGATAAATATTAATAGATTTTCGGAAATAAATAGCATTAAACTTTATATTTAATATATTTTGTAAAGGTCTAAGAATCAAAGAATCGTGGTCATTCCCCTTTTCCTTAGATCCCAGAATGTTAACCAAAATCAAGGAGTTGCAAGACGAATGAACAAGATTTAAGCTCCTCAATCCTCAAAACTTGCACCTAGTGACATTGACAAGACAGAGGCAAAGTGACCTCCAACTCTCCAGATGAATAGTTCTGATTTTGCTGCGGCTCTCTTTGAAATTTCCCGACCTGAACCAATAAGGTTTTCTGCTCTTCAGTTTAGACGAGTGTGAAGCCTGATAGCTGTGCCGTACCGTCCAGATTTTGTTTGAACCCATTCATCTGGTCAGATAATACCTGGATGTGGGAACAGTGAGCTCTGCCATGATAATAAATAAGGCAACAATGATACTTAAGCTTCGACAGGTTATGAAAAATAGCATACACTAGATCTACACTTTTACGTTCTTCATAACGTTGATAGTTTATTATAACTGGCTTCTGAACACATAATCATGTTGAAAAGATTCCTGCGTACACGTTAAATTTCAAGCTGAATTATTTGTCAATATTCTCTAGGTGCTTTGCCCCTAAATTGATAACATTTGATTTTGTCATGTGTTCATGGAATCAGAGAAGTCAGGAATGCTCTTAGAGATACATTTTGATCTTGTATGGTGAAAATGGACACATTTTTTTTCTTCAGCACAACTTTGAATCTAGAAAAACATGAAATTTAAAAGAAAAATAGATGTCTGTCTTTTGACAATCACAATATAACACGTCAAGCTCATTATTCCTAATCAAAGGGAGAGTAAGTGTCGTATAAGCGTTTACTTATTACCTCTTTTGGACAGTAAAGACGATAATTTTAAGCTTTGAACTAAAGGTATAATCCAGATATGATTCTGTAACCACCTTAAATCTATCTCTCTTCCCCTTCTTTCATTTTCCCAATTTTTTTCAACGCATATAATCTATCAGTAGAAGCGCCTGAGTATTATGTATTTTTTACATATTCATTTCTTTAATACCATCAAACTAAGCATCTGAGTGTGGATACCTCTATGAAATGTAAACGATTTTCTTCGTACTTTTCCACCATTATATTTCTAGAAATTTTTATGTTATTCTATCTTATAAAGTTTATAAATTCCCTATTGAGCTTAATTGAGGCAATTACCAATATAACATTTCATCTTCTCATTCAGCAAACTGTAAGCAAGACTGCCTTAAGGGTGAGAGAGAGCCAGAGAGAGAGAGAGAGAGAGAGAGAGAGAGAGAGAGAGAGAGAGAGAGAGAGAGAGAGAGAGAGAGAGAGAAGACACAAAGACAGACAAAATGACATTCATACAGATAGATAGATAGGTTGAGACATAGAGAGGAGTAAGTGAGAGAACATAAGGAGGAGGAAAGTTAAAAAAAAAGAAGCCCAGAGTAATGGGAGCGAGAGTTAGTGTGTAAGAGCGAGAGAGAAAGAGAGAGAGAGAGAGAGAGAGAGAGAGAGAGAGAGAGAGAGAGAGAGAGAGAGAGAGAGAGAGAGAGAGAGAGAGAGAGAGAGAGAGGTTATACGTGTTAATCATAACAGTTAGCATGCCATTGTAATCATCTTATTTTGTCTTTCCTTTTAGCCGGCTGTGTCTTCACATTGTCATTTGTTCTGACAGTCTTGAGCACAATAATAATATTGATTTCTCTTTGCTAGCAGATCTCTGTTAAAATTTTACTGCCAGTGTCTTCTTCTTAAACGACTTTAATTAGGGATTTCCGTTTACTGCAGGGCGCTCAATATTTTTCTTTCCACCTTTCTAAATTCCTATTAAAGTGTTATGTTATGAATTTTGCACAACTGTGTTTTTTTTTACTCCCTCCCCCCCCCCCTCTCTCTCTCTCTCTCTCTCTCTCTCTCTCTCTCTCTCTCTCTCTCTCTCTCTCTCTCTCTCTCTCTCTCTCTCTCCTTTTTTTTCTTCAGTTTTCATTACAAAATTCTTTGTAGGAATTTAAGACAACCTCATGTGCAAAGCGAAATTTCATCTTTATTTTTCTTCATTAACATCATCACCACCACCACAGTCGTTATCATGATGAGTGGACCGCACTGCCATCTTGTGCTTGTCCTCTGCCATACTGAGATCTTATTTAATTTCACCCGCCTTACCTTTCTATTCTCACAACAGTCCGTCTTTTCATGCTCATTTTAAACCACCTGAATTTCAAAAGCATGTTTCCGCATGATGATGTCAACATTTACTCGAAAAACCAATAAATGCAAAACGTTCAACGTTTATTTGCCATTTTTTATAATTATGTGAGGATTTCAGTTATTTGACAATATTTACCAACATGCTTATTTTTATCGTGGTTATGGATATTTAACGTCCTTTTTGATGATACCTTTTTTCCAGCAATAAACTGTCACCTTGTTATCCTCATCAGCTTTGAACAGCAATATCACTGTCGGTCCGACCATTACTTTAATTGTTGCATTAACTAATTGATAGGACGGCATTTGCGCCATGAAATAAACAGACGCAACAACCCAAAAATGATGATGATGATAATAATAATAATAATAATAATAATAATAATAATAATAATAATAATAATAATAATAATAATAATAATAATAATAATAATAATAATAATAATAATAATAATAATAATAATAATAATAATAATAATAATAATAATAATAACAATAATAAAAATCAAACTTGAAATGAAACTATAAGAAGTAAGAATATTTGAATTTAATTTTTGCGCTGAGGATTGAAGCTTTGTCAAGTCGTTTTCAGAGTTTATTGAATCATGAAGCATTATCGATCTAGCCTTCAGGGAAAGAAGCTATATTTACAAATTGAACTTGAGGCACGTAAGCATAGGATCACAGAAAAAAGAATACGCAAGGGCACTATCATAGGTTAGCACTGCACCTACCTTGTCAATAGTTCTTTTCACAGTGACTTTATTGAACGCCACCCACATTCATCATTGAAAAGGCTCCCAAGATTGCAGAACTTTTAAGGTCGAAGTTTTCAAAAGAGCAAAATATAATTTCAACGAGTTTGAATTGGAGCAGGAAATGGGATCGACTAACTTTCTGTCTACTTTTCTCTTTCTGTTGTTAACTTCCTTTCATTTCTCTCTTTATTAAGGTTTCTTGTCGTCTATTTTATTTGTCATTTTCATCATCATCGTCTTCATCATCTTTGTGTGTGCTTCTCTCTCTCTCTCTCTACCATCTTTTAAACAAATACTTTGCTTTGTCCTATTGCACCCCTAGCCTCCCGCTTTTTTATATTCTCTCTTTTTCTCTGCTTGTATGTTTGATTGCATTTTTTGCGCCTCTTTCTTCTCCTTCTATTTCTTTGTCTCTCTCTGTCTCTGCCTCTCTCTGAGATAAAAAAGAAACAGGTACTCAGCTTTATAATCACTGGACAAAACAAGGAAAAAACACAGCTATGTTTGTGATTTAGCCTCTGTATTATGCAATTTATAGACACACATGTGCCCTTTTGAATCTTTTATAAATACAAATTTGTCCTCCAAGTGTGCTATTTTTGCTATTCTATTTCGATACGTCTTTCTCTGTCTCTGTCTGTCTGCCTCTCTCTCTCTCTCTCTCTCTCTCTCTCTCTCTCTCTCTCTCTCTCTCTCTCTCTCTCTCTCTTCTCATTTAATAATGGACGACTCTATAACAATTATTTTCAAAGCCAAATTTAGCTTAACGAAATGTCTTTTGTCATTTGTTCTGATTACAATTTCGCGAAACTTGTAAAGATTAATGGAATTTTTTTTACACAGCCTGTAAGATTATCATTTTACAAAATATATACACCGTGAATATTTAATAAATCATCGTGGATTTCATTTATGGATAAAAGAAAGTCCTATTTTTTTTTCTCATGCACACACGCAAACAAAAAAAAAACAAAAAACAAAAAAAAAAAAAACTCATAAATCATCGACGCATGACTTCTCCCAAAAGATATTCTAACGTGTCGAGCGTGTACTCCAAGATCATGACTAGGCTAGAAAGAACCAATGGGAATGGCGTCAGAATTGTGTGTGGTCTTCTCTCTTAATAAACACCAGCATTCAAGATGTCATTTTCTGCCTTAATGACCTTGTTGGGAGATCTTAAAATCCATTGAAATATTTAGATCCTAAGTCAGAAAGAGCGCAATTTTCAAGCTTTCAACAAAACTACTGTAGGCTAGTTCTAAAAATAACAAAAATGAAAAAAAAGAAAAGGTGCGAACTATGGAAATTTATATGCGTGCCTTTTTATTTTGCATTATAATTTTCCACATCTTCGAATTTGTCCAAACATGATTACTTGCCATAGGATATTGTTAAGGATTATCAAGGGTCTCAGATCATTGAGGAAGTTTTAAAAAAATCCTTTAACCTACCTAATTACAAAGTAACAATTATTATTTCATTACATTTAGTCCATTTTCCCTCAATAAAATAAATAAATATTTAAGTTGAGGTAAGAAACGACCTTCAGAAAGCTAGTTATAATCAGTTGGCTCTTAATATGTTTTTTTTTTAAATTATTGCCTCTATTTGGTCTTTTTACTGAAGACCTTTCTGCAGTCAGGTGTCAATTAGTCTACTTTCTATGCTACGCCGAAAGACTTATAAGGATGAATTTTTTTTTCCGTTCCTAAAATATATATATGTATGTATATTTACAAAAGCTTTGGTTAATGTAAAAAACGGTAACAAATAATTGAAAACCTCTAAGAGCAAAACAAAACAATAAAGGAAACCTCTCAAAGCGAATAATCCTTTTGCGCTTAAAAAAATAAAATCTTTTCAAAGTTAGTGAGAAGATTGAAATATAGATACAAAATTTTTCCTTGCCATGCTACGATTATGACGCGTTAACATACAGCCATGTTTATAATCACGTCTCCGATTATAGATACTAGAAGCCTATCTTTCACGTGCAGTGCACCATTGATTCATTTCTTTGTAAAGTCTCAAGATTAATAAAAGACGGGAAATGACGAAGGACAAAGAAATGTGTTGGAAAACACAAACTTACAAAAAAAGATTTTTCCCCCCTCAAAGTGTTTGCCAAAAAAGACGGTTCGAGAGTTCTTTCACTGTATTATTTTGTCTTCTTTTTTGTTCTCCCCCACTAGGAAGCATTTCGCCAAAATAAATTATATCTTGTCTTTCTAATGAAAAGCAGCATGTTTATTCATTGCAATTTTTTAATCGGTTTGGCCTCTTGAAACTTATGTTACCTGCAAGGGAGCACGTAGTCCGTATACTTTCTCCACGGTCAATGTTCAAGGTTGTATTCGTTCTTGGGAGCTTTTTGAGTTTTGATTCCCAAAATGTTGCATCAAAGCATTCCTGGAGTTCTTTGAAAATATTGCCATTCATCTTACGGATTTCACTTTCAAGCGAAAGACACCGCACCGACAATACTAGAGCATGTTGATATGAAGAGTAACACCTTTTTTATTGTTTGAGACATTTTCACCCTCTTGCAAAGGTTAGCGCGGCTATAAAAATATTCAGTAAAAATAAAGCTGGACTTCTGAGTGCCTGAGGAATGACTTTGCTTGACTCCTGAAATTGAAAACTTTGTAGGCCATGATGAAAGGTTAGAAAATTGAAGACAACTGAAGATTTCATTGCGTTTAAACAAATTTTTAGCCACCAGCTATGTTTATTGATTAAACTGCACGCAATTTGATCATATATGTCTTAGATTCAAATTTTTTCTCAAGAGGCACCAATAACGATGTATTATCTCTGTTTAAAAGTATATGAATACAATGCTGTCAGTGTGGCTGTTCATATTTTTCTTTTTGTTGGAAAACAATATTTATTCTGTCCTTTTCCTTTCTCAGATCAGATTTTCGGTACTTTGACAATATGATAATATCAGCTTTGAAAACTTCCAGGCCACATGCTTTTCAAAAAGACTCTAAATACGATTTACAATTTTAAATCTAAATGAAAACCTTTTACGTTTTAGAGCTTTCACCATGTATCAGTGGTAGTGCAGTAGCTAAATTTATTTAGTTCTTTTTGCATAATGTTTCGTGTCAACTCTTTAGCTTGAAAACTTGTCCACCTTTCGTTTTTTGTGCATTATCAAGATAAAGTCTTGAAAGATAAACAATTAAAATAAAAAAAAAATCTTATGGTCTATGTATATCGGGGAAGAAGGTTGAATACAAAGGAAACCTTGGTGATACGTTATATCAAAATGTACGGGTCAAAAGAAGTATGGATCAAGGATTCCTGCTAACTCAATGTTCAGTTATTGAGAGATAGAGATACATTTTTTTGCTACATAACTTTCTGCCCATGGTCGGAAAACTAATTGAAACATTGACATGTGGATAAGTTTCAAAACTTTTTGATTTTTTCATCTATCCAAATTTAGTTAAATTAACATTTTCCCTGTCTTCATTCTACAAATACAAAATGTTGCTAGACGTGAAAGATTTCTTACGTTAATTTAAAGATTTGTGAACTGATATGAAGAAGAACTTCGGGAGGTTAACTCAAGGCTCCAAGGCCTGTGAAAACATTAATTTTTGTCTTTCCCTTCTAGAGTATATGTACCATCTGGCTTTCAAATTATAGTTAAAAAAATCTTTCATTAGACCAAAGAGATAAAGACTGTTCTAATAAGAGAGGAAATGAAATAAAAGAGTTAAGTTGCGAGCTGGGAAACATTTCCTATTGGTAAAAGGCAATTTCTAAATGCTGACCTTTATATGACTTCGCTCACCAAGGTTGCAGGATTTGATCTGTAATTCCAAGGGTGTTCTAGAGTCGATATAATGGGGACGAAAACTGCAATTATTATTTTCATAACCCATTAAAGTTATATGAATACTTAAAATTAAGAACAATAATTATAATATGGTTTGTCTGAATAAAATTTTGAGCATACGGTAGAGAGTTGTGAATCAAAGTAATAGTTAAAAGACCAGCTTCACCTGTTTTTATTTATGTTAAAATTGCAAGAAATGTTATGTCGCCTTGATGGTTCTAAATAGGTTATGGGTATCAGCGAGTGGACGTCATCTCCAACTCGCCGCTGTTCCACCTCGTAAGTCCTAGTGAGTTTTACGCTCAATCATAACGCCTATTCCGAGCAAGATTGTCGATCCAGGACAATCTTATCTTTTAAGGTGCAATAACTATAGCTTGTTTAGTAACAAGGACCCTGTTGTGGAAGGGGTAAGTGATGTTACTACTTGTCTCTATGGGATAGCTTTGACCTTTCGCATGATAATTCTGGTTCTATTTACTTAAGTTTTTTTGTTTTGTTTTGTTTTTTTTTAATTTGGAATAACAATTCAGAAACAGCAATGGATCCTCTCACTCTTTCCCCCTCCCCCCTCAAAAAAGTTATATTACAGTTTTCAAAGCAAATTTTCCTTGTCTGTGCAGACCCCCGGTACTCTCTGAGTCCGCCGCCTGTGTACTACGTCCTGGCCGGAGACCTCCACGTGAACTACTCCCGACCCTCAGATGTGATCATGCCTCACGCGTTCGTCCGTCTCGAATACTGGTCAAAGGTAAGGGAAACTGACCATTAATTAGTTCATATGGCCTGGGACAGTCATCTTGGGATAGACAAAGTTCATCATGATGGTACCTTACAGTTTTTTTTTTTTGTTTTTTTTTATTTTTGTTTAGGGGAAAGTGTTTCGCTTGCAATATAATGAAGATCTAACAATCGGAATGGTAAAAGGAAAAAATTGTCGTTATTTTGTGGTTGCGCTGGGTGGCATTAGTAGAGGATACTTTTTAAAATTTTAACAGAAAAGCGTTTCTTTTTTAACTTTAATGCACCTGATTTTGTCTTTCAGTCGTTATTAAGAATAGCAGAGACACGATACATTTAATTGCGTTTGAGACGATATTTTGACCCTCATTTTTAGGAGCCCAGATGATCTAACATTCCCTTGTGGTGTTTAAGTTATAAACCTAAACTTTGTGAATTTATTGTGGCACTGGCCGACTGATCTTGATAATGTACGGAAAGACCATGCATGTTCGTTTTCCAGAAGGACTGGTTACTTATGAATCAGTTAACGAAGATACCCCGCGCATTATTGCTCAGTCCCAGGAAGTTGTATTTAGGCTCAGAAAACACGTTTTCTTTCGCGAATAGTTTTGATAGGTGACTGCTATATGGTTCCAAATAAGTTATAACCATCTCACATACTGCAGCAAAAATATTGTTTTTAAATGAAATTGAAAAATATTAGGAGCAATCTGATATGCTTGATGCACTTTTATATGAGTTGCATTGCGAATTACGTTGTATCTACAGACACGAAAGCAGAGCGTGGAAGTTCAGTCGCTGGGTCTCGCCATGGACCGGAGCTCGGGCCAGTTGATCTTCGCCTGCGGAGTTTTGGAAATTGCAGGAAGCTACTCTCTGCGCATGTTTGCACACAGGGGTGGTACGATGTTGGTACGAGCGTCTCTCGACGTTCGATGGCCAGACATCACACTGTCTCTCCCATCAGAGCTGATTGCTTTGACATCAACAGCAGAGCTGGAAGTTAAGTCTGCGGCCACATGTTCCGCCAAGCGGGAGCAATTCCAGTTTAGAGTCAAGCTATATCACAGGCGGAGGAAGATATCAAAGTTGCACGCTGCCAAGGACGACAAGGCCAAGGAAGATAGTGAGGAAAGTAAAGGGAGTGTAGAAGATCCGTGGCGTGAGGCCGAGATGGTTTCCGAGATGAGATTCCCAGCTATCGACAAGAATACCACAACAATTTCTCTCGGCTGCCACCTGTTCGACCTTGACGGATTGTATCGAGCCGTGTTAGTATCTACGTCACCAGATGCTCCGCCACTGTCCACCAGCAACGCCGTGAGCGTATCTTGGGGTCACGGATACCAGTTGAGTATTCTCCGAGACAGTGTGTTTCCATGTTACAAGCCCCTCAGTATACTCTATAGCCACCCACCTTGCGCAAGCCCAAACGATAGAATCCGTTTTTACTCGCGCACGCGCACAGCAGCCGGAAGTCCTGCAGCTCCGTTGGACCGGAAGTATGTGAAGGAAATGAAAGCTGATTTGGATGCTAGTAAAATGGAGTTAACTTGTGACCTGTTCAACAAAGCGGCGAGTGGATTTTGCTTGACATACGTGAGTGTCACACGAGTGAACGTGTTTACCGAGCAAACTGAGAATTGCTTTCCAGCATATCCAAACTCGGGTAAGTTCTAGTAGCTTTAGCTTAAGTGAGCACTTGATTTAAGATATAAATCGAGAAAAAGTAAAACGTTTAAGATCATTAAACACTCTAATATAGTCTGTGCAAATTCTGATTTGATTTGCAGATAGTTTATCTGTAGTCTAACATTAACATCTTAGCATAAAGAACTTTCTGGATGTTTTAATGAAAAAAAGCACCCATTGAATAATCGATTTTCAGAAAAAAGATATTAATATAGATTATAGCATAGTGTGCACTTGAAGACTATTTAAAATTATCTTATGTTACAGATAGGGATCAAGAAGCTTATTTACTTCTTTGTCTATTTTGCCTGGTTTTTTTTTTAAAGACTAACATAATTAATATTCCAACAAACATATTCCTTTGCTATCGGCATCATGTGGAAATATTGCGGGTAAGAGAAGAGCCCATTTTTGTATTAATGTGATGCAATTTCAATGTTGTCCATCATGATGTTGTAGTTTGTTTTGCTGGCTTCTTTTCTTTCCTTATAATTTTATATCTCGTTGTGCTTATTTCCTATACACTTATTTCTGTTGCTCTTCCTTTTGTTATTTTTTTTTAGTAACAGAGTAGCAAGCCATTCAGTTCTTGCATGCTTACAAGAATGTGAAACTTTTCGAATCCGTTCTTGAAACTGTTTTATTGACATTGGGGATGTGCAATTTAGTTGTTAGTCCTAACTTGCTAAAGTCTAATCTTCGAGCCCGTCATATTGTCTTCTGTTGAGCTATGGCGCAGTGGTCTTCACATTTTGGTGTGATTTAGTTCCAGCTACCTAGTCTTCAAAGTTTGGTGTGATTCGGTTTCAGCTACCTAATTTATGAATTTTGCTGTTATTCGGTTTCATCTACGAGGTCTTTAGATTTTGGTGCGATTCGGTTTCATCTACGAGGTCTTCAGATTTTGGTGCGATTCGGTTTCATCTACGAGGTCTTCAGATTTTGGTGCGATTCGGTTTCATCTACGAGGTCTTCAGATTTTGGTGCGATTCAGTTTTATCTACCTGAAACTGTTTCGCCGTAGCAATTTAAAGTCAGATACTTACTGCAAGAGAACGATGGTAGAAGTGCAAACCTTTGGGGCAAATATTTGACAGTCCGAATTTCTATAGATAACAGGGCAAGAGGCGCGATGCTGAAGCCGGCAAATAAGTAGTCTTTTTAGTATTAAGGCGCAAAAAAGGCAGAAATACTTATGTCAGCCTGATACAAGTAGTAACAGTGTCAAATTTCGATTTGACTTCTGAATCGATGGGGAATCCTTTGCTTTATCTATAAAAGTCGATTACGACCTTACTAACTTACAGCGATACCGTACTGAAGGTGAAGGTAGAGAGACGCTCACTTGAAAATGGATCTCCAAGCACTTCGCTGTTGGGCTATTCTCTTCATACGCCCCAAATGTGACAAGTTTCCTGTTGTCTGCCTCTGTTTTGGAGCTTTTTTTTCAAGTAACAAGTCGTGCTAAAGGCTGATCACTGCTATGTGTGACTGTGCATGTGTGGCTTATCCTATTCTAATTCCTCCGAAGGACCTCCTGATTCCTTGTTTCTTTTTTTTTTGAATGGTGATGATGATTATGATAGAACACAAGTTAGATGTAAGTAAAAAAGGCATTCACAGAGACGATCTTTACTTATCTCAGCTGGGTTCTCAATTTCTTTCTCACATTATAGGATCAACATGGTTTGAAAGATATACCCACTTATTAAATAACTGACTTTTTCTTTGTAAGAATGAACGTGATACACCATTTTCGACACCAAAAAATCCAAAAAATTTTCAAACATACAATTCAGTTCTGACATAAACGTTGCATGGGGTTAAAAGGTTTTATATGCCTCCAATGCAACTTTTTTGATAGAAACTTTTTAAACTTCAACGAAAAACTAAATTTGAATATAGGTATGAAAATCCTATGTAGTTTGTGTGCGTTTGAAATGTTCCGGCATCCAAAAAAGATACAACCAACTCTTATTTATATATATATATATATATATATATATGCGTCTTGTCTTCGCCTGCCTTGATCTTTCTATATCTTTACTACGCATTCTGGTCTTCGTCACATTTTCTCCTCCATTTCCTCTCCCTCCCACCTGACCCACCTTCTTTTCTTCTTTCCATCTCCCTCTATTTTTTGTGTTTGTCTATCTATCTGTAGGCTGTTTGTCTCTGTTTCTGTGTTCTTCAGAATACTGAAGAAGACTTATTTCCCATGTTAGCACGAAAGCTGATCCTTTGATCTTTGAGGGCTTTGAATGCGTCGTAGTTAATGTTACCCACTTAAGTATGCTGTTTATCAAAACTACCTGAATGCCTCTGTTGCCCTACCATAATTCCGCCAGTATTCATCTGATCTAAGATGATAGATCTTGATATGGGAAGTAACATTATTGCTACATACTTGTCGGAAGTAATTATTTGTCGCGTTTTATCGGCAGTGTTTAAAGTCCCATATGCAGTGATGTTACTGGCTTTGCTCACACTTGTACTGATCCAAAAATTGAAATTTTATGATAGTTTTCTCATCATCGCGGGAGCGGAAAAATATTTACAACTCGCTTTACAGTAAAATAAGAAAGATCTTTTAAGACAAGATTTTTCAAAAAAGAATTTTTGTGTGTTTATGAATGCGTTGTGAAGCGTTTCCTGCAACTTTATGATTGTTTCGTATAAAAAAGAAGGCACTCTCTCGTCTACATAATTCAAAAGATAAAAATCGGTGCAAAAATAAAGGGAGGTAGGTTTTAAATGCTGAGCTTCGAGAACAGCTCTCTTTAAAAAAAATCCTTTATGAGTTTTTCCTCTTTATTGTCATTGGATTGGTTTACAGTGTTGTGCTGTTTAGCCATTTGTTGCTTCCTCTTCAGTTATTTTTTATGTCTTGATTTCAAGTTATGAGTTCATAAATCGCTTAAGTGGACAGCTTTTCTATTTTGTTTTTGTGCTCGTTTTTAATTTGCATTATTTTATATTTTTTTTCCCTTTCGTGTAGTCTGTTTCAAGTTTTTACGTATTGTACCATGTTTTCCCAAATTAGTGAAAGTTGCTAATCGTTGCGAAATAAGTAGAAATTCTCTTACTGCTATTGATAATGGGGCAGTGTATATGTGTCGCTTCTTTTTCCAGTATGATTCTATCTATATGAGATGTGAGCATTGTTTTTTTTTTTTTTAATTCAGCCATTTTAAGTTTATGCTTTGAATATTTGGTTTGTTTGCAAGAAAAATACAATCGATTTACAATACAATTATTTTGCGAAAAACAGAATGGAGTTCTTTTAAGTAACGCAAACTTGAATTCAGTTATTAATGTCTTTCTTTTCTTTCTTTACCAAAGAAAGATGTAGATTTAAACAGCCTATATTCCTGTTCTCTACTGCTGTATCTCAAAATAGTTTGCTGCTTTGTTAAAGTACTAAAAGACTTAAAAGATTAGATACATCCTTATATAAACTGAAGACGCGTTCAATTGTTTCAATCCTTTTTTTTTTAAATCAAATTCTTTCCTTATTCGCAGTCTTTTGAAATTCAGATAATAAATTATGCGTTTTTCCTCTCTAAAAGAAATAATTATGCATATTATTATATTAGAAGAGAGAGAAAAAAAAAGCTTTCTTTTGTATTTAAGCCTTTTAAAACACCATTAGTTTTCTTTCGTGACGAGACAAAAAAAATCATGACCTAGGTTCCTTCTCTTGCGTTTGTTTTTTTTTTCTTTAACAACATACTGTTTTACATCAGGAATGCGATTTATCCTCATTAATTTAATTTTATTTTCTTTCTCAGTGTTTCCTATAGCCGGAAATTGGGGTCAGTGGACGTCTTGGGGCGCATGCTCTGTAACTTGCGGAGCCGGTAAAAGGCAGCGCTTCCGGTTGTGCGACTCACCGCCCCCTCGGCACGGAGGAGAGTTTTGTCATGGCGGACATGTGGAGTGGAAGTCTTGCACAGAGCATTGTTCAGGTAGCTTCAGACACTCGGAATTTCTATTGTGAAAAATCGAAGCGTCGCCACATCCTCTACATTTTTGCCAGTTATCTAAAAAAAATTTCAAAAAAAATTCAAAAAAACACTTTACATGTTAGAAAGATAGCCATAACGGAATCTAATGGCAACAGCAAACTATTACTAGTATTTTAAACATTGTTTTTATTATTTCATCAAATCTGTATCAGGTTCACATACGTTTAATCGATTTTGTCTCGAAAACTTATTTTCATTGGATTTAAGTTCGTTAAAAAAAAGCATTTTGAAATTATGGATGAAGAACCTCTTGAGAAAAACAAAAGGCAGGTGAAACATTGATAACTCACATTCTAACCCCTCTTTTGTTATCAATCTTATGGCGTTCAGGTTTTTCAGGGCTTTCTTAATATCTTCCTACGTGCTCAGATAAATTTTCTTTCTTTCCATCTTAATGAGCTTTTATAATTTTTTTTTTTTTGTTATTTTATTAGATCTTAAAGTTAAATTTGTAAAACCCATGTTCTATACAGGCGAAAATAGTTTCGATAGTGCGTCAAAAGAACATGCGTGAAAAATAATGTCATCAAATGTTCAAAATGAGTAATAATAATATTATTAGTTTGATTTACATAATTATTTATCAACAAGTTCAAACGTGTCATTTCATCGTGACAGTTCTGTTCTTTAAAACATCTTTTGCTTCACCAAATCAACCCATCATTATATATTTATAATGTAGGAAAAAAGATCACCACTTTTACTCTCTTATGTACTTATACTCGTTATCTTTAAAAAACGTTTCTAAAAAAAATGTTGTTTTCCCACAGATATGCTACCACGGACCCCCCTTCACTCACCAGTTTTAGAACCGTCATGCCCTTGTGGCTGCAAGAAAGCAGGGCAAGAGGGGCAAATCATTGCCTCGGGAAGATGCCCGGGCCTCTCCACCTGGACGTTGAGCGTGGACGATGGGCAGGAGATAATTGTACATTTCGACTACTTCCACCTCAACTATTCGCAGCAGTGGGTGAAAATTCGTGATGGGAAATCTCCGAACGACAGGCTTCTATTTTCGTCCTTTGACTCTGGCTACCCTGTGGAGGTCGTAACCTCTGGCCCTGCTGCAAGGGTAGAGTTCATGACTTCACACGCGAATCCAAGCAGAGAGCCTGCGACCTACCGTGATCTTCCCGTAAAGGCCAGTTTGCCAATCCACATAAATGGGTTTATAGCAAGTTATCGTTCCTCTGGTGAGTCTTGAAGTCTGTTTCATAACATAACACTTAATATTACCTCTATGTATATTATGTTGGACCACCTTTGACAACATGACAATAGAATTATTTGTCGTTTTGTGTTTTTTCTCTCTTTTTATGTTGTTTTTATTCTTTTTAACACGAGGAAATTAGATTTCAAATAATTATGATTTCTTATGTTACATGATCTTTTGGAGGCAAAAATTTTTCAGACTTATGGTGTAAGCATTAAAGAATAATGCAATTCTGAAGTATTTCGAATAATTTTGCTCTGAACTTCAATGTTAAACACTCTTTGAAAAATAAAAATAAAGTAAATAATACCGTGTAATTTGGGAAAATTGACCGCCGCCCCCAAAATATGGGAGATAACAAAAGAAAATAAAAATATAAAAAATGTATCTTAGTTACTCCTCTTTTCAAGTGAATGCTTTTTTTCCATGGGACTTTTTGTTGAAAAAGAGAAAAAAAAAATTAAAAATTAAGCTATAATTGTAGTAATTAAATTGAACATTCAAGACTTTCAGGTAAATATTCACCAATATTAAAAAAATGTTATAGGTTTTTTGTGTATTTTGTTTTGTGTTCATTTCATTTGATTGATTTATTTATTTATTTTTGTTTTTTTTCGAAATTAATCGTATTCTTATAACAAAAGACATACAAACAAACATTTCACGTGTAAAGACACCAAAGAAAGAAATTAGAGAGAGAGAGAGAGAGAGAGAGAGAGAGAGAGAGAGAGAGAGAGAGAGAGAGAGAGAGAGAGAGAGAGAGAGAGAGAGAGAGAGAGAGAGAGAGAGAGAGAGAGAGAGAGAGAGAGAGAGAGAGAGAGAGAGAGAGAGAGAGAGAGAGAGAGAGAGAGAGAGAGTTTTTCGCTCCTTAAACTACGACTTCAACTCTATGAACCGCCTAGTCACTTTACGCCGACGCAGTTTCAAAATTTTTCAGTAAAAGTCTTATTTACACACCTTTTCTGGCGCTTTTATTCTACCATTCACACAAAATTTTATTTTCCATATCTCCAGCTGGCCCTACAACCACAGCGGGGCCTCTGCTCTATCAGTACCATGAGAAACCGGCTATGCATTCTGGCGTCACCATCGCAGGAATAGCCATATGTGCTGCTGCCATCGTCGTGGCAATCGTCTTTGTGATCGTGCAGCGTTTCACAGCCAAGGGACGTCGGGCCAAGTACGCGATGGCCTCCACCACCACTGATAGCCCCAACCAGAAGGAGGACAGTGGGCGTGCCGGTGAGGCGGCGTTGAATGATAGCCCCGCCCACAGAACACAGTCAAGTAGTAGTCCTAGCAGTCAGGGTAAGATGCTACATGCTGTATGTAAATAACCATATGTGAAGGTATAACAAAAAATGGACAATAAAAATGTATGGTGCCAGGAATAATAAAAAAAACAAAACATTTTTATCGTTTTCTCAGAAAGTTTTGAAAGCAATGATACTGAAAGCATCATCATTATGTCTTAAAAATCATTCTGGGGTTTCTTAATATGAAATTTTAAATATTGATAACAATAAAAATTAATATGAAATTTTAAAAATTTATAAGAATTATTGTTATCAATATTTAAAATTTCATATTAAGAAACCCCAGAATGACTTTTAAGACATGATAATGATGCTTTCAGTATCATTGCTTTTAATACTTTCTGAGAAAACGATAAAAATGATTTTGCCCTACAGCTGATTGAACAAGCAAAGATTTCATATTGTTTTATGTCGAGAGTCCACATTAACCCCCTAAGCCGGTCCTACAGGGGAAAAAAATTAAGAATACATGCTTTATTCAATTAAGAAAATTAAAGATTAAATATTTCTTAGCGTAGCGTTATCTGCTTCTGTTGGTAAAAAAAGTGAGTAATTTCAGAACTGACTTGGACCTTATAGAATTTTCCTCTGAAAAAAAAAATACTAATCTAATAAAACTGGAGAATGGCTCTACAAACCTCCATGAAAGATATCGTGAAAAACTGAGTCGAAAAATCTTAAACCATATTATAATTCTCAACCACTGACTATGAATGTATTTCCTTGTTCTGAAAATATATTTCCGTTAACCCCAAAGTGTGTCTGTAAAATCTCTAAACATGTATTCTCTCGTGTTCACATTTTACTTCACACAGCTTTCTATGGCTCATTCGCAAATTAAATGAATCGTATCTGTATGACTTTGATCTTATCAGGTAACACCATCAATGTGGACATGGAGGCGCCTCTGACGGGGAAACTGAAGCGGAAATCCGGAGCCGGAGATGGGGCAAGCGCTGGGGGTACACAGGATAGGCACGCCAGGGAGCAATCGACTTCTGATCTAAACAAATCCGATCACCATAAGAAGAAAAAGAAGAAGAAACTTATGGTCAGGATAGATATGAACCCTGTGGCTCTCCGGTCTTCTGGGTCAGGGGAGGGTGGATCTGGGAGAGACTCACCATCGAGACCTACTGCTAAAACCGGATCTATCATCTCTCAGGGTTTGGAGGTGATAGACACTGACGAAATTTCAAAGCTCGGGGAAAATTCTCCAGCTAATTCGAAAAACGACATCGCATTATCATCGCCGTCAAAGAACCATCGTCATCCCCATCATCATCGTCATCATCGACGCCACCGTGATAAACCCGAAGCTCCGGTCACGAAGTTTGACCTGTTGAGGAAACTTCGGCAGGCTAGAGGAGAAGATGCAGCTGGGAGTGGGAATAAAAACGATATTAGTAGGTCTTCTAAGTCAGCAAATACAGTTCCTAGTGACCTTGAGCGTGACGTCACAGGATCATCAGGATCGAGATCGCCTGTTAGTGTGTGTACAACAAAAGCGGAGGTCAACTGGCCTAGGCCCACAGATGACAGCAGGGGTAGTGATAGTGGGGGAGTAGGAGGAGCAGCAAATTTCGTACGAGCAGCATTAAACGAGGTTGTGGGGCGGACTTTTAGCTCTTCATCCTCCGCCTCAGATAGACACAAACGCTCGGCCGCAGCAGGTCTTGGCTACCACCAACACCCTCACCGGCGGCCCCCATCTGAGGAAATCCCTCTAATGGACTCCATGACGTCCAGTCTCGACTCGCCTTCCCATTTCAACGCTATGGTGAAGAGCGAGTCTCAGGACTCAGCCACAACGTCATTCGTGAACAGGGGTGACGGTCTTCCCCCAGCCAGGCGGCCGACCTCTCTAACCGCCTCATACAACAGTACCGTCAGCAACGAAGGGAACAGCCCGATCAAAGAGATGCAACAGAAACCAAAGCATCACGGTAGACCTGCTGCAGGAACCGAGAAAGCCAGTACTGTCATTCCAAGACCTACAAAACCATCTCCATCTTCGCTGACACCGTCGTCCGCGTCCATCCCACCACCACCATCAGCATCCGAAATAAAGTCTTTTTCATTTACTCCCCACCAAGAATCAAATAAAAAGTCATTGCCCCAACTCAGACCATATCCACATCCGTCAATATCATCAAAACCTCACGTTAATCTCCACAAAATATCAAAAACAGTCCCCGAGAGCGCTCAAACATCATCAAAAACACCACAGACCCCTACTCCGACACAACCGCTCTTTGAAGAGCGCCAAGCAAGCCTTCCGAAGCCAGACGGACAAAGCCCAAAGCCTTATAAGCGGGAATCACCGGGACCCAGCTCGCCTTGTAGCAAAACACTCACAAGAACAGTAGATCCTCCGGGCACCAATGCAATTACTTCCAAATCGGGTCCAAGCACGGACGGCAATCTGACCCCCATTAGCATTAATACTTCTGTTTCAGGGCCTGATAGTACTGCAAGAAACAAACAGGGAAAACTCCCTCCTGAAGCTGTAAATTCTCCAAGAAATCTCGCAATTCCTGCACATCTACAAGGCAAGAAAAGCCCTGAGAACTCTGAAGACTTGGCTCAAGCTCGAAATAGTCCTATTCGGTTATCTGGGAAGAGCACCCCTACAAGTCAGGGTCCGCCAAGTCCTGGTAAACTCAGTAAAGGTAGCAGCAAGGCCAGCAGAAGTAACTTGTCCTCCTCTATGGCATCACCAGCCAGAAGTCTTCCTTCTGAAGTTGAAGGTTTGGAACTCGAATACGATGACTTTATCGAGGATGATCCTTTGTCGTACTTTGACTACGAAGAAACGATGAAACTCACATTTAGAGGAAAGGAGAGGATTGGAAAGTCTCCGGTAGAGGAGGAAGAAGATGAGGAAGAGGTGGGGGAGGAGTCAAAGATCAAATTGTGATCAGTCTCTATGTGAGAGCGCGGAAGAGAGACAGAGAAAAAGAGAGAGACAGAGAGAGAGAAAGAGAGAGAGAGAGAGAGAGAGAGAGAGAGAGAGAGAGAGAGAGAGAGAGAGAGAGAGAGAGAGAGGCAGTACTAATAAGGAAAAAACAAAAGACAAGAAGAAGAGCGAGCAATGCATTACGGGAAGAGAGAAAGAGAGAGAGAGAGAGAGAGAGAGAGAGAGAGAGAGAGAGAGAGAGAGAGAGAGAGAGAGAGAGAGAGAGAGAGAGAGAGAGAGAGAGAGAGAGAGAGACGTCTGGAAGGAATGCGTGTTGAGATTGAAAACAAACAAAAAACCTTTAATCGAGCAATAACTTAATAAACAAGATATTTTAAGGCATGGGTAATGTGGTGGTCAAAGCAGTTACTCTAGGTTTAAGAAAGAATTGAGGCTGTGCCTTGCACTCAGATAGCTGAGGTAGATGATGATATCTGTCAGGATAAAACTTATAGACTTGCTTTGAAAGTCATAACAACAGTACATGTAATAAGAAATGTTTATCCGAGGTGTCAGTGCGTTCTAGAAGTAAAGAAAAAAAAAGATAGAAAGGAACCTCTCGTATCAATGAAGTTCATAGAAAGTAGAGGGACAAGCCAAACGCGATCTTGTTCTTGATGAAAAGAATTCAAACTTGAAAAAAATTGATGGTGGTCAACTTAATTTGAACTCATTTTTTAAAGATTTTTTTTTATCCATTTTGATGAAAACAGTTAACGATAGGCAACTCTTTTATCGTTTAAAAATCTTTTGTTAAGCAAATAATGTGATAACCTTTCTTTCCTCTCTTTGTCTCTCCCTGAATCTCTCTTGATCTCTGGCTCTGTTTCTTAGTCTTTCAGTCTCTTTGTCTCTGTCACTGTCTCTGTCTCTATCTCTCTTTCTCTCTCGCTCTTTCTCTTCCTTTTTTAAACAATCTGTTTGCCAGTATCGTTCAGGACAATAATATTGTATGCGTTTAATGCAAGGTGTTTTTTTTTTTTTACACCAAATTCTTCATATATTTCCTCAACTCATTTAATATCACAATCCAGGGTTGTAGCTTTGTGCTTCATTTCAGCTTCTCTATGAAACACACACACAAACACATAAATTAAATTAGGGAAAAAATGCAGTGCAATCTCTACCCCTCCCCTTCCCAATCCCGCCCTTCTTTGCTTTGATTATATATTTATATATTTACTGCCTGTGCGTTGTGGAGCATCTGTATGAGTGAGTTTGTGTACGGTATGCTTTTCTAGAATCATCCAGATATAAGACAAGATACGCTGTGTGTGTGGATTGAGTGTCTGCAACACATCAAATAGTATGCTTTGATCATAAGTTTTGATTTATTCATGCAAAGGTGCTTCAGTGATATCACATCGCCACATTATTGGTTTGTCACATATTGTACAGATCTGATGTCTTAATTTTGCTGGTGCTTAATACAACTATTTTTTTTTTTTTTTGTACTTAACAAGAGAGTTTTCATGTTTTGTTTTTATAACTCTATGCAAGCTAGTTGACAAAATCGTACTTCACAGGGTATGAGCAACTTAGTTAACCAGGCTAGAACAAGCCACAGCTCAGTCACACATGCCATTCTCTCTGTTTCAGTCACCTTTTCATCTCTCTGTCTGCCTATCTTTACCCCGCCTTTGAGCATTTAGGCTAAAAAGTTCCAATTTTTATTAGAAAAAAACTCGGCCTTCTAGCCTCCTATCATTTTTACTTTTATTTTTTTACTAATTTTGTAAGAAGCAATTTTGAAGTATTTCCTCTTATTCTCCAATACCGATCTCTCTAAAACCTGAATTACTCTTTTCAAGGTTTTCAGCACATCCGCTGATACAACAGTTTAAGACACTGATATTATATAGAAACAGTGTGAGTTTATTTTCACACAGACTGTGTAATCTGGTGGTGAACCTGGGTCCAAAATTAAAGTAACTACACACAAGCCTAAATAGACACCGCTATAGTTCTCCAATTACACACTGTGCTGAAAACAAATTTGAAATATTATTTCTATAAAATCCTCTCCTACCCCTTTCAAAAGTCTGAGACTTGCTCTGCAAGATTCTTTTGATCAGTAGTATAAAATATGGCAAAGTTCTCATAATGCTGCCAGGGACTTCAATATCTCTAACCACTGACTATTCTCATAAGCAGTAGAAAAATCTTTCAGCCAGGAAACATATTTAAAAGAAAAAAAGGGGGAAAGAAGCATTTCCAGTTCGTACTTACCATGAAAAATATAAAATGGTCCACAACAACTAGATCTAGACCTTTAACAGAAAACAAATTGGAAAGTCAGGATGAAATTTTTTATAATACTCAAAGATATGAATAGCGTGTTAAACAGATCAAAGCTATCCTAGCAGATCTTTGATTTTTTTTTTTTTTTTAAATTTAAACATTTAAAAAAATTATGGTATCATAATAATTATCATTCATGGCAACACTAATGGTAAGGGAAGTAATCAAGCAAGTAAGGTATTCCCAGTCTCAGAGAAGTGTGCAGCCATTTATGTCAAAGGTGCTTAAAACCGTCTATCATCTAACGATATACATAAAGCCCGAAGTTTGGTGTACTATCCTCACAATTTATTGATTGTAAATTGCATAATTGCTCAATAATAAAATGAAAATAAAAATAAAAGAAACCTGATTTTTACCAAGAGTTATCGAAGAAGTGAGCAAAATTTCGATTACCACAGTACCTAATTGTTATAAATATTATCTCTTAATAATTATGATCCCTGGGAGGCAAGAGTTTGTGATTTTTTTTTTTTTTTTTTTTTTTTTGCTAATCTGGCTCGTTTTATATCTTCTATCTTTAGAAAAAATGACTCCAAATCTTGTCCCAGAACCTAAGTTGGATCTAGGCGAATAGATTCCAGTTTAAGCTCCAAAAAATAGAAGACTTGAGTTTTCATCGGCAGAAAATGGATGAAAAAACTAATTTTAATACATCTAAATGTAAATTTAATTTATTCTCGAGTCAATAGGGAATGAAGTTATACTATGAGTTTTAATTATCTGTAGAGAATGTTATTGCTGGTTTGTGAAACAACAGTTTCTGCCCTTAATCTTTCAAAAGCGATAACGCTACTACCTTTGTTCATTTGTGCGCAAAATCAAGAGCGAAAGATTAAAAAAAAAAAATAAAGCTGACACAAAAGAAGCATGTTAGTAAAATGAAATTCTACGCTAGAAACAAAGTACATAATTATCTTTAACTGGGTCGAGTAACTAATTTTTTTTAGAATTCGCATTGTGGATCTTGAAAGAAATAGGTGAGTCTATTCTATAAGAAACTGATTCAAGAGATCTTGGCACTCTTAATTTTCTCCACACAGGTAGAAAAAGATGTGAGGCTACAATCTCCGAGTAACTGCTGACTAATTTTTGCGTTAATTTGTATTTCTTTTTAGTTTGTGAACGGACGGGGGTGGGGGTGAATTGAGGAGTATGGAACAGAAAGGTTGTACGGAGTATGAAGGATAGACAGAAAAAAAAGAAAAGGAAAAAATAACACAAAAATAACTTTAGTTTACAAGTTTATTAAAAACTATAAATGCTAATTAAATATGCTATATATTACGTGTTTATAGTTAAAACTTCAAAGGACGATTTGACTATACCGGTTATAATTTAAAAAGAGACACAATACAGATGTTCCCTCCATAATTACACTCATCCATTCTCAAACCCAGGCGCATTATTTTAATTGAATTTAACTGAATAAATCAGAAATTCTTTTCCAGCCATTCCAGTTTTAAGTAGCACAGTTCAAGCAAATTTTAAGTTAAGATTCTGAATACAAGTTATTGCACAAAAACTGTCTGGTTAGGGTTGACGAATTGTTTTTTCATTTAAAATCTATAGACATTTAAGGAGCCAAAACAATAATCATTTAATTGTGAAAGAGGAGCTTAGAATGAATGTCATCTGGATTTTATAGGAATTTAAAATTGTATGAAGACTGGGAAGTAAACTATATGGGCGAGTAAGCTGAACATGACAGTATAAATACTGTCGCAAGAGAAATTATAAACTTCAAATTTTTTTACTTCAATTGATTAGCTTGTTTCGTTTCTCGAAGCAAGATTTAGTATGAGCTTTTATTTGATTATTTATGTATAAAATACAGGGCTCTTAAAGACAATATAAAACAAAGCCAACAATGGATAGCCTTTAACGAGTTACTCAGCTTATGGCTATTACATTTTTACTTTGAGTTCGAATGGATTCTAAATTATTTTTTTTTTAATTAATCATTTTATTTATTAATGCGCAGAGAATCGTTACTGTGATTGAGAGGACGGGTCCTTCAAAAAGGAACATAAAAACGTTTAAACACTGTGTGATTCTTTCTGTACTCTTCCTGTACAAATATTGTAAGGAAAGAAATTTTGCATGAAAATTGTTCGTTAATCATGATAAATCCATCATCGTATTAATAATGTAAGTATATAATGCGCTGCAGTACCGTTCCGAGGCTTAGCCACATGACAGTTCGATGTGTATCTTAGATAAATGTATAAAAGGAATAAAGGTGCTGTCAAACAGTTATTAAGTAGATAAAAAAAAAGTAACAAAGAGAATCGCACTTTAATCTGGAATGTAGATGTAACAATCCTTAACCCATCAATCTTGAAAGGATATTAGCATAACTTGTTGTACATGCTTAACCTGTGGAAAGGGCCGCAGTCGAGAGTTTGTGTCTTCAATGAGGGAAAACGTTACTTTGCGTTTACTTCAAAAGCCTAGAATTCTGCACGTCACACTTGCAACGAATTTCAATTGAAGGGAGCAAACCAATGCTCAAAATATAAAGCACGGGGGTAATTTTTGACTTCCAAGGATTTTCAACGCACATACAAAGAAGCAATAAATGAACACTTTGCTAAGAAATACAAAACTTTAAAGTAATGTATTGATTTGCATAGTTTGACTTCAAATTCCACGGCATTATTTTGTTTCGCGTTATTCATCATTTTTTTTCGGTATCCAGATGACCTATGTCACTCTTATCAAGTCTAGAGATGTTCAGATCTGATTTTCTCTAAGTTTTACAGCAAGCTCAATAGGCTTCTCCGGCCTTGGGAAAGCTTGGTAATTCATGGTGATGTCCTCGCTTTTTCGAGGCACCGTTGTATCATCCAGCTCGACCTTGACCTTTCTTAGCACCTTAACCAGAGCTGTCTTGAGCTCTAGGTAGGCGAGCCTCATTCCGATGCATATCCTTGGGCCCTGCCCGAAGGGCATGAACGCCATAGGGTTTCTCTTGGCCTTGTTCTCCTCATTGAACCGGTCAGGGTCGAACACTTCTGGATCCGGATAATGAGTCGGATCTCGGTGGACCTCTGTGATGGGAATATACACTGCTGATCCTGCAGGGATGGTGACGGTCCCGTAGGTCCGAGATTCGCGAGCGTCCCTGGTAATAAAAGGCAGTGGCGGGAACATCCGAAGTGTTTCGTTTACGACTTGTTCCAAGTACAGGAGCTTAGCTAGCTCTTCGTGAGTTGGATTCTCATGTTCCACAATGTCCAGGATCTCGTGAAAAACTCTCTCCTGGAAAGATAACATATAGATAACATAGTTTACTTTGAAGTGACAGTGCTCATAATTGTTTTTTACGTTCTGACAAATTATAATATAATTATATTCTAATTTGCTTTAAAATAAAAAAAAAAGTCACTTACTGATTTCAAAGGAATTCAGGGCTATAAATCCGTTTAAATCCTACCACGGCCATATTTTAAAAAAAAATTCTTGGGTACAGTTTTGTTGTCCGAAGACCTAAAACTAAATACTGCAAGTAAATTGCCTCAATGTCTATCAAATTTAAATAATATTAGTCCTGTATTGTTCATACTAGCTTTCAAAATTTTATCATACAGTTTTGACGGTTAAACTTTTTTTTCAAATGTTTACGACTTGAACCAGTATAGTAATGCTTAAGACAAAACTCTAATAGGAATTAACAGCCTTACAACCTGTTTCAGAGCAGCCATACGAATGGGCAACTGAGAGAGAAGAAAGTTAACGTGATGTGCTTTGCCTGTATTGGGGCACCAGATACCGATATGATATTGTTCTAGTTCGCGTTGTCATTACCATAACCGATTTTATCATATTTATAGTAATTATCATCTTCCACAGCGTCATCATCATTCTCATCATCATCATCATCATCATGATTATAATGATCATCAACATTATCACAATCACCTTTGTGACCTAAACTAATAAAGTATTGCAATTAGCAAAAAAGTACCAGTTTTTTTCCCTAGTATGATTTGATAGAGAAAAGCATGGACGAAGTCTAGACTATGAAACTTTATTATAGCAAAATCGATTGAATCAAAGCTTCAGCCAAAACACATTGACATACCTGTATGTCTGGATTTTGAGCTAATTTGTATAGGCAGAGCTGCAATGTGGATGCTGTTGTTTCATAGGCTGCCAGGATTGTGATAAGCGATTGGGCAATCACTTCATCTGTTGTGATAGTTTTCTTAGAAGAAACGGGTAATTTCTGGGAATCAGTAGATGTGCTCTTTTCTGTTGAAACAGTTGAACATGCGATTATTAAGAGTGACATTTAAAAAAAATATATGTGTATATATATATATATATATATATATATATATATATATATATATATTATATATAATTTTGATAGGGATGAAAGTTAAAATATAAACCACTCTATTGATACCAATCGCGTAGTAGATGCACAGATCAAATCATGTGAAATTATGATGTATGTGATTGTTTCTGGCACATTATTATAGATTCAAGCATTGTTTCTGCCTTAGTTCAATATTATGTTTTTTCCCTTTAGGATGTTGCATCTTTTACGACTTTTACCTGGTCATACCCACTAATTAACTACAAACTGAAAATATGCATAAAATATCAGCGAAATGACAAAGTTAATAGAATCTTCCCTTTCTCTTTTCTTTCCGGTCATGTTTTTAAAATGTCATCAACTTCTTTCTTTACAGTGATGGAAGACATTATGAGTGTCGTATTTCTATCTTTTCTTTGATTTTTTTAAAGATCAAAGCTGTTTTTTAAGATAAGTACCACTGAATGCACTACACATTAATTCAAACTTTTATTATTTTAGTTCTGCACAGATAGAAAACACGAAGTTTTGTAAAATACATTATTAATATAAAAGTGAAGAGCAGAAATTTATTATATTTCTCAAGGAAAACCCTTGGTTAAAATGTAAAACTAAAACAATAATTGACCTGTGAAACAAAAAAAGCACCAGCTTGAAAAACAGCCTTAAATAAAGATCTTAACATGATGCTAGTATCTCAGAACAGAAGCTTTTAAACTTTAATCTAAACTGTGTCGAGATATGCACAAAAACATTGGCAAATGCTACAGCGTTTCCTCACCAGAAGTTGACTGAACCGATGCAGCATCTTCTGATGCTACCTTGATCGACACTAGATTTTGCAGAAAGTCGTTGTTTACATGGCGAGAGCCTCGCCGCTCGGCCACTTCTCGGTCCGCAATCGATTCCTTTAGGATAGCATTTAAGTAGACGCTGCTCATCTTGTTACACGGATCCGGAAAATACAGGCCAAAAGTCTGAAATCAGAGACAGTTGGTTAATGTTTAGTTGAAATTGCTGGGGGACAAAAATGACCATCGATATATCCGAATATCAACTTATTCTTTTAAGGAATTCCCACGATGAAGGAGAAATAGTTATGAAAATAGGCGATTAAACCAAGACAAATAGATCAACATACAACAAGTAAAAGTACGGGTTGTGGAGTTTTAATTTCGCTGCCTTATAAAAACAGTGCATTTCTGTTGTTTCGATTTTTTAAAATTTAATCTTCACATAACCTATACATACAAAATTATTCGTTCCTATATCAGTGTTTCCTATTGTAATTGACACAGAAATGCTGCAAATGTCTACTCACATAAACTAAAAGCCTGCGAAACTGCCGGAATCTAAAGAGGAACAGTAGAAAGAAAAATTCCGTCTTTGATCGCTTCTTAAAGATATTTTTCGCAGCGTGCGTGAACTGATCGTCTTCCTCCTCTCCTATGCTGTCTGCATCAACACCGAACGCCGTCTTGGCTATGATGGACGTGCTGTACTGACCAGTCGTGTGCAGCAGCTTTATCTTGGACTCAGTTTCAGCACATTTCTCAAACGCTCTGCTCAGACGGTCGGCAGCCTCTTGGACATGAGAGCTTATGCGTTTAAGCTTTCCCGTGCTGAGGATTATAATTTAAAAACCTGTTAATATTTTTAGACTTATTTTTATAAATCTAATTTAAGCGATTTCATAGAAAGCTATTCGTTTTTAAAAATGACATCAAAACGCGCTGGATTAATTTAATGAAAGTAACATCGTATAAGTGGTGAATGCAGTGGTTTGGTGCTCGATGGCCAATTGATTTTCTCGTTTTTAGTTTTAGACTGATTTCCTCGTTTAATGGCGTGTATTTAAATCTTTAGCCAAAACCTAGCTGTGGTTAGAAAAATATGGAGGCATTGGAAAAGGCTTTTTTCCAATTATGTCCTCTACTGACGTGTGACATCATTTGTTAACGATTCACATAGCTGAGAAGGTATCAGCGGGATGTTTCAAAAGCTACACCTTTATACAGTGTAATTAAAGTGAACGTTTGATCCAGACTGGATAAAGTTAAGTCCCTTTCCCGGACTTCAAACGAAGGCTATCAGAACAAGGATTTTACCTACCTCTCCATAATATTCTTTCACATAAAAGTCATGCAATTTAATTCGCCTCAATAATGAAAAGCCATCATTCACAGCCATATCCTGTGTCATGTTTTCTACACAAAATGTTTTATCTGATGGGCGCAAATGAGGCTCCATCTGGCGTAGAAGTAAGTGTGATACTTAAAGACTCCGCTGACCTAAAAGAAGGCGACATGAGCTGTCTGATGCGCTTCCAGTCGTAGTCTCGGAGGAAGAAGACTCCTTTGCCAACAAGGGATCGTGTAGTGAGGTTGTCGTTGCGGTTCACGAAGTTATTGAAGTCCTTCACCATGACTTGCTTCAAGAGGTCGAGATCTCGGGTCACCAGGACTGGAATGTCCCGGACGATTCCGACTGTGGATCCGTGCTCTTTGATCAGATTTTTGAGAAGCACTCTAAAATTCAGGATATTGGAATGGATGAGACGGGGTATGTTATTTGGTCAATTAAAAAACAATGGCAAGGATAGATAGATAGATAGATAGATAGATAGATAGATAGATATATAGATAGATAGGATAGAGAAACAGGCAGAAGATAGATAGATAGATAGATAGATAGACAGACAGATAGATAGATAGATAGATAGATAGATAAATAGATTGAAAGAGAGGCAGGTAGAGAGGTCGATAGAATTAGAAATATAGATAGATAGGTAGATAGATAGATAGATAGATAGATAGATAGATAGATAGAAAGATAGATAGGTACATTTATGGATAGATATAGATAGATTAATATAAAGGTAGTTGGAGAGGTAGATAGAGACAGAAATGGAGAGAGAGGGAGAGAGAGAAAAAGAAAGAAAGAAAGAGAGACAGACAGAAAGAGAAAGAGAGAGGGAGAGCGGGAGGTAGGGAGAGAGAGAGAGAGAGAGAGAGAGAGAGAGAGAGAGAGAGAGAGAGAGAGAGAGAGAGAGAGAGAGAGAGAGAGAGAGAGAGAGAGAGAGAGAGAGAGAGAGGTGAATAAAATTTCACCAAATTAGTTTAATTGATACAATTTCCTTTCTGGCGACAAGAAAGGGAACTAGTAAAGGATGAGCGCGACAAAGAAAGCGAGATAGAAAGAGATAACAATCATTGCAAAAATTTGAAAATGATAAAAACTTAGAAAGGAAGAAAGTTAGGAAAAAGTGCATTTTAATGGGTTTTTTTTTTTTTACCTGAATGTAGTTAGTTTAAAATTTGGCTTTTCAATAAGCTTTACTTCATACTTTGGTACAAGCATCATCGAGAAAATCCTAGCAATCACAAAGAGATAACATTTCCCCTGCTCCTACACCATCCTCATAGGCGATATGAGAGAGTACTCACGCCGGAGCCTGCTGAATCCCGACGTGCACATGCTTCACACCGAATTTCTCCCATCCCACAAAGCGATGTCGGCGACTGTTCATCCAGTAGACAA
>JAWDGP010002060.1:100000-125000 GCA_033675545.1 Elysia crispata
TACTTCGGGTTAAAGGTGAACACAACAAGATAGGTGTTTGTGTTGAGATTTCCGCGGGCTTGGCAGAAAAAGGAAAAACAACATGCACTGGCGGGGCAATGCGGAGATGGGGGTCAAGAGTTAGCACAAAAACTTAACTGTCGACGTGACCAGAACAGAGCCTACAGCCTACAGTGTCTACATGACAGTGTCTACATGACACTAGCTTCTACCGGATCATCCTGGCCCTGAACCGTGACGCCTAAACAAATGTTTCAACATCTTAGTGAAAAAAAATATAGCCTGAAGTAGTTTGGCTAGCATCGAGCCTCTGGAATGGGTATTATCCGGAAAAGTAATTCATAAGTTTGGATATAAGATAGTAATCGGTTCAAGAGTTTAGACTTATTTAAAGTTAAAGAAAAAAAACAACAACCCAGTATAGCTTCTCTAAAGGCGTTTATATAAATTAGAAACGTATGCCTTTAATCATTTATAGTAGGCAACGCGGTGAAGCCCTACGAGGTGACGTCATAAAACATATCGGCATATTTTGCTAATAGTCAAAAGTTTGCTTTGATTGTTATTTGGTATACCCAAATAAGGTAAGGTAGGTCTAAACCGAAGACAAAATCATAACAATAATAATAATAATAATAATAATAATAATAATAATAATAATAATAATAATAATAATAATAATAAGAAGAAGAAGAAGAAGAAGAAGAAGAAGAAGAAGAAGAAGAAGAAGAAGAAGAAGAAGAAGAAGAAGAAGAAGAAGAAGAAGAAGAAGAAGAAGAAGAAGAAGAAGAAGAAGAAGAAGAAGAAGAAGAAGAAGAAGAAGAAGAAGAAGAAGAAGGAAACTTATAACAAGAATGATACTGCCTATTATAATATAATAACGTTAATCATGAGAAAAGAGGAACAGCACCAATTGTAAATTTAGCAATAAAAACAAACTAATGATTGTACAACAATACTGCAAAATAGAAGTCAACAATAATAATATGCGAAAAGATAAAACAGAAGAAAATCAACAAACATTATTTAATCGAAATGGTATGACACCATCAAACCTTGTTAAGGCTATAAGTGGATTTAAATGTTGAGTGCGGTTTTCGTTTTTCATCACATACGCCAATCTTGTTGACACTATATATTTTACTGAAAAAATAATAGATTCTTCTCGATAGCTATTTTAAGTGACAATAAATACTTACTAATCGTTTCTTCTTGTTTAAACAAGATTAAACTAATTATCTACTTAATCAACCGAGTCAAATAGTCAAGTATTCGCTTAAGGAAAATATTCGGTCTACTCGAATTTGACATGGCGACACGGTGGGTCTGTACAACCACGGTTTAAATTATCTAGGTCGTGGTTTGTTGGTGTTTATTCATATAACATGTGCTTAGTTAAAAGTAGGGGAACACGACACAGTTTTTGTCCTTGTATCTGCGCCTCACTAAACCGCCATTAATGTGTTTAGCCGAGTGTTATCTAACTGTGTACATCGATCTAGAGAGAGGCGCCAGTAGGCTTCAACACTAAGCTGGGCTCAAAATACATGATAACATCATATGATGATGAGGTCTCTCATGGCTTATTATTGTCAGTATCTCAAGATATCATTCTAGTCATCAACACCACTAACAACAACATTGTGGAAAAGATAAGCATCAGCAAAATCCCACCACCACTACTATCAACATTCTCCTCCTCCTCCTCCTCCTCCTCATCATCATCATCATCATCATTATCATCGTATTCTTTTTTGTTAATGACATAATTATCACAATAATCATTATTATCAATGGCAAAATCTTCTCATGCTCATCATTATCATACCCAATGAGAGGGTCACCAACGCAATCTGAACCACAGCTTCAACTGCAGGCACTTTTCTTTCTAAATCAAATGAGGATGTTTTGCACACGAGCCCATCAAATCTCCATGTAAATACAGGCGTATAGGTCTATTAAATAAATAAAACAAACAAACCAAAAAGAAACAAAAACCAGACAGAAAGAATCCCGATAATTTGTTTACGGAATTGATGACTTGTTTTTATTTTTTGAATTGATGATAACAGACTGATAATAGTTGAAATCGTATAATAAATGTCACTAATTAGATGCGATCTTTTTCACGTCATACAGTTCAACAAGACTCACAGAATGCATTGATAGCGAGTTAGATTGAAAACATTGAAGGCATTTAAATGTAAATTATCTTAAAATTTTGCGTTATTTGGCGCACGTATAATTTTAACAGAACAACGAAGTTCGAGGAACCACTTCATCCGTAGACTGTCTTAACCTGGAAAGATCGTTTCATGATTTTGCCTTTGTCATTCCCTGATCTGTACAGTCTACTTTAAATAAATGAAAAGATATATGGCGATGTGTACCAATATAGTTGGTTTAATATAGGCCTCAATGCACTTGATATACAAATATCTAACAAGATCACTAAAGCAGGTTTGCAGAGATTAATGTGTTGATAAAACAGTAGGCCTAATAAAATCAGAAAGACAAAGAGATTAGCATTTCATAGATTTTTGTATTATATAGCCCACAAAAATCATAGGAAATCTAAAGATAATTTTCCTCCATTATTTCATTATTTGAAACCATTTTATCTCAACTGTGTATTCTCTGCTGCTCAGATCTACATGAATCTAAGATGATAGATAGATATGGTTGTATGTTTCCTCGAAAAAATTCAATTACATGGATCCTGAAAACTCATCACAGCAACCTTTTAGCCCCAGCAAACCTTATTTCTGTTTTCGTTTCTTCCGACAATTATTTTTTTCATCTTCCCCTTCCTTTTCTTACCAATCGTTTTCTTATTTATCTCCTACTCTTTTTATTCATTTTTGTTCACCCTTTTGGTTTGTTTTCTCCACTCCTCAAACTTTACGTGCTTTCCGAACTATAGTAGAGGAAAATGGCCTTTTTATTCTGACTCAAGTGATAAGTATAATTCTCTTTCCGATGTAAGAAAGATTACATACGAGTTGATGAAATATATATGAAATAATCCCATTCGCATGTTCTTTACACACCAACAGGTTTAGTCATTATTATCATTCCAGTGCCTATACACATAATGTTTAATCTGTCCAAAACCGAAACCCAGGCTGCTCACAGTTACCTTTGGGCCCTCATCTTCTCATTTGCTCCCTGCCAAGGCAGGCTTTATTTTCTTCCTTGTCGATGAAGAATTTAATTTATTTTCAATAGATGAAACGAAGTATATGCTACTCCTTCTCCACCTCCTCAACATTACTCATCATCATTATGATTATAACCTTTAAATGGATTATCATCACACTTACCTTTATCATCTTCATAATTATCAGTCATCATTATTTTCAGGATCATCATTCTCATCATCACCACCACCAGCACCATCATCATCATCATCATCATCATCATCACCATCATCATCATTAACATTAACATTAATATGATCATTATTTTTAACCTCCTCACCATCATCATCATCATCATCATCACTATCGTCGTCGTCATGATCATGATGATGATCAACATCACGATAATTAGAGTGATAAAATTTATAAATTTAAACATTTCTTTTTTCTTAGGTGTTAAAAGCAAAGAAAATTAATGTAAGTTCTCTTTTTTAATTCTAAAAAGTTTTTTTTTCTTTAGACAATCATATTCTAACATGTGTCGTAACAGGAATATTCTAGAGAAAAAAAAAGACAGTAACTACAATTTAGGCATTACTTGTTAAAATGAAAATGGCAATTTTGGTTCTGCGTGAGATTAAAATTTGGAAAAGCATTAAAACAAACGTGGAGCATTAGCCATCGAAGCAAATTTATATATGCCAATCAACTCTTATCTATTAGTTGCGGGAGGGTCCAAAATGATAATAAGAAATATTAATAATCTCTGAAAGAAAACAACATTCTGTGTTGATATCGGGAATATTAAGTAGAGAGATAATAATTTTATCTAAAAGTTGGTCAACAAAGAATGTGGACAATATTCGACGATTCATAGTTTTCCGTTCGGTCTATGCCTTAAATAATAATAAAAAAAATAAATTGAACATACTTTCAATAATTTCAAGTTTTTCTCCTTTTCTGAGAGTCTTTAATGGTCATTGGTATAACTGTCATTTAAGGAAATAAAACGCATGTTTCATCATTTGAGCATTTAACCGAAAACAAATGCTTAGCTAATTTGTAAAATTTAAGAGCCTTATAAGCATTCCTTATCATGTAAGTTTAACAGGTGCGCAGCTATAAATTCTAAAGCAGCGCACATTTTAGCTTCCTAGCTAGTGATTTTAAGAGATCTTAAACTTGGAACTATAAAACTAGCTGGTTTCCAGTATTGTTTGCATGAAAATGGCGGCCTGCATATTTCCAATTCACTGGTTTCTCTGACGCTCATCCAACTCACACACCTTTATTTAGAATATCTTTAATGCGCAATACACTCAAAAACCTATGTGTCCTTATTATACTACGTTAACATTATTATAGTAATTGTGGTTTTTCCCAATTCTGTTTTGTAATCTCTAAGTGGATTGATTCGAAGAAAGTTTCTGACTGCTTGGCCTTTACACTCAACCAGAAAAAAAGGATACCGGTATTTCATTCTTAAATATGTTTAATGGTTTTGTGTACCTAAGCTCAGCATAGGTTTTGACCAATCCTGAAAAAAAACCCACAAGCAAAACAACATTAAAATTGAAGGGCTCTTTTGGTTAATTTACTCCAGAGCTACTGAACAAGGTGTGGTTTTTCAATCTATTTACATCTAATTAATAATACAAAATGATCGTCCTCTGATTATTTGAAACATGATTAAAGTACGTGCTTCAACATCTCCATTAATTTATCTAACGATTCAACGAGAGGCGTTATGAAATGACTGAATGATAAATATTTTTATCACATCTTCCGCATCTATTTTATACAATCTAATCATCAGGACATCAACTGAGATTTTTATCATGCTAAAAAATTTCTATTTTAATTCATTTATTTCTCTGTTTTTCAAACATTGTGTCCTGAATTTATAACAACAATTACTAATTTGCATTTGCCCTAAGTTTATCCTCTAAGGACTGACTTCGACGTGTATGTAGATCCGGGTTCTTTCAGTTGACAAGCTTGTACAGAAACATTGGAGGATACATGAAGTTTACCCTGGGGCTATGGATAGATCCGGCATCTAAATATCGATCGGTATTTCGACGAACATTATTCAGTCCGCACTCTGTGGTTCTCAGAAATCTTTTTTGTTTAATTTGGTATGGAAATAATTATACCATGACGTCCAGCAAGTTCTTTTCTTAAAGAACAGAAAGTTCGGTAACCATTTCTTCCAAAGAAAAAAAGAAACAACTACAAAAAAGAAAACAAAAAACCTTTGCATTTCTTGAAAAGTCTTGCTTAGGTCGTTTCAAGTAGTAGTACTCAGCTGACCCTTGGTGTTTTTTTTTCCGTTGATGGTAGTTTAGGATTAAGTTATTAACGCAGAACTATGTTCTAACATTGAAATAACTTTTATTAAAAGAACAAAACAAAAGTTGAAGATTAGAATGTCTCTTGTGTGAAGGCTGACTCGTCTAGCGTGTCTGGGCGGAAGTGACCTCCAACTGTCAACACTGCAGGGTTAAATGTCAAGTAATGGAGGTTACTACGGTCGCTACATAACCCCCCTTCCAGCGGGATACAGTTCAACTGTAGGAGCGATAGACCATTAGGAGTGTGTTGTCAGCGAAATCTCACAGGGCGCCGTGGAATTCTGCCAGAGCGTGTTGTCGTAATGGGATTGTCTGTCGACGGGGTAAGCGAAGACGTTGCAGCTGGCCTGGAGATTGATGAGGGTGGATCCATCGGGCAGGGAACAGGGTTGCTGTCTTTGTGAGTAGCTAACTGTGTAACATGAGCTGCCTTTAGACGATCGATGGAGACTGTTTCTGTGCGTCCCTTCACATCAAGTGTGAAGTATTTGTCACTCTTATTTAAAACACGATAAGGTCCGTCATAGGGACATTGCAGAGGATGTCTGTGCGAGTCCTTCCGAACGTACACATAGTCGGCTGACGCCAAGTTGGCAGGAACATAGGCAGTTTGCGTTCCATGAAATCTTGGTGGAGGTGGCTGAATGGAGCGCATGCTTTGTTGGAGTTGTCTTAGGAAAGGCAAATCAGGTTCGACAGCGCGTGCCTCGCGTGCTTGCAAGAATTCACCGGGTATACGGAGTGTCGAGCCATAAACGAGTTCGGCTGGTGAGCAGCCAGGATCGACTCTCCAAGAAGAACGAATACCCAACAGAACCATAGGAAGCTCATAAAACCAGTTAGCGCCGGTTGTGCGAGCTTTGAGTGATGCCTTGAGCTGCCGATGAAGACGCTCAACCATTCCATTTGCTTGTGGATGATAAGCTGTCGTGGTGTTGGCTTCAACGCCGAGGAGCATGTTTAACTGGGTCCAAAGAACAGAGGTGAACTGTCTGCCACGGTCAGAAGTTATATCGACAGATACTGCAAATCTTGCAACCCAGTGATGGAGAAGGGCTGAAGCGCACGTGGAAGCATGAGCGTTAGGAACAGGAATTGCTTCAGGCCATCTCGTGAAGCGGTCAATAATGGTGAACAAGTAAGTCATGCCTTGACTTTCCGGAAGAGGTCCCACTAAGTCTACATGGAGACTACAGAACCTGTCCGATGGAGGAAGGCATTCTGTGAGTGGAGAGCGCGTGTGTCTGTGAATTTTGGAGGCCTGGCAGTCAGGGCACTCTTTGCACCACTTACGTATGTCACGCTTCATACCATTCCACACAAAGCGTTGTGCAATTGCCTTTTGGGTGGGTCTAACCCCAGAGTGTGAGAGCTCGTGGATCTTGTCGAACACAGTGCGAGTCCAGGAGGTGAGTAGCACTGGCCTTGGTGGTCCCATGGAAGTGTCACAGAGTAGCTTTGAGGAGCCGATATTGATATCCTGGAGGAGCAGGCCCGTGGTGGCTGTACGATATGATGCCATACCATCCGATTTTTCTTGATTTTCAGCGAGTTGGTCGAAATCGATGTGGTCAATGCAAAGAGTATCTGGAACCATGCTGTGGGGAATGTCTACGGCTGCCTCCCAGGTGTCAACGGTGGTAATTCTCGAAAGAGCATCTGCCACAACGTTGAATTTGCCTTTGATATGTTGGATATTGGAGGTAAACTCCGCGATGAAGGAAAGGTGCCTTGTTTGCCGTGGAGAACGATTGGTTTGACTTATCAGAGCAGATGTCAATGGCTTGTGATCAGTTTAGAGGGTAAAGGATCGGCCTTCTAAAAAGTGTCTGAAATGTTTGATGGCACTGTATCAAGTGTATGACGCTAAAAGTTCGCGATCAAAGGCACTGTATTTCCTTTCAGAGTCCGATAATTTTCTGGAAAAGAAAGCGAGTGGCACCCAAGATCGGCCTTTGCGTTGCTCAAGCTGGGCACCAATGGCAGTGTTTGATGCATCGACAATGAGGCTAGTTGGTAAATCTGGTTGAGGGTGATGTAAAAGTACTGCCTTGCTCAGAACGGTTTTGGCCTTGTCAAAAGCCTCCTGACAGTCTTTTGACCACTATATAGTTTGTCCTTTTCCACTTGCCTGAGCATGTAGTGGGGCGAGAGTGTCAGCTATTCCAGGAAGAAAGCGGTGGTAGTAATTAACCATTCCCAGGAAGCGTCGTAGGCTAGTGCGATCTGTAGGTGCACTGCTGTTTTGAAGAGCAGCAATCCGGTCAGGAAGTGGAGTAATTCCAGCAGCACTAACATGATGCCCCAAGAAATCGATTTCATCAGCGCCGAAAACACACTTGGCTTTGTTAATGATCAGTCCATTTGAAGACAAAAGTGTGAAAAGCTGTTGAAGATGTTGGTGGTGTTCCTGTGGTGAATGGCTGGCAACCAGAATGTCATCAAGATAGACAAATGCAAAAGGCACGTCTCTGAGTATCCCGTCCATGAGCCGCTGGAAAGACTGGGCAGCGTTCTTAAGCCCAAAAGGCATACGGAGAAACTCCCAGAGTCCAAAAGGAGTGATCACAGCGGTCTTTGCTATGGATGTTTGAGCCATGGGAATCTGATGATAGCCTCTGATCAAATCAATCTTAGAGAAGACTGTGCAACCTGCAAGATGACTGTTAAAAGCTTGAATATGTGGGAGTGGATAGCGGTCATCCTCGGTTGATGCATTCAGACGCCTGTAGTCGCCGCAGGGGCGCCATTTACCACCCGGCTTAGGGACCACGTGGAGAGGAGAAGACCATGGTGATTTTGATCGACGGACAATGCCCATTTCTTCCATCTGCAGGAACTCGGCTTTGGCAGCAGAAAGTTTTTCTTGGTCTAGACGTCGTGCTCGAGCGTGAGTTGGAGGGCCATGGGTTACAATGTGGTGCTCGACACCATGTTTGTTGATGGAGCTCTGAAAACATGGAGTGAGGAGCTCAGGGAACTGTTGAAGCAGGCCGGAATACCGATTTGGATGAGGAAGTCCCAAACCTGCAAGAGTAAGGGGAGGTTTGGTATCTTGTAAGAGAATAGAAATGTTATCAAGCGACAAGAGGCGCCTGCCGCGAAGATCAATGGCAAGTCCATGCATTGTGAAGAAGTCTGCACCTAAGATAGGTCGCGTGACATCAGCGATGTAGAACTCGTGGGTGTAGTGCCTCTTGGGACCCAACGCCAGCGAGATACTGCGTTTGCCCCATGTGCGGATTGAAGTCCCGTTAGCTGCGGAGAGTGTAGTGGAAGGATGTTGAGTTTGTCGATCTTGTAAAGAAGCAGGGTATACAGATACCTCTGCTCCCGTGTCAACCAGGTAGGAGTGTCCAGATTTCTTATCCACAACCGAAAGCGTGCTTGACCGATTGGAAGTGCCAGCTGCTGCCACGCCTAGCGGCTGGCTTTGTCTTTTCCCGAAGCTTTGGACAGCAGGGACGAAAATTTACAACCCGGTTGGCAGTTGCGAGCTTGTGATCCAAATCGAAGGTGGTAAAAGCACACAGGTGGACTGGGCACGTGGGAACTGGACGTGGTGTTGGTATCCACAGGACGTGTCATTTGTGCTCTATGTCTTTTTACAGACTCAATAGTGGCGGAAGGTTGACCAGAATCCTGTGTAATGTGATGTACGCTTGTACAACGGGCTTCCCAAACACGGTCAGCAGCCTCTGCAAGCTTTTCGATGTCACTGAAGTCTTGGCCTGCCAGAATGCTTTGTACGTCAGCGGGGAGATTGGAAAGAAACAGTGCCCTCTTCAAAGTTTGGGGGTCGTCATTTAAAGCATTAATCTTGCGGAGCAGGGCAGTAGGCTTTCTGTCGCCTAATCCGTTGAGATTTAGTAGCTCGCTGTCGCGCTGAGCCTGGGACTTGCCAAAGGCTTTGATGAGGGCCTTTTTTAGCGTAGTGTATTTTTCAGCTTCTGGAGGGCTAACCAATACATCCTGTACCTCTTCGGCTGTTTTGAAATCCAGCGCACTGACAACATAATCGTACCTTGTTTGGTCCTGTGTTATATTTTTCGTGCCAAACTGGGCCTCAACTCTAGCGAACCACACCTCTGGTGATGTGGTCCAAAATTCTGGTAATTTAATGGATACCGCATTGAGTTGAGAGCCCGGCTGCAATGAGATGGATTGAAGTTGGCTTGTGAGGGCATCAAGCAGTGCCTGCGCCGACTCAGCTTGGTGTTGAGACATTGTGACAAGGGTTGAGCGAAACTAGATCTAGTTTATATTTTACTGTCTGTGTTGGTTTATATTAAGGTTACCAAGCTTGAGCTGATCGGCCTAGATCTAGATCTAGATTTAGAACTTGAGCTGTAAGTGTAGCGTAGATCTAGGTGTGACGAGTTCAGCGTCGGGGTCACCAATTTAGGATTAAGTTACTAACGCAGAACTATGTTCTAACATTGAAATAACTTTATTAAAAGAAAAAAAAAAAAAACTGTAGAAGATTAGAATGTCTCTTGTGTGAAGGCTGACTCGTCTAGCGTGTCTGGGCGGAAGTGACCTCCAACTGTCAACACTGCAGGGTTAAATGTCAAGTAATGGAGGTTACTACGGTCGCTACAGTAGCTAATCTTGGCGGAGTCGATCCTACTTAAGATCAATACTATGGTGAGCGGGTCACTGATCTGGACAAAGATTCGACATCATAATGTGACATTGAGTAGTGCAATATCTTGTTACGATTCTTTTCAAACATATCAGGACTTGAATCGTCTAGGATACTTTCTTTTCCCATTTAAGGATCAAAGTCCATATTTTTCTATCTGTTTATAAAATGTAAAATATTTTTAGCCCACACCAGCATAACGTTATATCCGACCTAGCTAAATACCAATGATTATCATAATTACCATGGTAAAGAAATCTGCATTTTTCACCAGAACCTGCGATATTAAAAACAAATTTTATAAAGAAAAGTGTGTTCTTGATGATTTTCTCGCAAGGCATTTTGTATAATAGACCATCATTTATTGTATTACAAACTTTCACGTTATTTTGTTAAAGAATGAGAGAAAGGGAGGGATTAGAATAGTACTGATTCGTCAAAATGTCTAAACGTTTCTGTAGCAGCTAACAGTTATCTTGTTATAAAATGAGGGATAGTGAGGGATTAGAATAGTACATGTACTCATTTATCAATATATGTCTAAAAAAAAAAAAAATCCCTCACTATCATTATAAAATGAGGGATAGTGAGGGATTAGAATAGTACATGTACTCATTTATCAATATATGTCTAAACATTGCTGTAGCAGCTAACAGTTATCACGTTATAAAATGAGGGATAGTGAGGGATTAGAATGGTACATGGACTCATTTATCAATATATGTCTAAAGGTTGCTGTAGCAGCTAACAGTTATCACGTTATAAAGTGAGGGATAGTGAGGGATTAGAATGGTACATGGACTCATTTATCAATATATGTCTAAAGGTTGCTGTAGCAGCTAACAGTTATCACGTTATAAAATGAGGGATAGTGAGGGATTAGAATAATACATGTACTCATTTATCAATATATGTCTAAACATTGCTGTAGCAGCTAACAGTTATCACGTTATAAAATGAGGGATACTGAGGGATTAGAATAGTACATGTACTCATTTATCAATATATGTCTAAAGGTTGCTGTAGCAGCTAACAGTTATCACGTTATAAAATGAGGGATAGTGAGGGATTAAAATAGTACTGATTTTTCAATATGTCTAAACGTTGCTATAACAGCTAACAGTTATCACGTTATAAAATGAAGGATAGTGAGGGATTAAAATAGTACTGATTTTTCAATATCTCTAAACGTTGCTATAACAGCTAACAGTTATCACGTTATAAAATGAAGGATAGTGAGGGGTTAGAATAGCAAATGTACTCATTTATCAATATATGTCTAGACGTTGCTATAGCAGCCAACAGTCATCATTATCGATGCACATGTTGCATAATGCCATGTTAACACAAAGTCATCATCTATTTAAGTCATTTACAGTAACCGCTTTGAGCTAAGGAACTCAGCATTAATGGGTTGTTAGCTCCCCTTCTTCATGGACAGTAAAATTTTATGAGTTATAGGTAAGATAATAATTATAGTACAAAGTTAGTAAGGGGAAAAAAAAAAACCAAATCACCATTTTATTATACTTATTTAGTTGTATGTAATATATATACACATACGCACACATATAATTATATTTATGTGGTAAGCAAAATTTAGTTTTTGTTTGGAAAACGCTGCGTGCAATTTTTTTTTTTTTTTTTTGATGATCAGTGAAATGCTCTGGTATATATATATATATAAAAAAATTATTCCATAGTGTTGCATAGTCAATTTGTTACTTATTCGTTCAATAAGAACCTCCAGCTTCAAATTCATCAAAACCATAAATATTTTCATTCCGAAAATAGCTCCTCGTCAGGCAGAGTGGAGATAAGCAAATTCAAACAGAGGTCACGAACTGACCCGAAGGCAATCACTTAGCGCATGTAGAAGACATCCATCTACTATGGGAAATATCACAGAGCTACTATATCAACCAGGGTCATCGTTCAAGGGGAAGTACCACGGGACGACTATAATCATCATCATTCTACAAGGGTAAGTAAGCTAACACGGATGTCATAAGCCAAACTGTGTTAGTAGGGAAAGGACCAAAGAGTTAAGTACTGTAACCGGTCTTGTTGAACTAAGGAAAAGTATCGGGCAGTGACAATTGTTGATTTAGTATCACGCAGACACTACAACAAACATTGCTTTGCAAGGGAAAGTATCAGACAACATCTATATTCAACATCTTTGTATACATGGAAAGGTATTATCGCAACAACTTCAACCAACACCATTCTGAAATATAAAGAGTCAGATAGTGAAGAAGTGGCTAAGGTAAGAACCGTATGTAATAGTTCTCACAACTTTTATCTTGATATTACACAACAAGTTATAACGTTGAGAGTTTTGGTTTTTTTCTTTATGCAATCAAAAGATGTGCGTGTAATAATCGAATGATTTTTTAACATTCTTTACCCTCACAACAAAAATGAAAAAAAAAATTACATTGTACGTCATGAAATGCATCAATATTACTTGTGCACAGAAATACAAAAAGTTTTTTTCACGAGACAGATTTTATAGCCGTAAATCCTTGCAAGAATCGACAGCTGATTTGAATATAGCACTATTTCTAAATGATAGCGTGCAAAGAGATCACATTATATGTGAGTTTTTGGATCTTATTTTTCCATGATTATTAAAACTAACTTTTATCAGCGTCGTTACATAAGTTAAGTGTGATGGAACGTGTATGACTAATCTATTGTAAATTATTTTTTTACCATTTCTGACTTCTTCTCTGCTCATAACAGATTACGAAGCTAGAAATGATAGAGGCGTATGAGATTAGCCGATCTCTGTCGCACAGAAAAAAATTTTCTTCACTCTCTCTGCACAAAACTTTGTGACTAACACGTTTGTATCTTATCTGCTCTGGGCCTGTGGGATGATCTAGGATTTTATCAGTCTGTCCTATTGCAAAACAATCCACAAAATACAAGAGCAATTATAGCCCTTTGAACCGATAAAAAATACGTTTTCCAAAATTTTTTTTCGGTGAAGAGTTGGTTTTCTTTTTTTTTTCTTTTTTGATGAAATGTTTAAAAAGTAACAATCCTTGAAGACGATAGTTTTCGCCAGTAAAATCCAAGTCTGTGATCATGTTGAGCACAGTTGTAATGCCATTTATTGCACTGTCAGACTGCTGGGACTAATTTCAAGTTAAAAACAAACTTTATTTTTTTTTTTGTTGTTGACAATCAATTTGAAGTTTCATAAAACCTGTTGAAAAAAAATTAGGTTTGGGTAATTGGGAAAAAGGAAATGGGGGGGGGGGGAAAGGAGAAAATGACGAAGAGGAAGAAGAAGAAGAAGAAGAAGAAGAAGAAGAAGAAGAAGAAGAAGAAGAAGAAGAAGAAGAAGAAGAAGAAGAAGAAGAAGAAGAAGAAGAAGAAGAAGAAGCTACAGTTATGCTAGGCCATAAAAGGTAACAATACCCTAGCAGTAAAGATAACAAAACACAGTAGCTGATAGCATGACCTTTCCCAGTCTCATCATGACTTAACATTTTTTACATTGTAAAGGATAACTTCACCTTTGACATCTATGATAAAGGCCTTATTTAAAAGGATTAACTCAGTTAAGTATAATTTAAAAGGCAGAATCACGCGGTGAATGGCGTTTTTAAATAACTGTAAGAAAATAATTCTACGCGTATTCGCAGACAAGTAAATGAATTTAAAGATCACCCAGAACATTACATGCACCGCAGTTGCATGCTCTGTAGATCACTCGGTACTTGGCCTACTTAAGATACAGGTTCACACAAACCCGATATTATTTTGCGCTAGATCTAGATCTAGATTTAAAGTGATACACGAAGGCTTACAGATCTTGATTTAGGTGTGTTATATAAACGAGCAAAGAATCTGTCTCACGCATTCATTGATCGTGTATTATGCACTGCCAAATGTTGGGGTTTTTTTTATGTTTAAACGTAAAGTTCTCATCCATTTCTTTTTAAGTCGAATCTTACATAACTGTGGACATGGGTCACAAATAAAGGACATTATAGATTTTTCCCCAGCCTTAAGATGCCTAATATGTTGCAAGAACGAAGAATCAAGCAGTATAAATTTCACTTGGAGCTGTATACTTATAGCTCATTTCTTTCAACATCGTTTCATGGCTGTGGTTAATGTGCTATTTGCTTTCAATGATTTTAGCAAAGAGCTCGTGTTTTCTTAGGCAAGACTTGTAGGCCTGCTGGTAACATTGCAGATGTAACATTAGAAATTTGCTATAGTTGTTTAGGAATACTGGTGCCGTGGCAGTGTATTAATATGTGGATAAAATGTGTGAACAGCGACATCACATAAGCCGCGGATGAGTACATTTCTTTAACGTAGGCTACTTACTTGGTCATGAGTAAAACATTAAAAAAGGTGGTTTTACTTTTTGTTTTATTCCTAGGTTTTAAAACATTGGCCCCATGCTTTGTTAGCTTTGTTAACTATTATGGACAAGTCTACATATAGGCTATAAATATTGGATTATGGCAACCTCTACATCCTTGAGACATCATTCTTGGTCTTGGAAAGAAAACTTACGCTTTTGATTTTAAGAGATCTTTTAGCTTAATTTTAAATTTGCATCCATGCTAAGAATCAACAGATCTAATCTAGATCTAACAGATAGCCCACGATTGCTATAATCGACAGCAGTTGGCTCGATTTTAGATCTTGTGGCGAAATAAGTTGCTAGCCCTTAGACTTGAGAATATAGATTCGAATTGTAGCTTTATATTTAAATAGAAAGCTAAAATCGCTTTTGTTTAGTCTCTGCACACAATGTCTTACACATTATCAATAATAATAATAATAATAATAATAATAATAATAATAATAATAATAATAATAATAATAATAATAATAATAATAATAATAATAATAATAATAATAATAATGATGATGATAATAATAATAATAATAATAATAATAATAATAATAATAATAATAATAATAATAATAATAATAATAACAATTTATAAAGCTCAGCTGTTTCAGAGCAAAGTTATGCTTAATACTGTTATTAAAGTACTCCCTGATTGAATCTGAAGTATCTTCTGTGGAAATATCCTGACAATTCCCTAGTTTTATAAGTCCATCTCAATTTTTTTTAATTTCGGAAAACCCCAATTTTTTTCCTGTGTTATCGTCATCAAGTGTAATTAGGTTTTCACAAACAAAATTGTGTTCTAAACCCATGGTCCAATAGTAAGAAAGCGTGACATGGGAACATCATAACTTTTTTTTTTTGCGTTATTTTGTTTTATTTACGTTTAACAAAATAAGGACAATTCATTGAAAACCACACAGCAAGGATTTACGAAACGTAGACAACCCAGAAACGGTAATCAAAGAGTCAAGGCTCTGTAGATGATTCCTGTCACGCTCTCTGTTAACGGTTTTTGTGACGGAGAATTAGATCTAGTAATATTTAAGTGGGTCACCAATTTTGTTTTACCTGCCTGTTAGAGGTCCTGTATCACTTTAAACACTTAGCGACATTTTTGTTACATAAGGCTGTGACGCAATTTGTTTTTAACTTACATAATTTCCTCCTTCCGTTCTTTCTATAGCATGTTCAGAAATGATGTGTAAATACGAAAGCTTGAATTACTCTTTTAGCAGAATACTGCGAGAGGTAAACCTATACATGTATACAGACCATAGATAGGTATATTTCGGTTTGGCAGCGAATCTTGGTATTGGTTTTCTTTTTACTTTATTAGCACGTATTACTATTTCAATACCTTTGGTTTTAAATTAATCAGACTTAGCGCCTTATACTTGATATTGTGTTGCTGTTTTTTTTTTTTCCTTTTTCTTTTTGAAGCGGTTTTAATAAGCTTAGAAGTATGGCCAGATAGTGTACGCGTGTAATTCAATTACCAGAAACAAGGAGTTTACTGGTTATCGCATGACTGAAAACGTTTGCTCATCGAGGCACATTTAAAGTATGCTGCGTTTTCACTGTTCAAGCCTCAAGACGACATGAATAGTATTTTAACACCTTGAATATTACATAGATCTTTGTTTTGTTTTGTTTTTTCTTCTTTTTTTGTTTGTTTTGTTTTGCTTATTGCTTGAACAATTCATGCAAACTTCTGAAACGTTGCCAAAAATATTTTAATATGCATGTTACGTGTGGAATTATTCGTAGCCGGTCAATACACTAAATGTTTAGCTCCAGTCTAGGTTGATCACGTCAACAATTATAGTGCCACGGATTTTTCAATTAAAGAAATCACATGCCAGCCGATATTGAACTAGTATACTTTAATTAATCTGAGAAGTATTAGCAACACAGTATCAGCGCACACAGGCTGATAAGTCAAAGTAAACGCTTCGTCACAACAGCGTCTCTCATTCAGCACATCGATGTTCTTAGCCTCAGCTCAGGATTCAAATCGAAGTCTCTCTCGTTTCTCTCGAAACATGCTCTTTTTATACCATAGATAATCTTAATAATCTCCATACAAACAACCTACACAAATACCAAATGCTCTCCTCCCGGACATAAACAATCCATTTAGGGGCATACAATAACAACATTGCGTGAAAAATTCCTAACTTAAAAAATAGAGATGTCCATATAAAAAATCATTCGCAAAACTTTCTACCAAAACAACCTGACGTCATACATCTTAGCAACATCCAGCGCCGGGGTATTCCAAAAAAACCTACGCATCTAATTTGCATAATAAAGCCATACCCAAGGCCCCACCGATCTTGCGTGCAAAACATGGTATCACTTACTCTTTCGTGTAGACGCATTCACATCTCCAAGACATACCTCTCTCGCGCCTCTTCTAGTAAACGAGTACAGTCATTTACAGATTATAACGAGGAATGCAATAGAGAAAGTTACTAACAGTCAAATGACTAATGTAGTATTAAATTGCGTGCATAACAATGCAAAAAATCTTTAAAATATGATATATTAAAAATTCCGTTAAAAATTAAATGTCCAGAACACATGCTCTTGAGAATTACATGACTATGAGCTATAACCATACAGTTTAAGAGAACAATATCATTAAAGAACATTCGATTGGCTTCATATATTTTGCAGACATGTCACTCTGCAGGAAAGTACAACTAATTTCATTGGATTGCTCTTGTGTTTCCTTTTGCTATGGTAAGTGAGCTCGAGAATCAACTGCTTTGTTTCATATGTTTTCATCTCCTGATATCTGCCAGGGTCTTTATACAATAAACGATTGAACTGAAACCCAGAACGAAGTGTATTCGACAATAGAGCGAACAACGAGTCACAGTGGTGCTCGACATCATGGATATCAAAGATTCCGACGCCACACTGATCTTCACCTCCAACTTACCTTTAGTGCTGATATCTGCCGCCGTGGCTTTGGCGATCTATTTGGTGACCAGTCGGCGGCCGCACTACGAGAGATGGGAGAAGTATGGGGTGAAACATGTGAATGTTCCAGTACACCAGATGCCAGAGTGAGTATTCTGAACTAAAACTTTAAACACCGCGGATTATTTTCCATCTCAGTCGAAGATACTTGTATGAGCCTTAATAGATCCATCTTATTCATATTTTTAGTTTAATGCTGCTTTTATGGTAACACTTTTCCTATTTTTTCGTTGATTCAAAAACATTAGGAGGTCTTGTTTTGGTCAAAATGTTTGTTTTTAATGGACAGGCGATCGAGCGATACCTTAGAATAGGTTTTCTGGTTTTCGAGAAATTATTAAGTAAATAATTGGTTGATGTATCATAGTTAATACACTTCAATGCGTTTTATCGCGAGAGAAGCATTCTTTGAGGCATGGATTTTTCTACGAAATGAATTGATTTGTATTCAACTTTGTGTAGGCGTCAGAAAGATATAATATTTATGATTAATCATTCTAATACATGATTTTTGTTATTTTGCGTTTGTTTTTTTTTAAATAATTTTCGCTCTCTCTCTCTCTGTCTCTGTCTCTGTCTGTCTCTCTCTCTCTCTCTCTCTCTCTCTCTCTCTCTCTCTCTGTCTCTCTGTCTCTCTGTCTCTCTCTCTCTTTCTCTCTCTCTCACTCTCTCAATTATCATTGTCTTTTATTTACTCTTTCCCTCCTTCTTACCGTATTTCTCACCATCCTACAGCGTTTCCCAATAATTTTCCTTTTTCAGCTTTTCTTCAGCTATCCATTTTCTTATAACTTTTTTTTTACTCACCTTACCTAATATCAATGCATCCTTACCGGTTTTTTTTTCTCTCACTTCCTTACATTTAGACCACGCAACCGCTTCTTAATGAAAGAGTACGGACCCACAGTCGGATTCTTCACGCACGTCCCAGTACTCGTTACCCGTAACCATGACCTGTTGAAACAGATACTTGTAAAAGACTTCAACAATTTTCCCAACCGGGGTGACGACTTACCGTCAAAATCTCCTCTCGGCAAAGGTGTTTTCTTTCTCAAGGACTATGACTGGAAGCGTATCAGACAGCTTATGTCGCCCTCTTTTAGGTGAGAAAAATGCGAAGTTTCATTTTCATGTAAGTTTTGGTCGAAAAATCTGTGGTGTGTGTGTGTATTTTTTTTAAGTATATGTAGATGCTAAATTATCAAATTCTTTTAAGTCATTGGTTTGGAACTCGATTAAAACTAAAGTTTGATGACAAATGGAACATGTACAAAGGACAGGCTATCATTTAAACGCGTTTCTTCCATCCTTATCATATATTTTTTTCGCTATCCCAACCCCCCTGTCCTCACGCGCGAAAAAGAAAAAGATAACAACTTGATGAACATCATTCGATCTGACATCATCAAAATGGAGTAATTTTTGAATTAGTATTGTATACTAATTTTTTATTATTTTTAAGTTAATGATTTTTATGATTTTTCTCTAAAAGTAACGGGCAGGAAAAAATGCAAGGACATTTTCTCCCTACTGTTCGTGTTCACAAAATGGGACTGGTCTTAACAAACAAAGAAAACAGGAGTCCATTGCATGCTTGAAATGCTGTTTGAAAAAGGAGTTCAAAATTGTACATAAATCACTTTCAGATAATTATGCCCTCTATAACATTTTCTCGCACTTCGTGATTTAGATGTGGAGAATAAGAGCCAGAAGAAATTGACTTTTCTGCGACAGTTAATTCACCTTTAGTACAGGAAGCTATTTGAATGTCTTTATTGTTTAAATTCGGCTCAAGATATAAGTTAATTAATGCTAATTAACACCAGAAACGTATTTTAGAAAAGTGAGGTAACAGGCCGTAAACAGTTTAAAAATTCTGCAATTTAAGATAAAAAAGCGAAAGTTCTTTAGGTTTATCTAATAGTAGCCGCAGCAAACCGAAATAGACCGTACACATACTTATTTGACTCAAATACCTCCAGAAAATAAAGTAATGTTGGTGCCCGCTAGCAAACCCAAATGTCAACTTAATTTGACTGACATAATCTATGAAGAAAAGTTTACTTACAATGCATAGCAATCATCTTAAGGAATTTGTTCCAATTAAGAATCATAACTTAAATCACAGTGTGATATAACTATCCCATACTATAGATGATACAAGATTCGAGCCCACAGCGTCTTGGTTTCCATCAAGGTGTCTAATCGCAACCAGATGGATCATGATGTACAATTCAGCCTAGATTCTATGCATCTGCAAGAATAATTTATGTTTCTACATTAAGTTTAGACCAAGAACCTATAGATTTAGACCTTTTCTATTGAACTATGACATCTAGCACACAATAGCATGCTAGAATGAAATTACTGTGGTGTGACAAGGTAGTCTGAGACTGTAATACATGTACATGTAAACGACATAATTTGTCTAGGTATGTCACTGTGCTACATAGATGAAAAAGTTCCAAATAATAAATCTGAGAAGGCTTTTCGTCTTGTGTTGACGTTGACATTGTTGGATGACCGAAAGAAGAAATACTTTAATTAGACGTTAAAGAAACTAGGTTGGCCTTCATAATTTTTAAACTGCAGTCCAGTACATTTGATTGCCAGGGCGCAAATTACGCAATTGTTCACTCTGCATTTCTTGATTGACAGATATCTTATGGAGGGACTGAAGAAAATACCAAGAACCTTAAGGGCGATCCCTAATAGTGAATAAAAGCGATTAGAAATTAAAAAAAAAAAACCATGATCGTATGCGAGTTGCTTTTAAGCTTTTAAGCGTCACTTCTTGACAAAAAAAAAAAGACCCTTATTTAAATCGGCATGTCGCAATGGCCTTTAATTTAGATCATTCATAGGCCTATTAAACCAATGAATCCTTGCATTGGTGAAGATTTGCTTTATCGTGACAAATACAATTTGTTAAAATACGACATAAGATACAACTATGTTTGTCTTTATAAAGAGCAAAATAATGTAATCTTTCATGTCATATTGCCTTATCCTTGTGTAGAAGATGAATGAAGAAAATTTTATTTTTCTGTTACTTTTAGTAAAGGTTTCAAAGATCTTTTTGAGAAAGGCACACCCCAGTCTCAATGCAAAATAAAATTAATAGGTATGAGATAAGGTCCTCTCGGTTTTTGGTGCCTTAACTTAAAGTGGGCAAAATCTTTGTCTCAAAATACCGTGTTCTTGTCTCGCAGATGATAAACGCTCCTTTCTGCCTAAGGTAAGACATAATATTATTATTCTTGTATCTTTGGATTTCAATCACTTAATTTTTTTTCCTCAGCACGGGAAAGCTAAAACGCATCAGCACACACGTCCAAGAAGCCGCCAACCGCCTCACACAAGCTTTTGAGAAATGTGCTGAAACTGGCTCTCATCTGAAGCTTTTTCACACGACTGGCCAATACACTACGTCCATCATAGCCAAAACAGCTTTTGGTGTTCAGGCAGACAGCATAGGGGAAGAAAAAGACGACGAGTTCACATTCTTTGCTAAAAATATCTTTAAGAAACGTTCGAAGTTTTCACTTTTCTTTATATCGTTTCTTATCAGATTTCGGGAATTTCGCCGTTTTTTAACATATGTGAGTGTAACAGTTTTGTTAATAAACATTCATCCTTTAACTATTGTCTATCTGTAAAGAAGGCTGTTCAGAATATTTTCTCACAAGCTCTTGTTTGGAGCGAATTTTTTTTTTTTTTAAATAGTTTCTATTCTACAGTTTCACTAATATGTAGAGGTTGGAAGGCAATGAAGAACGGAACAGAACTATTTAATATGAAATACCTTAACATCTTCATTATGGTCTTCTAATTTCAGACTGTTGGCATGTACTTTCCTGATCCGTGCACCAGGACTAGCACCGACTACTTCAACGCGATCCTCAAGGAAAGGATAGCGGAGCGGGAGAAAGCCGAAATTCAAGGCTCCCGACATGTCAATAACGACTTTCTACAGAGCTTGGTCTCCACCATGGTCACATCAGAGAAGAAGACCGCTGCAGCAGTCATATCAGGTGGGAAATAAGAAGAGTTTTCGAATAAAAAAAAAAGTTCTTATCAATTAACAGATAAAAAAAATAAAATTGAAATATATCAAAAGAAAATTTTGAGCGCATATTATTAGGTACGAATGAATGGGTAACTAGCACTTTTTAAAGTCATTTCAAGTACTAATTAGTTGCACTTCTTTGACCCTCTCACGTTTTTTGTAAATTCCGTAACATTTTTATTAACGTTTACTATGTAACTTTCACCGATCCAGAAGAAAATGCCGCATCAACCGCGAATGGATCCGCCAAACTTGAGAAAACGATCACAGCAGAAGAAGTCATTGCCCAGTCGGTCCTGACGATTTTGGCTGCATATGAAACAACATCATCCACATTGCAGTTTTGCATGTACAAAATAGCCCAGAACCCAGACGTTCAGGTATGACACTTGAATTCCAATGGTAATACTCGCAGGTCGGAGAGAATGATAACTTGTAAAGGTCTGCCAGGAAAAAAAAAAAAAAACAATCGAGAGAATGGTTATTGTAGGGGTCTACTAGAAATACATAAAACCTCAGGAGAGAATGTTTATTGTAGAGGTCCACTAGAAAAAAAATAAAACCTAAGGAAAGAATGATTATTGTAGAGTTCTAATAAAAAAAAAAGAAAGAAAACGTAAGGAGAGAAACATTATTGTAGAAATCTACAGCAAAAAAAAATAATGGAGAAAATGATTCTTGTAGAGGTCCACTAGAAAAAAAAAATAAAACCTAAGGAAAGAATGATTATTGCAGAGGTCCACTAGAAAAAAATAATACCTCTGGAGAGAATTTTTATTGTAGAGGTCCATTAGAAAAATAAATAAAACCCATGGAGAAAATAAATAATGTAGTTTACTAAAAACAAACAAAAAAAAAACCTATGGAGGGAATGAATAATGTAGGGATAGGCCCCTGGACTAGAAAAAAAATAGAGACTATGCTTGACGGGAATGCTTATTTTAGAGGTCTTCTAAAAAATATTGAGAGAATGATTATTGTAGAGGCAAATTAAAAAAAAAAATAGAACAATTGGATTAAAATGATTATTGTAGAGGTCGAGAGGTCGAGAGATAGATAGATAGATAGATAGATAGATAGATAGATAGATAGATAGATAGATAGATAGATAGATAGATAGATAGATAGAGAGAGAGAGAGAGAGAGAGAGAGAGAGAGAGAGAGAGAGAGAGAGAGAGAGAGAGAGAGAGACAGACAGACAGAGACAGAGACACAGAGACACAGAGACGGAGACAGAGACAGAGACAGAAAGAGACAGACAGAGACAGACAGAGAGAGAGAGAGAGAGAGAGAGAGAGAGAGAGAGAGAGAGACAGAGACAGAGAGACAGAGAGAGAGAGAGAGAGAGAGAGAGAGAGAGAGAGAGAGAGAGAGAGAGAGAGAGAGAGAGAGAGAGAGAGAGAGAGAGAGAGAGAGAAGGAATACAGTCAGATAAATCATGAGTTCCAACAGCAGTCAAAAAACGTTCTCTCTTAGATTCCCTGAAAAATTCTTAAGAGATAATGAAAAATGCCCAGCTCGACAATTTATTTTTGTTTTGTTATGGTTGTCTCCTCTATGAGACCTGATACCGTCCCTTATAATGCAGTGGGTTTCCGACAATGATACTAGGTAAACAACTTGTTACATTTTTTTTTTACAGGAGAAACTCTTTCAGGAGATCATTGACGTTGTGGAGCATGAGAATCCGACGCATGAAGAGCTGTCCAAACTGCACTACATGGAACAAGTCGTGAATGAGACGCTCCGCTTGTTCCCTCCAGTTATCAGAATCTCAAGAAAAACTGTCGAGCCACGATCCTACGGTGACATCAACATCCCAGCAGGAGCGGTAATCGAAATTCCTATCAAAGAGATTCAACGAGATCCGGCTCACTATCCGGATCCAGACGTATTCGACCCTGACAGGTTCAACGAAGAGAGCAAAGCCAAGAGGAGTCCTTTGGCGTTTATCCCTTTTGGACAAGGACCGAGGTTGTGTATAGGGATGAGGTTGGCTCTCTTAGAGCTGAAGATCGCTCTGGTGAAGGTACTGAGGAAGGTCAAGGTCGAGCTGAATGATGAGACAGTGCCTCGCAAGGGCCAGGATATCCCAATAGAATATTTGGGATTCGCTAGGCCTAAACAGCCTATTGAGCTTGCAGTCAAGCTTAGAGCTGATTAGTTCGGAACAAAAGCATTCCAGGAAATGAGCGTGGATTGTAACTAGAATCATGTATTTTTTGGCAAAAATCGGTTTGCCAATTATTACAGTCGCCGCCATGGTTGTTGTTGTTGCCACAATTGACAATGACTTTGAAATAATGGAATTTAATGCATTACTTTTAGTCTCGTAGGCTTGTATCTCCATTGTCAAGTCTTATTAATTTTTCCATTATTATTTTCCATTCTACAGAACACATCGTCACCTAAGTCTATGCAGGTTGATACAATATACTCATTTAAATGATGATCCATCAAATCTGTTTGAAAAACACGTTCAAACAATGTACACACACTGTACATTGGTTTTTATACGCAATGTTTACTTTTTACCTGCTCGCAAACGATGTTCTCTTGTTTGTGCCACTCTAAATTTTCTTCATCTTTTTTATTATTATTATCGTATTACTTGTAATGCTGCTTTTTCTAAATATCCTATTTATTGACTGTTAAGGTTTCCATATTGTTAATTAAATTCCGATATATTTAGAGCATACAAAATGGTTGTAATTTGGAAATTTCGCACATATTTAGGCATTTCTACGTTATTCTTTACTAATACTACTATATAATAATAATAATAATAATAATAATAATAATAATAATAATAATAATAATAATAATAATAATAATAATAATAACAATATTAATAATAATTTGTATTATTATTATGAGAGAGAGAGGCAGTGAGAGAAAGAGGGAAGAGAGAGAGAGAGAGAGAGAGAGAGAGAGAGAGAGAGAGAGAGAGAGAGAGAGAGAGAGAGAGAGAGAGAGAGAGAGAGAGAGAGAGAGAGAGAGAGAGAGAGAGAGAGAGAGAGAGAGAGAGAGAGAGAGAGAGAGAGAGAGAGAGAGAGAGAGAGAGAGAGAGAGAGAGAGAGGTCGTGCAAAGTTATACACAGATCATCAAGAATTTATTTTCTTTTGTAAGTTCCTTTTTGAACACTTGCTTTGTAACACATAGACAGAATCACATTAAAGGCATGACCTGTTTTGCCTCTGGTCTTTATCATGTCATTCTTTTTTGGTTTACTTTTATCTTTCTGGTTTAAATAACGTTGGGTATTGACCATTTTTTTAAACTATCTTGTTGGATATTTCTTGAAAATTTATCGGATATAATCTTCCCATATTATCTGTATTCTTTCGTAAGCGTTTCAGCGTTTAGTAATGTCATAAATTTGAAAATATAATTCATCACATAAACTGGAT
>JAWDGP010002060.1:130000-182500 GCA_033675545.1 Elysia crispata
GTGGCTATAGCCACTAGGTCAGAGCGTGACTAAGATTAATGTGGCTATAGCCACTAGGTCAGAGCGTGGCTGAGATTAATGTGGCTATAGCCACTACATCAGAGTCAATAAGTTTTATGTTGATTAATGTGGCTATAGCCACTAGGTGAGAGCGTAGCTGAGATTAATGTGGCTATAGCCACTATATCAGAGTCAATAAGTTTTATGTTGATTAATGTGGCTATAGCCACTAGGTCAGAGCGTGACTAAGATTAATGTGGCTATAGCCACTAGGTCAGAGCGTGGCTGAGATTAATGTGGCTATAGCCACTACATCAGAGTCAATAAGTTTTATGTTGATTAATGTGGCTATAGCCACTAGGTGAGAGCGTGGCTGAGATTAATGTGGCTATAGCCACTATATCAGAGTCAATAAGTTTTATGTTGATGAACCCGCTAGATGAATGCAAATTTGAAAATATTGAAAAATTAAAAGACATAAATGTCTGTTTTTAAGAGAAAGAGACACAGGAGACAGATGTAAAGAGAAAGAGAGAGACAGACAGACATAAGCACACATGTTATAGAATACTTTGATTAAGAGACAGAAAAAAATGGTAAATAAAAGTAGATAGAGAAAGAGAGAGAGAGAGAGAGAGAGAGAGAGAGAGAGAGAGAGAGAGAGAGAGAGAGAGAGAGAGAGAGAGAGAGAGAGAGAGAGAGAGAGAGAGAGAGAGAGAGAGAGATTGTGTGTGTAGGGGGGAGGTGAGAAGCAACACTCTTTTGTTGATGTTTAAAAGAAATTAAGTTAGTGAAAATTTTATGAAAAGAAATGAATAAATACACAAGTAGGTAGCTAGAATAGTAAGATAGAAGGATAATTTAGTGAGAGTTATGGAAACCTATTATAGGTAGTTTGATACAAGCATACATAGGCACAGAGATAAATGCAAGCCAGAGTCGATAATGTAGAATAAAAAAAAATTACACAAAAGCAGTATCTGAGCCCAAGATAGTCTATATGAATTTTTTTTTGTCTTCGTTTAAAAATATAAAATTGTTAAATTTTTGCCCATTTGTTTTTCTGCAATTTTTATTTCCTAAGCCTCGTTGTGAGCACCTTAATTTTACAATGAGAAATGTTCATAACCTCTCATTGCAAACACCATGATATTTCCGTCACAACCTACATAACCTTTGACTGCCAGCAACTTAATCTTACAATGAGAAATGTTTATAACCTCTCATTAATAAGGCCATGAATTGCTTAATCAATCGTGTAGAGCTGGTCCAGATAAATAAAGCAGGGGCGTTCCCTGGCACACATTAGAGTGTTCTCCAACAAGGCTGTTCTAGTCTAGATCTAGTTTTCATCCTGAGCAGTGGTGCAGCGTTGTGATATCAACACCCAAGTCAACTGATTCCTTGATGTTGTACTAGTCAGTAATATCTTCAAAAGTTTTTGTTACATTTACACCTGAACAAATCGGACGTTTCCATTACTTAGATTGATCGATATATGTCTGAAATTCAATTTGCTCATTTAGATCTAGTTCCTTCCCTTGTGTTACTATTATATTCTGATCTTTTATTCAAGTCTCAGCTCTATATTTCTAGTCTTTAGCTATACAGTATTAGAGAGCCGCTTAGCCAGTCCTCTATTTCCTGCTTGATTTAAACTCCAGTTCGTGGATGATTGTAACAAAGATGGCCGCCAGGTAAGAAATGAACCAAGGGTAGCCATTTTTAAGGTCTTCGACCAAGGTCGTACAGGGAGGTCACATAACGCGGCCCTCATGGTATGACTTCATCTCCGCCATTTTACAAACTGCATCCTGATTTCGATCAAGCAAAACATTATAAGATAAAAGAGAAACAGCAAGCAAGGCACAGTTATGCGCAAAGTCATATCTCCTGCAGACAGACTCTCATCAACCCTTCAAGTTTTGGCAACTCTGAATACATTCGAAGACCTCAAATTTATAACTGCTACTATTTTGTTCTCAAACGATTGGACTTATTGTATCGGGGACATGCTATGCCCTGACAATGATTACCAGCATGAATAGAATAGCCCTTGTTTAAGCTTTTTATTACCGACAAAATTCAGCTGTTATGACTGAAAAAAGAAAATTCTCTAGCACTAGCCTCTTGTATTTGGTCATGTTGAAAGGTTTGTGTTGTGCTTGTTGATGGAGCCGGTGTCTCTTGATCAACCAGGAACAACAGGGTATCAAAACACAATAGTGATGACTCGTATACTTTTTCTGCCGCGCCTCCAGACTTTGGGAGCCGTTGATTTTCTTCAGTTCTTTTTGAAAGTGTGTCCTTAATGCATTTATCTTTTTCTTAAGTTCTTCTTTATTGCCTCCCTTTTAGTATTAATGTTTTGCGGTATTTGTTTAGAAGAGCCTCATACGCAGTGTTTTTTTTTTTTTTTTCAAAAAGTATTCCTTGCTTTGAATTTTCCAAAGCGCAGGAAAACTGTTATGATTCCAAGGACAAATTTAAAGGGAAAAAGATTGTTGGAGATGAGGAGGAAGAATGATAACAGAGAGAAACATGCCCAGCGTTTTGACTCTTTTGCTCTCGATTGGTGTTCACACTGTGGTTTCCATTTGGATTAAACAACAAATATAGGGACTATTGTTTTGTGATAGATAATAACATTGTTCAGTTCAATAGATTATAAATATGTAGATCTAAGTTGGCTAATGTCATATTCCCAAGTCTTAAAATAAAATATTCCATTGGTTTATTTCTAGATTTATATATAGATTATCTAAGGCCCTTTTCCTTGAATTTCTATACTTTGATAATTTATTTAGTCTTATCAAGCACTCGAATAAGAGAAACTTAGACCATAAGAAAAATGTAGTTAGCCCATGGTATTTAGAAATTAGATAGTAGCCTACCGACCTAGATTTAAGCGGTAGATTTTTGTTGAAAACCATGTAATTATAACTTTCAAATATTCTTTAGAAGAAAAGGAACTGAGAGAGAGAGAGAGAGAAAGAGAGAGAGAAGATATATATATATATATATATATATATATATATATATATATAGAGAGAGAGAGAGAGAGAGAGAGAGAGAGAGAGAGAGAGAGAGAGAGAGGTTTGTTTTTAATCTTTTTTTTTCAATTTCTTTTCTTTACATGTTTTCAGTGGAAGCAAAACTCAGACAAAAGAATGTTGGACAACCAGCTGGAGGTAAAAAAATATTAAGCAGTAACATTGAGAAAAGTTTATTGAGCAAATATTGGATGCTTTTACATGAAGGCCTAAAAACTACCAGTTTAAATAGAAGCGGCATATAATGATAACAATAATAATAATAATAATAATAATAATAATAATAATAATAATAATAATAATAATAATAATAATATGTACTAGTAGTAGTAGTAGTAGTAGTAGTAGTAGTAGTAGTAGTAGTAGTAGTAGTAGTAGTAGTAGTAGTAGTAGTAGTAGTAGTAGTAGTAGTAGTAGTAGTAGTAGTAGTAGTAGTAGTAGTTATAGCAGTGGTGGTGGTAGCAGCAGCAACAGCAGCAGTAGTAGTAGTAGTAGTAGTAGTAGTAGTAGTAGTAGTAGTAGTAGTAGTAGTAGTAGTAGTAGTAGTAGTAGTTATAACAGCAGCAGTAGTAGTGGTAGTAGTGGCAGTAGTAGTAGTGGTAGTAGTAGTAGTAGTGGCAGTAGTAGTGGCAGTACATATAGTAGTAGTAGTAGTAGTAGTAGTAGTAGTAGTAGTAGTAGTAGTAGTAGTAGTAGTAGTAGTAGTAGTAGTAGTAGTAGTAGTAGTAGTAGTAGTAGTAGTAGTAGTAGTAGTAGTAGTAGTAATCATTGAAGAAAATTCAAGAGTAATAGGGAGAAGTGTTTGGTTTTTCTTTAGCAGAGAAAGAAAAATATAAAGGAGACATAAAAAACATCTTTTTAAGAAGGGTAGAGGAGAAATAGACAAATAGAGTTAGAGCGGGAGAAAAACACACACTTTCAAACACATAAACTTACAAAATGAGAGAAATTAATCATGGAGGTCAGATGCACTCTTAATCTTAGGGCAGGCACAGACAGAGAAAGAGAGAGAGAGATAGAGAGAGAGGGAGAGAGAGGGGGGGAGAGAGATAGAGAAAGAGAGAGAGGCAAACAGACGGAAGGACAAAGAAAATGGAATATCTAGTAGAAAGACATTGAGTGTTATATAGATACAGGTAAGTTATTTCGTAAGCTATATCAATCAGCTAGTAGTCTTATTGAGAGAGAGAGAGAGAGAGAGAGAGAGAGAGAGAGAGAGAGAGAGAGAGAGAGAGAGAGATAGAGAGAGAGAGAGAGAGAGAGAGAGAGAGAGATTGCATTAAATATGCAGCAGGGAGTGAATCTCTTTGAAGGGAATGTAAGAAAGCCCAGGGATATGAAGGATTCATCTCAGCTAAAGATGTCAAAGACATAAAAGAGATGAACGAAAAGAAGACAGACAGGCAGAGAGAGAGACAGACAGACAGACAGACAGACTGACAGAGAGAGAGAGAGAGAGAGAGAGAGAGAGAGAGAGAGAGAGAGAGAGAGAGGGAGCACGTTTTCTTCCTGTATAACATAATTATGTGGGAAAGGAAGACAATGGCGTATTGATGTACATTATGTAAATTTATTCCATAATTATGTCTTTTGTTTATATTTATTTCTTTATTTATCCCGTCTCTATCTCAAGGTCACCATGAGTGTGAGATTCTGGGTGAAGGACCTGAAGCAGTAGAGAGTGAATGTCTTTGGAGGGAATGTAAGAAAAACCGGGGACATGAAAACTTTATCTCAGTTAAAGATTTCAAAGACATATACTAGCCAAAAGTACACACTGACAAACACCGTGATTGGCTTAGAGCCGGGATAGACTTCACTGTGAGACTGAGAGTGTTCTGGACTAGTCCAAGGAGACCAGATAACGATCCATTTTCTGATGTCAGAGGAACGGACAAAACTCGTTTGGGAACTGGCTTGATAGACAAGCTTTTTGAACCCGTCTTTGACAAGCATTGTCCTTGTATTGAATGTAATGGGAAAATAACCAGAGATTTCTGGAAATTTAGGGTACGAACAGCTCATCACATTGTGTACAACACAGAAGAGGCAAAGTCAACAAGAGTTGATTTCTTTTATCATGATGACAGTTGTAGGCTTGATGGTAGGATGAAGACTATGACGGGGTTAGAAGTGGTAGAGATCAAACCTGACAAGGATTTCTGTAACATGATATGTGTGACACACGATGAAATTTTGGTTCAGACGATCAGGTCTGCCTGGCGTTGTTGGTGGGATGGATATAGAGATGCTCTATATCTAACTAGTCTAGACTTTCTACCGCCTTGTGATGGAGATTGCCGTCCTATACTGATTGTCTCACACCCACACGGACAAGCTAAGAAGATAACAATGGGTCAAGCAAGCGATAGAAATTACCCTCGTGTAGAATATAACACAGCTACATGCCGAGGCTCCAGTGGAGCACCAGTGTTTGGATTTTACACAGAAACAGATGGCTGGCGTTATGACTTGTTGTCCCCACCTGTTCATAGCGGAAGTTTCACCTCAACCTCCACACAAAACCAGGACAAACTCAACCTCCTTACGCCTACAAGATTTCTTCAGGAATGTTGGGGACAAACTGAACAGGAACAATGCAACTTCGGCTACGATTGGTATTGATTGTTGTAAATTCTAGAATTTTTTCCTGATTCTACCGTGGAAAAATAATAAGATTTTTAAAAAATCGTTTTGCTGTTGTTTTGCTTTGTTATCAACATTACGATTATTGGATTCTAGGTCTAGAACTAGTTTGTCAGATTGATCTAGATCTAGTTTATCAGATTCCAGCAGGTCTAGAATTAGTGTTAAAATTGCAGATATCGGCCTAAAGCCCTTATTCAAAACATCTTGGAGTTAACGCACACGTAAAATTAGCGACCTGTCTTTATAACGATATCGGTAATAACGCTTCATACAAAAGAATTTTTAACGACATCGTTATTACCGCTGCATCCAAAACAATTTTTCCGATATCGAACACCACAGTAGTCCCACGTTTTCCCTACGGTTTTGGAGCTCGTTGGTGGCTTGAGTAAATAAATGTTGTATGGATGCGATAATTTTTTTTCTGCTTGCTTACATTTAATGGCGGCTTAAAAACTTACTTACCTGCATTGTAAAATTTCATTAAAGAAGAATCATCGAAGTGATTCCTGCCTGCTGTGGCAAAAGCAAATCATGCTATTCTGGTTTTAAAATATTTATATTCTCTTGTTTTTCTTGTATGCAGTCTTGCACTCGATCGTATAAAACTGGTTCTAGATCTATACACTGTATATGGATTGTAATCAACCAGTTGTGGTGAAATTGTCATACAAATGAAATGTACGATCTAAATCAAAGTAATTTTGAGGGTCTATTAGTAGTTGAAAATCCAGAAATCTTCTTTGAATTCCTTTTGGATAGCGAACTTCCTATTGTGCAAAAAGTCATAATACTCTGAAATCAGGTAATAAGGCCCAAGAACTTGCATGCCTTAATCTATGGATTTTTTTTTCAAGTTTGAAGCCTTCATACAGTGCACTCATGATCTTGCAGTTATTCCTAAATGTCTGCTTATGCTTTAAGCAAAAGAAAAAAGGAGAACACTGCATCAAAAAGATCTTTTGTGCAATTCATTATGGTGAAATTACATGGGAGTTCTTATAAAAATTAATTTATCCCAAAATAATGTTATCATTCAATTCGAATTTTACCTTCATACAGTTTGACAAGAACTACATTTAGATTTATAAGACAGTATCTATCCAATTGGAGTTTTAACTCATAGAAAAACATCTTATAAGTGGCAATTGATCCTATATAGTCTCATAGTAGCGGTTAAGAGATAGTATTGATAAATTCAGCAATGAACTCTACATCCATAAATTTTCCATCTGCTTGCATCCTTGTTGTATATTTGTGCTTCAACATTTAAGTTAATAATAGGAAATAAATAAAACAACACCTTTACTTGAACCTACACAAAAAGCATATAGACACACAATTTTATCATGAATTTTAGAAAAAGATAGAGTATATAATTTTTTATGTGCAAAATGATTGCATCTCAATGGTCCTTTTTGATTATTTTTTTTTAAATGCTTTGGATTTCAGCAATATTTTATTTGATAATGCATGCTCATTCATTATGCGGTCTTGAATTTCTCAAAAAATGTTTTGAAGTTTCATTTCATTTTTTTTTCTCTTTTGGTCATTGGTTTGGTTAATGCCAATATATGTAACATTATGTTCATTCTTTACACGGTCTTGAATTTGTCAAAAATTTTTATGAAGTTTCATTTCATTTTTTCTTCTCTTTTGTTCATTGGTTTTGTGTATGTCAATGCAAACAGCATGCTCATTTACATGTATTTCAGATGTGTTAGTAAATATCAGCTATGAAAAAAAAATATGTTAATATACTTAAATAATAAATACGTTTTCTTCACATTGTGTGGATACTATTATTTGTATTGTAAATAAATTATAATTATATATGAGCAAGAGGAACTCTTTGGGCTTGCAAAGGCTATGTCATATCTTTTTGCAGCTGTAAAATTTCGGTAAATTTGACCTGTGATCCTAATTCTCTCATTCAGTAGTGGGTTTCATTCTGAAAATCCAAAACAAACTCCAAGTTTTACCTTATACCAAGGGCTCTGAAAAGTAAACTACGCTTTTTGAATTGTCCTTTTTACTCCATTTGATGTTAAAAAAAAAAAGTTGAAAAATAATTAATGGCCTTATTTTTTGTGGGGGGCAAAACTGACTTTGGCTCAAATAATATGGTAACAATATTTCATTCGCACATTTAAAAAAAATTCTACATGAAGTTAACATTGCAACAAAGTAAAAAGTATTGAACAAAACAAAGCGAATGGAATGGTAGACATAGAATCATGCACACTGATATAATTCCTTTTTTATAATTATGGGAGGAGGTTTACTTGTAATTTTCAAAACTTAAGTATAAAAATATGACACTCAATGAATCTACATTGAGGAAAAAGGATTTCTCATCATCAAAATAACAAAATCAAACGAAAAAATCCCCCAAAACAACTACTAAATAAAAAAAAAATAACAACATCAGTCATAGTCATAGAAATCAGAGTCCCATGCTTCTAATGGTTCAAGATTTAACAATTCAAATATATATATATATATATATATATATATATATATATATAGTATACTGTGACTGAGATGAGTATTTTTTAATACGAATAAAAAAAAAGTTAGGTCTAGGTTTAACTATACCATCTTTTAACGAAATTCACTTACGTGGCCTACTGGACGAGGATTAAACTTAAACACCACTTCCAAATTCCTAGATTCTGTGATGTTTGCAAAATATTGAACATGGAAATCTTTCTTATACTACACTTGACCAGATCGAATTTTCAATCTAGATCTATGTCTAAGCTACTCTTTATTTCAGATAACCTCTGTAAATCTAAGAATACGGTAACGGAACTGATACTGTCGATAGATTTTTTTTCCTTTTTATCCTATTTTTTAATTTAACCTTTCACCCACAACTGATTATTTTTCCTTTATTTGCAGCTGTGTACTAAATAGACATCAGATTTATTCAACCCTTTTCTAGATCTAGATCTAGTATATTAAAAGTGTATTAAGTCTATCTTTTGCAGCCGCTCTCAGAGCCACCATCTTGGGAGAGAAAAACAATGCCTTGGTTACCAAAGCTGTTGGAAAGTGTTCGTCACCTAAGTCCGTTAACGCGATGGTAAAAATTTTAGAATCGGCCTAAACCTATCGTTAACGCGATCTTTAGCTCTATTTAAAAAGTCCCCCTAACGATAACCTTACGACTTGTCGTTAGAGAAAAATTTTCTTTTTTATGCGTCGTTAAATTAACGCATGCGTTAGCCAGTTAACGACTACTTAACGATATCGTTAAATTGTTTTGCATACTGGCACAATTCACGTCAGTCTTCCCAATTGAACGTTTGCCGACGAAATCGAAATTTGTAGTTTAATGGGATTGTAGAGCAACACAAAAATGCTTATATCTTGAAAAGTAATCATTTGCGACGAATAAAACTTTCATATTCGTGTTCAGCATATCAAATTCATTAAGTCTTGTTAGATTGCATGAAACCATCGCTACAATCGACCGTGGGTAAATGAGTAATATCTGTGGGGATAGATTGTATGTTATTCCTAGGGTTATACTAGATGTAGATCTATAGAATGTAGACTTGGATTTAGATACTTTCATACATGGGTTTAAACCAAACAAGAGAGGAAGGCTATGTCAGTTTAATTTTTGTAACAGAAGAAACCTAAGTGAATTTTACATAATGGTAATAATAATAATAATAATTATAATAATAATATTATTATTATTATTATTATTAATGATGATGATGATGATGATAAAGAATGGGAGAGTTATTTCCCTCATTACATCATCGTAGGGTACACTATAAGGTTACATCGATCATTATTATATGATGGGCAAAACCATTATAAAATACATACACGAGATGATGATGCCTTTACACTCAACCGCTTAAACTCAGCATCTTCAAGATATGAAATTTTTTGTGACATTGTTTGTTATAAGCTTAACAGTTTTATGAAAAATCTTTAGACTTAAAAACAACTCAGCAGAGAAATCCTTCAAGCTCAAAGTAACCTGATTTTAGGTCTATGTATTTTACTTAAAAGAATGGAAGGGAAATAATGTTATTTAAAGTTTCACGATTCTCATTTACATTAGTTGCTTCCCTTATATAATTTTAGGACTTAAGGAAACTATATCTAATTACGATGCGACATTGACAATGAATAAAAAAAAATAGGTTTCTTTTCGTTATGATAGATATATGAATTATGATTTTAGTGGAAAAAAAAAAACATAAATTAAAAAAAAATGTATACATTCAATGATATGAAGATGATTAATCATTCATCACAAATAAACATAAAGAATGTTTAAAATTATGAGTTACTTATCAGACTTACACATATTTAATGCAGATAACAAGCATTTTCTTTCATTGTCGTAAAAAGTAGGAAAATTTCAAAATGAACAAATTTATAAAATGGTTTCAAAATGTAGCAGTTACATAGCTCTGGATAGGAATTCAAATTTACCTAATTCACCTTCATTAGGGATAGAAATTTATGATTCTTGATGGAACTTACTGGTTTGGTGAACACATCAGCCAGGTTCAGAAGGAACATAATGTATATTCAGTTTACTCATTTGAAGTTCATTTCTGGTGGTGCTAAGTGTCTATGTGCTTTGACCTTTGATGTTTTTATTAGGTTCTTAGGTAGTGCAATTGCGTCTTGGTTGTCGCAATGAATTGTCAATGTTGTCAAACCATAATCAAAAACCTCAGTTCAACAATGGAGTCAAGTCTATCCCTTCCTGTTTAGCAGATGTTAAAGATATATGCACAGCTTCACATATAGACAAAGCAACAGCTTGTTTTCTTGACTTCCAGGAGATAGAGGCCCCTTTTGTAAGAGTCTAAACCAGTATCCTATAATGCTTTTTCTGTCACTCCAGTTTGCCCAATCTGCATCACAAAAACCAATGATTTTTTGTGGGCTCCGCTGATTTCCTGAAAATCATCTTTTGAACTGCTGTACCTTTAGATATCTGAGTACATGTTTTGCCATTATTATGTGACCTTGAGTTGGCTTTGACATATCTTAGGATAAAAATGTTACACCATAAGACAGACAAGCTCTTGTACCAGTCATAACATAGATCAAACTTCAAGCTAACTGCCTGTACAATTTTGCGTCTTGATCATCCAGTAGCTCGTTGGTCAGTGATTTTTTGGAACTCATCTCACATAGAGTTTTTCTGGGTTTACTCTCTTGCACATCAAAACTTTGCAATACCTTTTGAACATACATATATTTTATATTTTTATTATAAGACCTACATTGAATGGATATCTATAAACAAGTTCTATTGTATGTTGGACCTATTTTCCTTTCAGAGAGGAATCGAGGAAGTAAAAAATATTTTAACGTTTCAACATAATGCTTATGAGCCTTAGTAAAATAGTAACGTAAAGTTATCTTTGCACTCCATGAAAAACAAAAGACAATCAGCACTTCAAGGCTCAAATGTACAAATAGATCTAGATCAAATTAAGACTATCTGGTGCCGAAATGAAGAACTGCCACGTACCTTTGCCTCAAAATTTCATATCAAATGCAGTCTTAGTTCCCTGTATGATAATGAAGGCTGATATTTGTTCTGATAACAAAAATTATTAGTCCGACTTTTAAAAAATATAATATAGGTTGTGTAAAACACAAAATATTGTTTGAGTATTTTAACTCTGAGCTTTTTTCTGACGGACTGTTTCTATCGAAGTAGCAAGATTGTTCTTAGATCCTGTTTTATATATTATAATAAATCAGCATCCAAAAAAATGCTAACTGATCCATGCATATCATTCAATTTCCTTCCAAACCATTTTTAAACCTGAAAATTCCAATTTTTTAGTAAGTATCTGTGATGCAAAATCAATCAAATGCTTTTGAAGTAACATAATTTTCGATATTTAAGTATGGAGAGGATTTATACAATCGATCTATAAATATGTCTTCTTCTCTTGCGCATTTGAGCAGGTAACTTTGTTATGTATAAAGGATGAAAGGGGCATGGTGTTAGCAATTTCCTTGTTGAAGCTTGGATAAACCTAACTTATCCCGTGTTTTTGTAATGTTTTGTTTCTCTTTTCTGGGGTCCTAAAAAGTCTCCATTTCGTATGTTACATCAAGTCTTCTCAATGATAAAGATTTTTCGCCTGATTTGTTTGCTTTTAGAATGAGAAAAGGACTGGGAATCAAGGCCTTAACAACAAGTCGATACTGTCCAGCCGGAAGCAAATCTGTTGGCCTGATAGAACAAGATGTGAGAAAGATGACCGCCTGAGAGATTGATCTGAATTAACTATAAACATAATTGTCATATCGGTGTATACAATTAAATCACTCAATATTGACAAAAAAATATTATGGAAATAACTTGAAGCTAGGCGAGGTAGGTATCAAAGACGAACAGAAAGAAGTAGAGGAATAAATAAAATGCAGCTATATTATTGAAGATCAAAGGTAACCGAAAGTTTTCATCAGTGTTTTTAGAGAGTTGAAAGGATGAGCAATCCGACTTATTTCTCTCTGGTTTTTATAGATTGGTAGAATACAAATATGTGAAATTTCTCAAACAATGGTGGAATCCTGTAGAGTGACAGGCAAGTAGTGCTGAGTCTCAGGCCTCCGAAACAATCAGGGAATCAAGACTCAAAACCTCTCGTGGCACCGATCAGCTTCAGTCTCCATTTTAGCCCGTCCCGTTTTTTCCCCTAGAGTCGACTTATAGACTTTGACACACTTACTTTGCCTTTAACTATGAGTCGGTCTCTTCCTTATGTCACCTTTCGATCACACGCACACAAAAACACACATGTACAAATTACTGAACAGTTATTTCCTTACTAGTCTAGATCAAACTTGGCATCGTGGTTTATCTTTGCCCCATTTCTATTTTCATTTGATTGTACCATCTGAATACACACACAGAAAAAAATGGAAAAATGGAAACAAAAAGCCACCAAAATCTTTGACTTTTGTTAGACATTTTTACGCAACTAAGATGTAAATATTATGATTTCAAGCTCTGGAAAAGAATTGAAAACAGCAAAAGATGAAACTCTGATGCTTTGCTCTTTGTGATCTTTTAAAAGGGCTATTCTACGTGTAAATAGCTCATTTTTAATAGTGCAGAATAACGACGTATTTGCAAAATGAGAAAGAACACAAAACTTAACAGCTTAATGTTTCAGGCTTTCATTGTCCCTTAGAATGTTGAGAAACGAAGAAAATATCTGATTTATTGTTTTCAACGTATTAAACATTTAACTGCAGGCAAGTCTACTACCGTTCTTAAACGACTTTCTTAAATAGTATCCCTTCACTTCAATAAAACTAAGCATAAATATTTTATCTTCACCTCCAACAGAAGAGAATGTTATTCTCACACAAGAAAGGACAATACCATGATGTCACGTGTGTACCGTGAGCCAGGCACGAGGAAATGGTGGCAGCTGCAACCACGTTGGTAAACAGTCTCGGAACGGGGAGGGGGAGAGGAAAGAGTACGAATGACGAAAGCGAGAAGGAAGGGTAAGTTTTATCCGGTCGGTCTAGCCGACAATGAGTCTGACAGTCAAAGCATTGATTTGCTCACGTCGGCTAGGTTTTGTGTACACTCTTTGGTCTTGTCTACAGAATACCCTCATCTTCCAACGGACTCTGAGTGGTCGGACTTCTGTTTCGACGATTCGTTGTAAACAACCGAAAACTACGACCTGTTCGTCCGAAGTCGCCCTCTCTCACATAGACTCTGGGTCACGACTCACTTCTGGTTCTGATGTCTGACTCAGCGCCTAATGACATAACCTGAGATTTACAGTAATTAAGAGAAATAAAAATGCTGTTGATAAAAATAACAATGACTCGTGTCCAATTCAAATGATCATTATGTTTTGTTTCCGAAAATACCTGAGCAGCGTTGATTTCCTCTACATAAAATGTAAAGATGTGCGGGGGCTCTGACCTATCAATTTATTGAGATATAACGAACTTTATGAGCATCATCACAAGCATGGTCTTAAAATTGACGAGTCACCTCAACAGGCAAGACTAAAGTGTTCTCCTACTATCTGGCTCGTTTAGTTAACATCAACAGAGCAAGATATAGCAGACGAAACACTCAAACTTGGCTAGCTTTGCCAGTCAGACAGAGCGAGCTACAGGTGATTTCCCTCCTCCTCTAGACTGGATTGGTCATTAATTTCACCACTACCAGCACGTGATTGCTTTTCTCCTGAAGACGCAATAGTTTTTCCATGTTTACTAGGAAAAAATTGCTTTCTCTTCTCTATAAACACAACCAGTAAAGAAGCTGTATTTCTGGTTTTCGCTCGGACTCTCATTTTTATACCACAGCTACCAAGTAATTAACATCCCCTTCTGGCATGGCTTACTTAGGTAATCTAAAACTAGAAATCATTTATCTGCTGTCCTCTTAGGATCTTCTCAGGATCTTCATAGGCTTAATAATTTTCTGAATTTTTACACTCCTATCTATAATCCTGTCTGACGTCAAGAAAATCTTGTCATAAGGCCGTGCTGAAAGAGAAGAATGGAAATGATATAAAAGAACGAGAGGAAAGAGATAAAACTGCCGAGGATAATGAGGATGTTTTTAAGAAGATGGTCAAGATATGCGCCAAAGCTCAAAGACTTAACAAAACATGAAGATTAAATTGAAATTTCCATAAAAATTTCACAACTCCACATTTAAAGTTGGAAAAAAGAAGAATGTTTTGATATCACAGCGGTTCGCCCTTGATCCAGAGGCTATTGACCAAGCTTATCTCTGATATGTCAATAGAAATTGGAACTTTCTGATAAAATGTCAAAAGACACAAAATTCCATGTTTGAACCACAGGAATAAAAAAGGATAAAAATTGACTTAAAAATCGAGCATAAGCAGGTAGTTGATAAGCACAAGAAAGAGCAAAGGGGGGATAAATTAATACACATGTATATAGATCTGTCGATAAATATATAGATAATAGAACCAGAGACAGACAGAAGCACAGACTGACGTGGTTAAATAGAAAGTCAATCAGAACCACACAGAAAATTAGAAGATATTCACACAGGTATCCAGCTGGAGAGATTTGGGCCAAAGATTTCAAATCCGATATATCCATATAAAGCCTATATTCACTAAACTGCGCTTCTTTTTGCTTGAGGTATCCATTAATGACAACAACATAAAGCAATCAAATGGTATTCTATTCACTTAGAAAAAAATAAGCAAGATGTAAGATGTAAATTAGATATCTAAACTAAGTTTCTAAGACACCCTTTGTTCTGATTTCATTTCTTTTCATTTAATATTACTAACTGAACTTCTCTAGAGTTATATTAGCTTCAAAATGGTGTCGCTGGCAAACTTATATTGCTGCGCTTAGTTAACAGTGGTTGTCTTGATGAAGTACAATAGAGTGGTTTTTCAGGTCTTTTTATTGCTATTATTAGTATTAATAATAATTTATTGCTCCGCTCATCGTGTAGATATCTCGGTCAAACGCCATAAGTTATGAGATCAGGATAGAAACCTCATAATAGGAGTTGGGAATGATAACAAATATCTGAACCCTCAAAGCAGAAAATATAAGTTTTCGTTCACATCTCTTTTTAAATAAGGGTGAGATATTCGGCTAAGACCTATTAGTACAATAAAAGCACCGCCTTGTCTAGGGTTATTTTTTTTTTTTGTGTGTGTATCCTATTGAGAAATACTCAAATAGCAAATATATAGGATATGTTGTTTTTCTTCTACTCTACCTCCTCCCAAACCATTCACTGTACCGGTACAATACTGAATTTTACTGAATATTGATTTGCCAAAATCAGTGTCCCAAGCGCTAAAAAAAAACATTTAAGAAAACTTATGTTTGCCTTTTTAGGCTTAAAAATGCATTTGAACATTTATTATGATTTATTATAATTACTTTCAACAATTTCCATTGAGAAATTAGTTATGATGAACCAAATAATAATTAAAAGACTGTTCTCAATGTATTCCCATTTTCAAACCGGAAGAATTATTTCTAATAAATTATTCATATTTTTTGGTATAAAGATATAGAAAAAGCATGTTATTTTATTTTCATAGGATCACAAACGGGAAAAAAAAAATAAATAAAAACAAATAAAATCCGATCTCCTCGAGCGTACAGATAACAGCGTCATGGAAAACATGGCGTTTTGTAGAGGAAAGTAATAGTGATTTGATTGGTCAGTATTCTAGGAACAACTTCCATCGTCGCCTTCTCTTCGAGAGCTGTGGTAGCTGATGTGAACTCCACTCCTCCTTCTTTTCCACGCATTATCCAAGATATCGACCAGATCCTCGAGTTGTCAACAAAGAACCGCAGAAACATTCACGTTAAGCCATTTTATTAACTTGCCACTCTTAATTTATCTTACAATAGCTAAACAGATTATGACCAGATCTATGGCGGAGATACATCTGTTATTGTTGTAAAAATTTACCTCTCTTTCTCTTACTCCCATCCTGTTCATTGTTGTATAGTAGTTGTATGGCTCTGGAGGATATAAACTTGTTATCTATGTGAAGTTTGCACTTATTCAACGCAGTTGTCGTCCCCACTTGATATATTTTAGCATATATGAGAAGTGCAGTCCAATGTCGAAATTGTAATGTGAAGTCGCAGAAGAAAAAAACAGTAGGCCTTTTTTTTTATTTTTGAAGAACAATGTAAAACTTCCATAATGAACCCCGAGTTCCATGGAAGGTTCAAACCAAACTCTATGATAAGGAAATGAAGAGTTAATATGTTTGTGATATGTGCGGTTCGTAAGCAGGTTATGCCATAATAGCAGCATTATTTGTCCACATATCGAAAAATCATAGATTGGGAAGATGTGGGTTAACGGAGCTCCATACTCATCCACTGATGAGTTTTGAACCCGCGGCAAATCACTGATGCTTCCGGTCTCTCTGTTTCACGGCCTCCAATGATTGCACAACATTCATGTATAACAAATATTAAACTGACATTGATTACAGAAATAGTTCTTAGCTTTATTGTGGAGCTGTTGAACGACGTATTTTCCCTCCTTTTCAATGGAAAAATAATGTTTTCTGTCTCGAGCCAGCCCACCACTTCCTGTTATTGTGACCTTCTGTTAGTCACTGGTATCTTGAGAATCTCATTCTTCCCTTGGCTCCCTTGCTTGATGGCCTGTTCTCTACCATATTCTGCGAAGGTGTGAAAAATATAAAACTTTCTGTCTCTTACATTTTTTTTTTTTTTGCAGGGCAGTTTATTTTACAATTACAAAAAAACAAAACAAAAAAACAAAAAAAAAAAAACACAAAAAAAAACACGAGAGTTTTCGTAAGCAAGAAATGGATTGTATTTTGTTATTGCCTCGTTCAGTCTGTCTGCACTTCAGTATAGATGCAACGATTTTGTTCTTATCATCTTTGTTTAAACCTAGATTTTATATAATATGTCTTTGAAAAATTAGGGTTTGAGAATTTTTAAGTAGCTGCTCTTATTTTCTTTAACCTTAGATACCAAGCACTTTTTGTTTGAAATTGTGTTTATACTGCGGCTAACCTCCTTTAATTGTGTTAGGATTATTTTATCCATTCGCATAATATGAAGCTTTGAACTCATAAAGCGTGTTTCTATTTTCATGCTCAATATCTCATCTGTGACAGCTTGGCCAGTTTCATCAGTATTCTTGACCTTTATTCATTTTTTTTTTAATTATAACAGATGCTTTGTCCCCATTGTGTTTTACAGTTACCATGGCTCCAAACTACAACCAATAACAACAGAAACAAAAATCGGCTGACCTATTCTAGCGCGACCTCTCCCTTACTTTGCTTCCTATCAAACACCTTCTTTGATAAGCTTGCTTTAAACACAACGTGTCGTTTGTCCACAATTTTTTAAAAAGGCAAAGTCTGCAGCCTCCTTGGTGGTGACAAAATCTAATCGTCCCTAGACAGCACTCAGTATGAATTAATATCTGAAACCTTTGAACAAATATAATGTTATCAGCAGCAAGACGGTCTCTGAATGTAGAAAATAATCAATTGCCTCATAGCAAACCCTAGTCGGAGTGTAATAGCATGTGCATAAAAAATAGAGTAAATTAGATCCAGAGCAGCTGGTACTGGCAGTGTAGTTTCCGCACCACAACCAATTTCCCACTCTGACCATCTTGTCATGTATCAACCTATAGAGAGTTTGATCGTGGTACACTGTCTTTATCAGCTCGCGCTATAAGACGTTCTAAAGTTGTCCATTTATCTTTGTTTTTGTTTCGAATGCTTGGTTCTGATTTTTTTACTATCTTTAAGAATGAACCATTGCTCCATCAAGAGCTTTTTGTATGCTTGGTTCTGATTTTTTTACTATCTTTAGGAATGAACCATTGCTCCATCAAGAGCTTTTTGTATTCCTTAGGGTTTTTCCTTCTGCGGCCGATATTAGTCAATGTACTGACACTTAACCACGCGTCATGGCACTTGTCAATAGCATTCGTTTGTGACCATCGGAATGTTTCTTTTCCATTTAGAACCTTATACTATGGCCTCAAAACGCGACACGTATGATTTCTAAGATCGTTAATCACCTCGTCAGAGATGTTGATTGTTATTTATTTTACGCACTTTTTTTTTCCTTTGTGAAAATTCACCTTGGTTAGAATTACCTAACCGTTATCCCACTTATGCGGCGGTTAGAAACTATTCAGTTCTATTGATCTGTTTGAAGTCTGAAAGTATCACAAGCGAAGCAAAGTGGATTCAGTTTCGATAATGGAAATAGAGATTTGAAACAAGATAAAGCAGATCCTGCCGGACTACTAAGCTTCGTTCAGATCTTTGCTTCTTTGTCTTTGAGCCGTCATTTCTTTATGTCGATCTGGTTATTTTACGCAAGACACCCAAACTGGGTTTATAACAAGATAAAAGAAAAAGTCTTTAGAAGATTTTACATTGTAAAGATTAAAAAAAACAAAAAACTTTGGCACAAGCACTTTGCACACAAAAGAGAAATTTTATACTAAAATTTAAGGGCGTTTAAGTTTACAGTACAATAAGTGATAGGGTTGTTATTGGTTGCTACCGAATGGCTGTGTTTAGTCTAGTCAAGATTTCTATCGCGCTTTCTATTTCTTCTTTTCTTTTCTTAAATTTATTCTTTTGTATGCTAATACTTGTAGTATTTTTACAACTACAACAACAACAATTACTAGTACTTCTACTACATCTACTAATTTAGATCTAGAGGACGCGAACTACTGGATTAATTATAAGTCGGAAATTATATGAGAATTTGTGGGATTAGAACCATCGATTTATATGCGTCGGCACCCATCGCCTTGCCACTCAAAGAGAACATAGCTTATATCAATACGCCACTGCGCTCCCTAAAAAGAGAGGTTCAGGGCGAAGGTATTTACTAAACCTCCCTGAGTGACTTGTAATCTTGATTGGGAAAACCCAAATCGCACCAAATACAACGAGTGAATCTGAAAGCACAACACTTGCCATTAGACGCACAAACATCTAGGACGTACGATAGCAATATGTGTGCCTCAAATATATCTAGAGGAAGCAAACAACTGGGTTAATTATAAATAAGAATTATAGGAGCTAGAATTTTAGGTAGTGCTCATCAGTGGTTAGGATAAGGCTTTAAGTGAAAATGACCGAAAAATGCTAAAGAAGAAGAGGAAGAATTATGCTGATAATAGTGATGGCGCTCATGATAATGTGGGATTATATGATGATGATGATGAAAGAAGAAGAAGAAGAAGAAGAAGAAGAAGAAGAAGAAGAAGAAGAAGAAGAAGAAGAAGAAGAAGAAGAAGAAGAAGAAGAAGAAGAAGAAGAAAAGAGATTGAAAAGAAGAAGGAAAAGAACTATGCTGATGGCGCTGATGATGAAGCGCATGATATGATGATGATGATGATGATGATAATAATAATAATAATTACTAATAATGAAGATGATACATAAAAGTATTAGTTTTTTCTGTAATTATTTAAGTACCAGTTACTTTATCAAATATCTAATCGAATTCAGCTTGGCAGCACTAAAAACAGATAACACACTCAGCAAATACTCAGGCAATTTACAAATTAAGTCATCAATGAATTTGGTTTCAGGCAGGTTCTCTGTCTAAGTGAGGTTCAATTTTTAGATTTGGATTTAAAAGCCGTTATAGTTCCTAGCTTATCTCATTAATTTTGGTGATGCTTGTCTGATCAGGAGAAGGGAAACAGGCGAGTGGGAGGATGGTGAGACAGGCAGCAAACGTAACATCCTGTCACTACACGTGTATTGTTTAACACCCCCTCAGTTTCTCTCGGTGCTTAGTACATGTGAAAATGGGCCTAGATAGCATAACAGTACATAAACAGAATCAAAGTGGTTATCTCATTGGCAGTTCAAAGTTAAAACTGGTTGTGATGCTCTGATAGTAAACTTGCCGCTAAGACTTCCTGCTTGGAAACTGCAAACTTCATAATTGAACTTATCATATTCCTTTACACGACTTATCAAATAAACCCACTTATCAGACTTTTAAAAGAGCCAGAAAGAACGCGATGATAAGAAGAATAACAAAAGTTCTTGCGCGTTCCATATTTACCGGCTAAGTCTTTAATAGTGTAAGAAGAATATTGTGTTATGTCATAAGTGGTTCTAAGCAATCTGAGAGACATACGGGTCCAGCTTCGTCATCTCTGATGCGACACAAATATTAATAGTGTAAAGAATTTTACTCACAGAACATGGCGGGTTTTTTGTTATTATTACAAGTGTACAGGACAGACATTTGTTTCCATTACTTCCCAGGACTTACTTCCTAAGCATCGGTCGAGATCGAAGCTCCAACACTGCCGAATGAAGAAGGTTGGCGTGCCGATCACTTTTAATACGTTTCTTCAAGACATAAAAAGAAGCATGAGAATCGTCAAACAGGGATTTTTTTTCCTTCTTGGTTGTGAATAAACTCACTCTGCTGTGCTAATAGTATGGAGGTGGACCGGAAAGGCGCTAAATCGATGAATATAACTGCGTTGAGCTGCAAACAAGAAATCGTGATAATAGGTCGACAGTCTCGCTGAAATCCAAGATTTGTAAGAAATCATCTGGTGTGCCCTCCCATTGATTGTCCAATACCCTTAGTCTCGAAAAATTCTATAGTTATTAAAGTCGTCGAGGTTCTTTTTTATATGAAAAAAGTTTATCCTAATAGCCACTGCCATGGTATCATTTGCCATATCGCTGTACATCATTGGTAAGCGAATATAGAAAATCAACATTATACATTTTGGCAGCAGTACAAGTTTTCGCATTACCAGCCATTGACCTGTCACAGATGATTAGTGCAATGTTTACAGAGCTCAACTTTCCATTAATAAAGATCCTGAATTTTTGTTAAGGGACCTATGGAGGAGTGACCAAAGAATTCTCTAACGAAAGGTTGAACATGTATATTGCTCTTACATCAGATATACGGAGTGATAGCCATTATACTGAATTTATCAAGCTTAAAATCAGTGTGTTATGTCCTTGGTGCGCTAAACGTACTGATTAAAATTCATAATGACATCAAATTTATTTGAAACAAGTGGAGATACACTACAGCAAGCTTTAATTTAAATCATTCAGAGCCTTCCAAGTATTAAAGACAAAAAAGTACAATGAGGTTTGACATACAACCTTCGTCACATTACATGTGAATGATTCAGAACTATAGAGCAGCTATTATTATTTAGTCTAAAGGCTTAAAGTTTAACATATAAAAAAGGTTGTGATAGCACAACAAAGTATGTTTTATCTAATTTATATTTTGATTAAAGACGACGATATTCAAGTTCAATGTGAGATTTTCTTTGAAAAATAAAATTCCACTATTCACAAACTGCTTATTTATAAAAGGCACGGTTTTTTTTTTCTAACCACATAACATGGCTGTCGCTATTAACAAGTTTTCCATGGAACGCAGCAAAGGAAGGAGCAACAAAAAATAATTATATTCTACAACAAAATAGAGGAATATACGTCTTCTTCCTGTTCATCTTTGTTGGACACAGCTCCTCGGATGCCAGCATTTGGCAGACTTTTTATGAAGTCTTATATTAACAATCTTTATCATATGTTTATTTAAAAATCATTTCAGATTTTATTCGAAATATAAACTAATATTTCGTTCCCATTCATGTAGGTGACAAAACTGCAAAGGTTTATCCTGGTCTGAACTTCCTCTTTTTCAACAGTCTTTTAGGTTCTGTTTCTGTGTTGTTGTTTTTTTTTTTAATAATAGAATATGCTTACAGGCCAAAAGAATATTTTTTTAGCCGCAGCTTATGTTACTGTTTCGATGTCAATTGTTCTCTCTCTCTCTCTCTCTCTCTCTCTCTCTCTCTCTCTCTCTCTCTCTCTCTCTCTCTCTCTCTCTCTCTCTCTCTCTCTCTCTCTCTCTCTCTCTCTCTCTCTCTCTCTCTCTCTCTCTCTCTCTCTCTCTCTCTCTCTCTCTCTCTCTCTCTTTCTATCTCTCTCTCCTTCATTATTAAGTTTTCAGCTCCGCCACAATGCACTCGGTAGCTCACATAGCCCTCTCACCCGGAAAGTGATAATAACTTTTTCAAGGTCATACTGACTATATGAAATTACTGACTTGTATCTTGAACCTTGTGGGTCACAGATCTTTCACCTTCAGCTCACGGCCATCAGGGGTTGGTTCTTATCTCTGCTTACTACTGAGAACGCACTAGTTTGCCAATAACAAAACCTGTATCCAGATCTTGACCTGTTTGCTCAGGTTACCAGAAAAAAACCACGCACGTTTGGTCCAGGTTAGGTCTTGTTTATTTTTACCTGGTTACACCTGGAGAGTAAGATAGTGACGCTTAGATTCACAAAAGGGAAAGAAGTTTGGAAAACTTTACAAACTCTTACCCTCTGCACCTCACTTAAGTCCTCTATATTGTTTTCTAACCATCTATATCTCTGTCGTTTGCTCCTCTGTTTCTCTTTCCCTTTCTGCCTGTCTTTCTGAGTCTGTATATCTCTGTTTCTTTCTTTCTGTCTGTCTGTCTGTCTTTCTCTCTCTCTCTCTCTCTCTCTCTCTCTCTCTCTCTCTCTCTCTCTCTCTCTCTCTCTCTCCCTCTCACACACACACACACACACTCTATCTCTCTCCCTATGTTTCTATCTGTCTTTGTCCTTTTTTTTCTTTCTCCATTTTTTATCGATCATTTTGCAGCATTCAATTTCTGAAACCAGACAACTCGCTTCTTTTTGCCGCCTAAATCTTTCTGATTCGGATTCACTCAAAAAACTCTGTCCTACTGCTTCCTCCCAAGATCAGCCTTCCTCCTCCTCTTTCATATTCTCTATCTTCCTAGGTCCTTTCTATATATCTATCTCTCTGCATATCTTTTCCCTCTATATTCTTTCTTTTCTCTCTCTCTCTCTCTCTATTTATCTCTCTCTCTCTTTCTCTCTCTCAGAATATTATAATGTAGTTATACATCTTGTCTTCTCTCCTTTTTCCAATTCCATCTAGCTCTTGCCTGTCAGACGCCCGACGTCTCACGATCCATTCTAAGCCGGTCCTTCCCGTGCATGAGTCTATCCAGATGAGTACTTGATGTTTTGTGTTTTTATTTACCTCACAAAGATCCTATCGTCTTAATATATTCTCGGGCCAATTCCATAATCTAAGGTTTAGGGGCTCGGATCAGGTAATTGTTTTATTTCCCCAAGGGCATAATTCTATTACTGAGAAAAACCAACAGACGTTTCTGTATAAAACATAAATATTTCTTAGATCGCGCACACTGCCGATTATTGAAAATATCTCAAGTTATGGACGAAGCAGTCTGTGAAACAAAAGGATGGTTAAATATGAAGGAAACAGTGAAGAAACTGTTTTATTTTCAATAAACAAATGGCATTCTATTTATCAATAAAAATGCTTTAAAACACTTAGAGTGAAGAATAATTCAGAAATCTATTATTGTCTACATTTTCAGAAAAATATAATACCTTTCCTTTTCAACGAACAAAAGCGAAAAAAAAACCAATCTAGACACAAAAACAAAATCGCATATTATTGGAAACTTTTCTTTCACTTCGGCCACAAGATGTTTATAAAAGAATTAAAGATGGTGAATAAAGTAGATTAGTATTTTTGAGAAATTATCCTTTTCAGTGATAAAATGTTTCCTATTTCGTCCTTACCAGTACTGCTCTCCTTCTCTCTCTCTCTCTCTCTCTCTCTCTCTCTCTCTCTCTCTCTCTCTCTCTCTCTCTCTCTCTCTCTCTCTCTCTCCGCTTATTTTATAAAAACATCTCTACCTGTCTGTGTCTCTCATTCCTCGTTTCCTCTGTTTTAATCTATGATTGTCTCGCTCTCTCTGTTTCTCGACTTCACTCTCTTTATCGCTCTCTGTGACTCAGGCTTTCCTCCTCCATTTTTTTTCACGCACAATCATGATCAATTTTGTTGCTCTGGCTATCACTTTGTGCATTTGTGCATCTCCAACTTTCATCCTCTTTATTTTTTTTTTTTTTACTTTCTCTAAATAAGGGTTTGTTCCCCTTTAATTTCTTTTATTATATTTTTATCATATCTTTTTTTTCCTTTTTCTTTCTGTCTCCGCCACTTTCTTTCTCTGGCTGTCTCCTGCTTTATTCTCTCCCCATCCATCATATGTATTAATCTCATAGAATCTTTGGCTTTCTAAATTTCTGATCTCTTTTGTTTCATCAGTTTTGAAGTTGTTGTTTTTTTTCAGCTTTGTTATATTTGTATAACAACGTTCCCCATTGCTACCACTCTTCCTCTTTCTGTTTCTAACTTTTAACTCTCAGAATACTGAGTGATTCTATTACTGCAACCAATGAACTATCTAAAAAAACATTCATAGGGAATGAGAATATAAGAGTTCTGTTTTATAACTGTCTGTGATACGGATTAACTAATTACCTGGCACATGAAACTTGAAATCCGCTATTTCTGTGCTTTTGTTATCTTAAGAACTTTCAAAGCACCCTTGATAAGGTTATGTGGAAATGATACGAGATTTTAAAAAAGTGCCTAATATTCACTGCCTTGAGGAAATTCATAGCTCCCCAATTATTTGTGCCTACAAGATAAAGAGCGTTTAAAAAGGGATTACTAGCAAAATTAATAGCAGTGAATAAAATTGGCTAACTATTGGCTGATCCGACCTCTTAACTTCATCCAATTATATTTTTCTGTCCTATTCCTGCGCACCTGTCCCAATAACTAGATGCGTCGTCATGATGATGGAAAACAGCCGTATCTAGTACTCAAAATTAATCTAGATCTCGGGGCAAAAATAGAAATGACCTTAAAACACTGAATTTATCGATGTTGATTCTTACAAAAATTTTTTCAAAATGTGGCATATTATTTATTGTATTTTTTTATTTTTGTTGGAAAATAAACTAATCTTGAAGTCTTTAGTTCGCATTATTTCGAATGCGAATGCAATAGTATTAGGCCCTACTGCAGATTTTTTTAGCCACGGATGCATAGTTAGGGCATTTTAGGTTAGTAGGATCAGTGGATTCTTATTTTGTCACCACAGGAACCATATAATGAAAACTCTAGAAGAGTAAGATGGATATGTTCGAAAAAAATGTTTTTCCGCATAAAACTTAGAAAGCATGACGCATTATTTTTTCAGTAACATTAAATGTGGATTTCTTGCTGATTAAGAATTTAGAAAATAAGCTTCAGAATCATCTAGATTAAAACCTCGTTACAGTTTCAAGCAATAATGATATCCGTAACAGACTCCCATTATGGTTCAAATTGATTTTCTCGAACGCGACTATTTCAGATAATTAACTATATATTGCAAAAGCAGTTGTAACATACACGATTTCAAAATCAATGAAGCTTGATATAGATTAAGAAAAGAAAAGTATTTCTTCGATCTAGATCTGGATCCCTCCGTAGGTCTAGTCGAAATCTGAGGAAGGGGGGGGGGGGGGTTGCAGAATGCTTTGTTTCAAAAATTCAGATTTCAGATTGAGATTTTAATTTTACAAAGTTTAATGGAGAATTATTTTTAAATTGGTTAATTTATTTCTATTCACTAATAGAGTGTCTTTGTGGGCATGTTGTGCGTTTGAGGTTTGAGGGTCTTGCGGACTTCATGTCAATATTTCGTGCTACTAATAAACAAACACGCCTCATTTTGCAGGCAGACTTTGCATAACTACACTTTAGATCTTTCTTCTCTGTCATGCATGCATCAAAACTTGGATACCAAGAAGCACGCACAAAATAATGAACCATTTGGATCATGTTCGGTCATCAAATATTGATGAAAGCTTTTGGTCTGATTAAAAAAAAAAGGTTGAGGATGAAGTTCAAAACCACGTTCCGATTTCTAAAGATATGAATAGAGCATTGAAGCAAAATATAATGCAGGTATTAAGTTTCCACTTTTTTTTTTTTTGTATAGCATGGTCGCTGTTCGATTTTCGACGATAGTGAATAAATACGTGCGAATCAATAAAAGTTTGTGCTGTTTTTCGATATATCGCGCACTAAATGGTTCTTCTTCCAAAAATAAACAGTATATTTCCTAAGTATAACATTAGTAGACATTGATTCTGTTTTTGTTTTTGATTTTTTAAATCCATTTGTGTATATAAGTAATATGAACAGTTAAAACTACTTATGAAGTTCTTAAGATCTTTGGGAACATAAAAGATATTCTAAGATGTTCTGTGTATATATTCTCAGTTTATGAATAGATATAAACAATTTAAAACAAAAGCAACCACAAACAAGGTGAAAATTTCTTTTACAAAGAGATGCGTATGGCAGTAGGCGCCTTACTCGAACAAAAGTAAACAGCGAACTATGGAAAGCAACTTATACACTGGATAAACTATAAATCTCGTTATACCAATTACAGACGATTCAGGTGTTGCTATAATGTGAAACGTTTCATGCTCATGATACTGACAGGTATTTCATGTACCAGCGATTGAACGATGAGTGGAACAGAAGAAATCCAGCATGCTCATCAGTTTTAGATTTTGCAGCCATGTGATCAAGCTTCATTCAAGATTCATTATATCAGGCAGTTTTTTTTTAAAAGGTTATTCAAAATTTATTACGATTTTCGGTTTAATTATGAAAACGATGAGGTCAAATGCTAGGAAAAGGAGTTTTACTGCTGTCACTTAACAGAGAAAGATTTTAAACAGCTTGAAGGCAGCTGGTACTGTATTGCAGAAATACAATAGTGGCCCCGAAAACAACTAATAAAAATACGGTAGTTATTACTCATTCAGCCTGATAGCTGTGCACTTCCATTCATTAAAAAAGGAAATTGCTGACATTTGTCCAAAATTCACTTAGCCCCTAATTTCCACGTTGATGCCAAGATGTTACGGAGATAATCCTTCTTTTTTTCTTTCCGTCAGATAACAGGACTAGACATATACTCAATGCCCACATAGTACAATGTAAGTTCCAAGATCTGGGATCAGACTTCTATATCAGTTCGCTCTAGGCATCATTGAATTCTTCATAGAGCGTTTCTTGCAAAGGCCAATGTAAAAAACTTATAATTTTTTAAAGTTCACAAAATCGCACAAAACAGTGTTTTACGATGATGAAAGCTTTCGTTCATACGTTTTTATTATGTTTATTGAAGATTAAAGTTTCCCTTCGTCATTTATCTGTTTAAGCAAACTAAAGATTGGTGAAAATCGCCTTTTTGGTAAAAAAGAAATGTAATGATGTACTTGCAAAGGTTACAAAAGCACGTGAGTGAATGTAAACAAAACGAACAGTAATAAAGAGAGTATAAATGAAAATACAAAAAAAAAATCAACAACGTTTGTTGACACTAGTTGTGGCACATTCATGTAGAATTACCATAAAGACAAACAAATGTAAGCATGAAATAAAATTCTCAAACTTATGACTCCAGGCTATAACTTAACTTTTCAGTGCGGAACAAAATGAGATACTTGTATTCTTAAAGGGAGGCGGGGTGAGAAAAAGAAGAGACAAGGAAGAGAAAGAGAGACGGATAGGGAGAGAGTGAGCGATAGAGATAGAGATAGAAGTGGAGGCGAGAACAGAGAGTTTAGGATAGAAAACATAATTTTTATTTTTTTTTAAATTTACATCCACTGATATGGAAGAGAAAAATCTTTTCACTAGACTATTGTAATCTATTTGATCATGCTTTAAAAAACGCACATTTTTGAGACTCGTCGACCAAGGGTGTTTTGCTTTAAAGTAAATTAATATGTGAATATAATGGCTCTTTCTATAGAACCAATAAAATTAATAACAGATATACTATACTTCAAAGGTGCTTGAACAGACTTGAGAAAAATGTGCCCAAATAAAGAAAGACTCACTTAATAAGAATCCTGGTACTAGAATTCCAAATGATACTTAAATTTCATGAAAAAGAAAGACTTGCCCAGGAGCTCGGTGAACTTACAACGACTAGACACTGTCAAGGGGTTCGAACATCGCAATTAGAATTAGAAGAGCCTCATTCAAACAGCGGCCCTATTACAAAAGTTGATTTAAAAGAATGTAAATTAATTCTACCTTATTATATTGACAAAATAGTCTCAAACGAAGTTTGTTTTACAAGCCTTTTTAGCATTACGCTACACCTGGAAAAGTTATTTCTGAGCCTTTTAAAAATGCTTTGTCTCCAAATGCAGTTTATCATTTTGCAAAAAAGGCATTTTAAATGTTTTTTTAACTTTTCTTACTACGGAGCAAGGATTGGCTTTTAGCATGTTTATTAAGTTCAATGATATTATTAATGCTTACGGTCAAAAGACTATTATTGTTGTCGTAAACATTCTATGTTGATGTTATGTAAAACATATTAAAACAAAGGCCTGGAAAAAGCTCTTCTTAACTTGATAGCTTTGTGCACGGTAACTTGAAAAGCACGGATCTAAGTGTATTTAAGGGTAGAACAAGATGGAGTTCATGGCACAGCACTCAGATGCATCGGAAAACAATATATGATAGCCATGGAATATTGATTGTGAGGGCCTCAGTTGGGTTCTCTGTAAAAGACATTGTTGAACTAGAAGAATGAAAAGCCTCTATCAAATATCAAACGAATGGGCTGGCTTTGCAAACTATACAATCATGAAGAAACGGCTTACAGTACGTCATTACCTTTTTATTAGTAAAGATATTGATTGATAAAGGCAAGCATTCGACTGGAAAGAGCTAAGATGGTGAGAACAGATATTCAACGACATCGCATTACTAGTTGACAAGGAAACATAAGGTAAGAAAAAAGCAGGTGTTGAGGAAAAACAAGGTGTTGTCGTTATATGAAATAAGTACGTTTCTGTAAAGCTTAGGCTTTTTGATACCAGTAACAATGTGTTTGTTCGAGCCTTGTGTTCGATTCACATAGTGATTATTTTGAATACGTTACACTCTTTCTTTGCTAGTATTTTATTTCCTCTCATTGTGCAGTTTCCTGTGGACCTGTGATGCCTCTTTGTCTTTTGTCCTGAAAAAACTAAGCCACATTATGATTTATTATTTATCGTCACGCCTAGTTGGATTTGATGCTTGTTCATCCATAGACCGTAGAATACAAAGTGATAGATTGGATTTGTTGACAAAACATGATTTAAGTTTACAGAAGTTATGTGTCAGTAGTTTTCCATGTAAAGTTACTTGAGGTTCTAATTTTTCTTTATCGAGTTCTTTCGAAAATTTTCATCAGTTTCTTAATAAACAATGCTTTGAATAAAAATAAAACACAATTATTATGATTTTCAAAAGGTCGAGAGTGTAATCTTAATTAACTGTCGCAACTAATCGATTTTCTAATCACAAAAGCTCGTTTTAAACAGTCGTTAATTAATTGACATGCAAGACTGCCATGTTTCTATCAAAAAAATTTTTCTTCGACATTAATTTTGATCATTTTTTAGTGCATTGGTTAGGATTGTGGATCCTACTTGCTTCCTCTCTCTCTCTCTCTCTCTCTCTCTCTCTCTCTCTCTCTCTCTCTCTCTCTCTCTCTCTCTCTCTCTCTCTCTCTCTCTCTCTCTCTCTCTCTCTCTCTCTCTCTCTCTCTCTCTCTCTCTCTCTCTTTTAATACTTTTATCATCTCAATTAAACTATGTGAACGACATTTATGGTAGTCTAGGCTTCTAAGATATTAAACAACCAATAAAACACATCAGCAAAATATAAATGTGTACGGCTGTCAGTTTTATCCATTTATTTGTCTTGTTTCCAAGCTCATTATGACATTTTATGTTTGCGAAACCTGTTTCATCTATATGCTGATTGCGCCTGATAGCTCTAGATTGGTAATTAACTCTGGTCAAAAAAATACCATTACTCATCCATGTTAATTTTTTCCATTTTATTTGAACGTTCATATAGTCAGCGTTGTCCAATTAATATGTCAAAGATATTTTTTTTCGTTGTTCACACCAGTAAAACCTCTGCTGATATACTGTATATACCCTGTTGAGCGGCAGAGGAACTCGGGATCTGATGGTGTGCATTGTATAACTGAGAGAGGAATTTACGCTATATGTTAAAGGGTTTTTTTTTTAGCTTTTACCATTTATTCATGTATTTGTTGTGCATGAAAAGTCATCTTTTGTAATCTTTTATCTTAACTTCCTGCCATTAAAGATTTGTTTGTTAGAAGTTTGCTTTTTATTTTTTTTTTTTTTTTTGGCTTTCCATGATAGTTCTTATATATAACCGATGGGTGACTGAGACATAGGGAAATTATTCAGGCGATACAGATTAAAGCTTTGTTGGACGACGATAAATATCATAGAAGAGAACCTTATATCTTATCGGTATCTTATAACTATTTATAAATATTAATACCGCTTTAGAATGTCTCTCCCTAGGAAAGAAACGAAGGCTTACATCTAAAACTAAGCTTGGTTGGAGCTTATCATTTTTTACACCGGTTATAGTTTCATAACTGTTTGATTTTTGATGCATTTCAATTTCGGAGCGTAACTTTATTTATCTATTTTTTCATTTTGTTTTTGTTTTGTTTTTTTTTGCTCTCATTAAAATCGACCAACATAGAATGAGCAATAGTGAGTAATATTGTTAGTTGTTTTATCGAATACGATTACTATTTATCGCACACAAAAAATTGTCACTGATAAAAAACCGATCACCAAGTAAAATATTTAGCTAAAACAAAAAGGCAAGTCAAATGCCTAAATGCTCTTTTTATTAAATTCAAAAACTACAAACATGAAGCGAATCGATACATGTTGAAGTGAAGAAAATATTTAAAGAATATCGTTCTCTCTGAAACGTGAGGTTCCGGTAGAGCGAGAGAGAAAGATGTCTGAAAGTTTTATCTAACTACAATGGGCGAACCATCTTTTGATTATCGAATTCCTAGGCAGCCAGATACTTCTATAGATGATCACACAATATTTAATGGATCGCCATAAAGTATACTTCGCAGATCCTGGGAGCATGACCTATCAACGCTGACTACATCGTACCCAGTATGTCCGTGATTTTTCTGTAATGTTTGGTATGTGCGTCGGAGAGCAATAAAAAGTTCTTAATAGAGGTATTCAATGCCTTGGGGATGCGTTGTAAAATATATTGGAATATACTGTATTATGCTTTAATATCAAATAACTAGATCGGGGAAAATAAAAATAAAGGAGTATGCGTTATGTATTCTTTTCTCTTCTCTTTCTGACAGCCTGAGTATCTCTCTCTCTTTCTCTCTCTCTCTCTCTCTCTCTCTCTCTCTCTCTCTCTCTCTCTCTCTCTCTCTCTCTCTCTCTCTCTCTCTCTCTCTCTCTCTCTCTCTCTCTCTCTCTCTCTCTCTCTCTCTCTCTCTCTCTCTCTCTCTCTCTCTCTCTCTCTCTCTCTCTCTCTTTCTCTCTCTCTGTCCCTGCTTTTGTCTCTTTCTTTTCCCCACTAAGTTGTTGAGGTGATTCATTAGGGAGTGATAAAGAAAAACAATTTTCTCCTCCCTTCCCAAGTTTGAAAAAGATCGAGTGTTTTGATTCTCTCAGGAAATTTAACTATCACTATGTTTATCTGGAAACAAAATATCAAAATATTTGTTATGGCGCATTGAAAAGACCACATAGAAGTATCGGGTCGTTCTTTCTTTGGCGATACATTTCAAGATGGATATATAGATTGATATACATCGGTATTGACAATTGTATATCATGTTGTGTAAAAATTTTATGTTGGCCCGCACAATTTAACCATGGATTATGTTGAGAAAATGTATGAAATCTTGATCCACGGTTCTCTTGTTTTTACCTCATAATCTTTCTTAGCTTCTATATAGAATGAAAATATCAAATATTTTGTCCTCACACTGTTTCATTGCTTTTTCCTCTTTCATATTTGTCTGAAAGCCGCATTCTTCGTGTTGGAGTGTTGAGAAGGATATGTGTTTAATGAAACTGTGTGTGATATGTGAAATAAGAGAGATCATTTTCTTTCGATATGGCGAAGTCCCTATGCATTTTTTTTTTCAGCATAATTGATTGCAGAGATCCTAAGCATGAAAAGGTGGTAATCTTTTGTTGTCAGTCACACCGTAATAATAGTCAACTGTATTCGCTTAACTCATCGTTTCAGCATCTAGAAAGCAGCTTAGTTAAAGTCTTTAAAGTAAAGGCAATAAAGATTCTAGGCATCGATAGAAATAGAAAGGAGGATCGTAAATCATGATAAAAATAAAAAAAATAAATGTGCAACATTTCGAATGTCTAGAGTGCAGATTTAAAAACCAAAAAGCAGCAGCTGTTGCACAAATAAAAGAAGATAACGAGCCAAAAAACCAGCATCTTGTATCAAATGAAAAGCATACGCAACAGTGAATTCAGAAAAAAAGAAAAACTTGAGAATGTGTATATTTACAAACACGAAGGATGGATACGAGGGATAGGCACTCATGACAAAACCAATCAAAACCTTTGCGATTAAATGTTACATAAAACTATTACTTGTACCCTGGACCGTCTAAATGAAAAACATGGTAAATTAAGAATTTGTGAAATTCCACAAAACCGACTCTTAAGTGCCATAAAGCTAGAAAACTAATGGATATTTTTCCGGTACAAAAGAAACAAAGAAGCCTGAATAGGAACATCTTAGAATCAAGCGTATACTTCAAGATGTTGAGGGGAGGATCATCAAAACGATGAACTGATTTCATGGGCGATTCATGACTGCATCTTTTTCTTAAGCAGCCATTGTTATGTCCGTGAGACTTTTTAATTGTTCTTGTACTTGTATAAATGTTTCATAAACTATCCCAGCACCATTAATGCCTCTTATGTAACAGAAACACTTTTATTTACGACATTATCTGACTATCAAATATCTTTCGAGTCATTGGCTACATGAGGGACCTCTGGTAACTTGACTAAAAGCTCATCTGTATTAAGCATTGACGAGCTAGCGAAACCGGGAAGACCGTACCAAGTCTTCCAGTACAAGACTGGAGTACTGGTATGTATATAAGTGTTCAGGCACACTCTGGTTTACTGCTGAGTGGAATGAGGGGAAAGATTTAATAGTGACATGACTACAACCTTCACATCCACAATCGAAGATGTCGATGTTGTGTCTTAAGGTTTGATGGTGCAACAGTCTCTCCCTTAGGGAATGATGCTGTTATGTTGGTGAGAACACTGATGCTTGGTGTCTTATTGGTCCTGTGAGAACACTTAACGATGTTGTTGTAGCTATGATGGAACATCGCTGGATCTAGAGTCTCTCGCCGTGATGCTGTTGCTATGAGGAAATACTGGTGATTGGTGTTACTGACGCTGTTGCTTTGTTAGAAACAGCAGAACTCAGGGTTTTTATCGTTCCAATAGGAACACTAGTGAATGGAATTGCTATCACCTCAGGGAAAAACTAACGGATGGTATGTACAGCTCTCATTACTGTGGAAAACTCTTAGTTGCTGATGCTGTCGTTGATATGGAAGCATCAGTGAATGAAGTATTGCCTTAGAAATCGAAACATAAGATGTAACCAACGCTGTCTCTGCGCTTCATACTGTAATAGATATTTGTGATTGCTGCGTGGCAGATCACATTTGCACAAATTGAAGGTTTGCAAAACAGAAATGTTAATGGAATGACACAACTTATATCTTTACTGAGTAATGTTTAGCATCAAGCTGAAAATTTCATAGAGAAAAGATGTTACTTTGTTTTTAGTTAAAGGACCGCATGCCGCTTTGATAATATCAGCTCATATTTACAAAAGAACGAAAAGTCTATTTATTTTAGGAAAGGGACCGTGTGTGTATATAGCCATACGGTCTTTTTTGAGTGTCAAATTGCCAAAACCGTACAAAAGATATAAAAACACTAAGAGGCTTGGAGCTTTCAGACCTGATCCATAGGAATTCCAGTGTTATTTTAAGAAGCGTTACGTATTTAACTCATTTTGACCAAAGTTCGAGTACACGATCTTTTTCAACATGAGGCCAGCCTTGTGGGTTTCCAGGTTACACGGGAACAGAGCATTTTTCAGGCTCTTCTTTAAAGCCATGTCTTGTGTATGCACGGTTGACTGAGTCTTTGCTCTCTTCTTTTCCTACTCTTCTCAGCTAATTGAACTTTTTCTGTATACTATCTTGCTTTTATCAGTTTTGATATACGTGAACATTACTCTTATATTAAAGATAAATTATGTGTCAAACAAAAGTAATCGATTCATGTGCCACTCTCATTTATTTCTCTTGCCTTTCTTTTTAAACGTCTCTTTTTCTCATTATCTTTAATTCTCTTGACGTGCCTTTCTCTTTTTGTATCAATTATCCATCAAGCTATCTTTTTAACTTTCCATCTACCCTATCAATCTCGTCTTTATTTAAATTTGCACCTTTGTCTCTCCCTTTATATCTCGCTATCTATGTCTCATTTTATCCGATCTCTCTTTTCTTTTAGACACCAGGTGAAGCCGGATATAAAGCGTAAGTCCTTTTTGTATTTAATTTTTAAATTAAATTTATTGGTTTCGATTTTTATCCTAAGATTATTTTCAAACCATTTGCGTGATCTCTTTCGGTTATTCTTAAATCATCATTTCTTTCAAATCACACTTACGTCCTTTGAGGTTCTTGATAACTGACGAGTCGTATTCATAGCATCTTGATCTTGTGCTAAAATCTGTTTTACCTCTCTGCCTCCTTGCTTTCATTCCAGCGTCATCGCATTTGTCGCTCTCACTGTGTGTTTCTCATCCTATATGTCTTTCTCCTCTCTCTCTCTCTCTCACTCTCTCTCTGTCTCTCTCTTTCTCTTTGTTTTCATTCCTGCGTCATCGCATTTGTCGCACTCACTGTGTGTTTCTCATCCTATATGTCTTTCTCCTCTCTCTCTCTCTCTCTCTCTCTCTCTCTCTCTCTCTCTCTCTCTCTCTCTCTCTCTCTCTCTCTGTCTCTCTCTTTCTCTTTGTTTTCATTCCTGCGTCATCGCATTTGTCGCTCTCACTGTGTGTTTCTCATCCTATACGTCTTTCTCCTCTCTCTCTCTCTCTCTCTCTCTCTCTCTCTCTCTCTCTCTCTCTCTCTCTCTCTCTCTCTCTCTCTCTCTCTCTCTCTCACTCTCTCTGTGTCTCTCTCTTTCTCTGCGTGTGTGTCTCTCACTCTCTCTCTCTGTCTCTCTCTCACTCTCTCTCACTCATCTTTTTCCTCCCTCATTATATGATTATCTGTAAGCGATGCTGGCATATTTTTTTAAGTCTACGTTGGAATTTAATAAAAAATAAAACACACAATTATTGTCTAAAGGTAATATCATTCTGCTGCGTTATAGGCTCTAGCCGACTTGCATTATCCAGATAGTTCAGAAAATGAAAATTGTTCCAGGTGTAAGATTAAATGCGAGGAGTATAAACTAAAAGAGTGAAGGGGTTAGGGGTGAATTACTAAGACATTGCTGGCTTCGATGTCAGCATTTCTAGAGACCAGATGGCACTAATCACAGGCAATTAGATGGCCTCAGAGTTTGATCTCTACATTTTTACAAAGGTTTGTGCACTATTTAGAATCCATAAGAATTTTATACCTTCTTACATCTGCATGAAGAATAAAGTTCAGCATCTACTAGATCTGGACTTGAAATTTATATTAGAACTTAATATTAGAAATCTAGATTTAGATCTGGAGCCATAATGTACTATAAAACGAGGGGGAAAAGTATATAAATAAAAGCAGCGTATTTTGCAGAACCCAATGTATTTATAGATATATTTAAACATTCCTCATCCTGCAATCTAAAATAAAAGAGCGGCTGTTAAATGGCGCAGAGCATTGATATTTTAGGCATTTTGGAGAAAGTCAAATTATCAATGAAGATGATCTTTAAATCGACTCAGAAAGTACAAAATTAGCTAATTTTTCATGTTAAATATCTTGCACACCAGTTTAACTTGGCCAACTTTTATAATGCTGTCTTACAAACCTCACAGAAAGGTATTAAGAAGAACAGGAACAATTACCTGAAAAGAATTCATTATTGATGAAATGTTATCAATTTAGATTCTTTGAAGGCAATTTAATAGCAATTAACACTGAGTTGCCTTATCTTGATGTATGCAGTAACATTCACATACAAATCCCAGAAGTCCTGGCACAAGTGCGTATATCTGTGGACATGTAGCTGATGGTTGTGGTAGAGTATTAAGTGATTTCTTTTAAAAATGAGCAAATTGCAGAAGTGGAGAAAAAACTTTGAAGCCTGTTTGTACAGTAGAGATGAGACAATACTGAAAAAGGCTCTAGAACAGACTACGACTCACGATTTACTGCATCTTCATGAAAGGACTATGATGTTTTATGCCGTGAAGTACACAGCTTGCTTTATGGATATTGAGGTTGACAATTATTACTTTGAATTAAGCACCTTTTAGTGCTTCTAAGCGGGGAAATTGCGAAATTCTTAAGAAAGTAAAGCTACAATTCAATTGAACAAAAACCTCCTTTATATAGATTATTTTCTAAATAAGTGTCTCTTCTGAATGACTTTTCAGATCTGTAAAGCTTATGTGCTACGCAATTTTCTGTTTTGAGTGGCTTCGTGTTTCTACAATGTGTATTTGCTTTACAAATTTCTTTTTGAGTGACTTCACAGTTTCCATGTTTTTATATGAGCTGTTTTGTAGTTTCAGCAAATAAAAAACTACTTGCTTTGTACGCCTAGGATAACCTCTTTTTGGATAATTGTGGTTGTGTTACCTTTTTAGGAGCAGGGTTCCTATTCACACAAGTCACGCCTATTGGCCTGTAAATATTTGCATTCTTGTATTTTTTATATAGAGTTAAATAAAATGCTTGTGTTTTTTCATGATTGTTTTTTTTTATTTTCCGAAAGCTTAGAAAGTTATTTTTTAATAAAAAAAAATATTATGCTCTGCCTAAGAGTGTTTCTGGTCTCATAATTGCCTTCAACTCTTATTTTATACAAAACGTTCATGTAATTTTGACTTATAGGTCATCTAATTCATCACATTCTGCTTTTTCATGGTTTTTCAGAACATTTTGTAACTTAAGGAGTAGAGTATTTCATTTTTTTGCGGGGGGGGTATCATAGCTTAGAGTTTTATTCTTGGTATTTCATCACAGAATAAAATCTGACTTAATGTTTTCAATAGTAATAATTTGTTTAGTACTTCAATCGAATCAACAGAACGGCATTAGCAAAAACAGTAATTTGTAATCAACTTGCGTTACTTCATCTGTAACAACTTACTGTCACATTTTAAATAGTATAGAAAAATCAACCAAAACCTAGATCTAGCTCGAGACCGACAAAGAAGACGGAAGCGTGAAGATATAAGAACCGGATGGAACAGCGATCGAACCTGCACCCACCTCTATACGGCAGCCATCGCCTTGCCGAGACAAGAACAGGCACTTAACCATTGAGCCATCCACATCTACAAAAATTAGGTGCTTCAGGAACTCGTAAACAGTGACTGACATGCCGGCTTGAATAGACTAAGAAGTTAAATCGCTAAGAACGATTAAGTCCATATTTTTACAGGACATAAACAAACTAGCCTCTGCCGGATCTTATAAAGATGCACATTCAACTGAAAGACATAACTTAATATAGAAATAAAGAAGGCAGTCAAACATCGATAGAGGCTGAGACAGACGGAGCTAGACTTTAGGATCTAAAAATGTAAGTGACTGTAAATAAAGAAATAAATAATTTAGATCTAGCTCGAGACCCACAATCGTAAAGATATCCTCCTGGTCAGTTTACTATTATATGCCCTGAAAACTTAACTCCACAATTAAAAAAATATACCCAACAAAAGATAATATTTCACTGCAAAAGTAGCGCTTCACTATGGGGTATTTGTAAAAACCTTTCTATTGTGATGGAGAACGAGTATCCGAAAAAGATAAAAGGCTTCTTTGATGTTGTATAATTATAAAGGATGTGGGTTTTCGTTGAGAATGTCTCGATGCGATTGATGGGATGCAGAGACGCAAGATCTGAAACCGTTAGTGACTTCAAAGATAACTACTGCCATATTTTGGGGATGTACCGTTTTGAAAAAGGGGTCAGACGTCAGAACTCGATAGAATCTGTCGTCTGCCTTTTGTGCCGTTTTAAACACGTACGGACTTGCGATTTAAAAACCATTATTAGTTCGCTTCCTTTTACATGCAGAAGAAGAGGGTGCATTTGAAGCGGTAGGTTTTAGTATTCAGTTTCTTTAAAATAAACCAGCTATGTTAAAGACATGTTCGTGGTAAGCGGTTCTACTTGGAAGCACCTAAACCATAGATAATCTTGAACCTTGTATCACTAATTATTTTCTTTTGAGAGGAAATAATATTATTATCCTCTTTATCCACACCACGATAAAAGTTGTTATCAACATTGATTGAAGGGAAGTTCTTGCGACTTTGATAAAAAAGAACATAGTTAACAATCCCTCGCTTCTTCTGAGAGAAACTGCTGTGAGGAAAAGCAGGGTAGCAGTGAAGGCCTCGTCTTTCCATTCTCGTTTAACTAGAAATTCTGCACGTGATTCTTTCAATGTTTTCATGTATTCTGGTGCTTTATATTGTGTCTAATTTTAAATTCAAGTTATGTATATATTTATAGTACTTTTAACATCTTTCGCAAGGGGAGCTTTGCAGTTGTGCAAATCGAAAACTTGTTTTTGTTCAACCATCGGATGAAAGGACATTTTGCTTCATTGTGTGCAAACTGTGAAAGTTTTAACTCATCACCAAGGAATTCAATGGCTGCGGGGAACAGATGCAACAAATGAAACTTTCATCTTTTCCTCCCTTGAGTCTAGATGTTTGCCTTTCAATTTATTGCATAAATATAACGTTGTTTTCCGGACCAGTTTTGCGCAACTCTTCAATAAAGCGCTAGTCAATCTTGTCCTCGTTAGCAAATAAAACCTTTGTTTCTCCTAAACAGTTTCTAACATTTTTATAAAATGATAGATATTAAACATAAAGGTAACGGTTTTTCCAGGATCTGTCGGTTGCAGATTTTGGCACAAATTTTATCTGTAGTTATAACACAACCAAGAGAGTCTGCCGTTGCTAGGTAAGTATAATGTTTCATCCCATTGAACTGCCTGGACTTCTATTACAGCTTCATCGTGGAGGTATCTGGTATGACAGACTTATCTTGTATGCTGTGAAGCATCAATTTTGTTTGTTAGAAACTGTCCGTTAAACTCAGTACCTAGTATTTCATACTACCTTTGGCTAATTATTCCTTTTCATCACTTTGGAAGTGTTCTAGATCTTGGTGCTAGAACTCTAACTGGCCTAGATATTAAATCTACATCTAGATAGCGATTAGGTCAACTTGTTTTGACTATGAATATAGTGGAGTACAAATTTATAACAGGAAAGCAAAAAGCTTAATAGTTTGGGGTTTGTTTTTTTTTGTTTTGTTTTTTTGGTTTCCAATTATAAATTCAATTGCCTCTTTTCTAATGAAGATCTTGTTTTATCTTTCCTTGTGGATGCGTGTACCTTCTTTTTTTGTTTTTATTTACTTTTAAAGCCAAAGAAATTTAACGGACGTTTGTACCGATGGCGTCAGAAAATTATCTAGACTGTTTACATTCAGGGATTTTGCGCCACTCCTGAAATGGCGATCCAGTTTCTAGAACTACAATGTAGCTTAACGGTCATGGTCGCGTTTCGACTAATATAAATCAATCTTTACATCAGTATTGTCCAGGGATGTTGGTTTCTGTTCTATTTCTTATGCATTATGTTTTAGTTGTTATGTCTAAATATAGAAAATATGATGTTAGTGCATTACTCTTAGAAGAATACATCTCCCATAAACTAATTCGTTGTAAACGTCCAAACTATCACACTGGTTTAGCAAATAATTTTATCAAATCTACACCTAAGATTCACACTTTTCTATGAATAACATGTTTAACAACAATGGATTTATTCATTGTTCTTTTTCCCCGATAAAAGACCGTCATAACTTCGTCAAGCCACCAGCTAAAAAGGTAACGTAATGCTATGATTGGCCAAAGAACTAAAATCAAGAAAGGTTTCGATTAGTTGCGAGGGTTCATGCCCAGCTTTAACATCTTTTCCATTAAAAAAATATTGGGCCAATGATCAATCTTATCGCTTTTTTCGAATAACTTATTTGGGCCATTGCTTGGCTTTATCGCCTCGATCGAGTTAAAATTTTACCAGATCTGTGTACACATTGAAGATACGGGAATATTAAATTTAATGGCGTCTAAAATGTCGTATTTTGACATGATAATTCTACTTTTGCCAGTGCGGAATCACGATAAAATCGAATAAGTGTAGTTCTTTTCGAATGAAAAAATGAAGAGAAAAAGCATCTAAACCGATGCCTTTTAAGCAGTAACTGTTGTTTTGTAGTAGTAGTAGTAGTAGTAGCAGCAGCAGCAGCAGCAGCAGCAGTAGTTGTAGTAGTAGTAGCAGCAGCAGCAGCAGTAGTAGTACTAGTAGTAGTAGTTGTATTAGTAGTAGTAGTAGTAGTAGTAGTAGAAGTAGTAGTAGTAGTAGTAGTAGCCGTAGTAGCCGTAGTAGTAGTAGTAGTAGTAGTAGTAGTAGTAGTAGTAGTAGTAGTAGTAGTAGTAGTAGTATTATTAGTAGTAGTAGTAGTAGTAGTAGTAGTAGTAGTAGTAGTAGTAGTAGTAGTAGTAGTAGTAGTAGTAGTAGTAGTAGTAGTAGTAGTAATCTTTCACGTTGAGGATTTTTAGGAAAGCTGTCACAGTTTATTTGATTCCTCTATAACTAACACTCAGTTATCGCCTAGCCCTCATAGACAGAGGGTATTCCTCCTGACCATTTTCTCCCCACCGCAATCTCACCCCATACCAAAAAAATAAAGGGAAGGGGAGGGTAGGAAAAAGGAAAAATAACCAAGAATTTTTGGACGCTGATAATTATTATTGCTTTCGCGAGCAACCTTTTAGCACTATTGGCAAGTCTAAAGACGTTTTTTTGAGGCTGTGTATCATCCGTGATCGATGTTTTGTTCAGCATAAAACTCACAAGACTACTCATCCTCTTCTTTGGTCCATATTGTGCAGATCGAGACAAAAGAGGAAACCAATGTTTTCGTTTTGCAGCTCTAAAGGCAATAAGACTCGTGCTCTACTTATTCTGTTGCCAAACGCTATTCGCTGTACTTTAGTCCATGTTGTACAAACTACAAACTAAAATAACCAAGGAAAGAATAAAGGGGAGATCGTAACCGCGATTTCAAAGGGCATCGTCATATCGGCAACTTATACCTGAAGCCTTTTAGTAGTTACAGTTATATGAACTTAAAAGTAGTAGTAGTAGTAGTAGTAGTAGTAGTAGTAGTAGTAGTCGTCGTCGTCGTCGTCGTCGTCGTCGTCGTCGTCGTCGTCGTAGTAGTAGTAGTAGTAGTAGTAGTAGTAGTAGTAGTAGTAGTAGTAGTAGTGGTAGTGGCGGTGGTGGTGGGAACAGAATAATAGTAATAGGTGTAGAAATGGTCAATGCTGATTGTGACGATAATATTTAGAATGTGTAAAATGAAATAAGGAGCAGAATCTCCATTTATTGACGAACATGCGAATCAGAACGCTGTTGCCCATATTCGCGGCTCAAAGTTCTGTTCAGCTGAAAGTAATGATGGAGACTGTTGTATAGGTAATTGAGTGCGTTACTGTTGTATGATCCGAGGACTGAATAAACCCGAGTTATGCAAATACACGAGTATTGCAAGCTTGTGGAGCAAGGCTTGATCTCTTTAATTAATCATGGCACACTTGGCGACCAGGGCACTTCCTGCCCCTCTGCCTCCCCTCTCTTGTATTCCTCGCTCTCTTCTTTCTTGTTCTTGCTTTGTTCTATCCTATTATTGACTTTCTGTTTTTTCTCCACGTTTTACGTTCCACGTTCGATTTGATTAATTATACTGGTTTTTTTACATATAGCTAATATAATGGGCTCACCTATATTCTTTCATCACTAACTCTCCCACTCATTACTACATTTTATCTTTCCTCCATGCACACGCATCTTTCTCCAGTTCGCTTCTCTTCAAACCTTTCCCCTCCCCTAAACTTTTGTTTATCTTCCTCTATCGTTCTTTTCCAACTCTGCTTGAGTCTGTATCTTGTTTGGTTTTTTTTAATCTCTCTCTCTCTCTCTCTCTCTCTCTCTCTCTCTCTCTCTCTCTCTCTCTCTCTCTCTCTCTCTCTCTTTCTCTCTCCCCTCTTCCTCTCTCTCAGTCCCTCCGCCTCCGCTCTCTGCTTTCCTGTCTCGTCTCCCTCACTAAGCGAAAGCACGACCAGACTCACTCACCAGCAGCGATCAGCTGTGATACTCGGTGTGAGTTAGGCCGCCACCCGCTAGTTCATGGGTCTCACCTCCACATCTAGCCTGGGCTGTCCGCTCTTCAGTCACAAGTCAACGCGCTGTTTATACTGATGTTGAGTAAACCTTTTGGCTCGTATAGAGCTGGATCTATGAGATTGTGAAGATGGATGAAATGCGTTACTGCGAATGAATTAAAACCACTTTCTTATTTCGAAGACATCTATGCAGCTTTTCAAACTAGTGAGTACAGCATCTTTCTCTGAGCTTGACACTTCGCGCTATTTTGTTTATTCTTTGTTATTCCTTTATATATACATATAATACATATATATAAAAGCTATATATATATATAAAGCTTTTCTTTTCGTCGTTCTGCTAACCTTACCTAAATCTTCTGGGGGAGGGGAGGTTAATGCTAAGAAGTAATATAGGAACTTAAGAGCATTTTGCGTTTTATTGCTGAAATATTAATATAATGAGCGATGCTCATATTATTTAACATTAAATTTTATTCATGATGCCAGGTATCCGAGTTATATAATTTCGATCTAACTTTAAAACAGAATCTAATAGCCTCAAAACATCAATATCGAGAAAAACTAAAGTTGCATCATATTCATATCTTAAAACCACTAACACTACAATAACCAATAACGAAGCAACGTCTTAACTGATATGAAAGGAGATATATATTGTTCAGCATTATTGTCTTAAGCTCTTTTAAAGTTTTATAGTAGAATAACTTTAAAATTGATATCACTCTATACATAGCTAGCTTTTCTTTAGGCACTTAGAGTAGACCGTACTATAAACTTATGAGTCTGAGTGATAGGTGAGTGAACACAAGTCCATAAACGCCATATGCTTGGTTCGCGTAGGCATGCTCCTAAAACATAATAATTATGTTAGTTTTCAAGCATGCCTTATATTCCACACTACTGATCGTATTGTAAATTCCTTTCTAATTATGGTACTGCTAAGGCCGAATAATCGTGTTGAACGTGCTCTAATCCGGTGTATTAATGAAACCATCCTCATTGTTCATTTTCTCCATCATGAATCGCGAACTGGACAATAATAAATGACATGTATAGCACAGAGCTTGAAAAAAAAGTCTTTTTTTTCAAGCGATATAATAACAACTGAAAAAAATAGGTTTTTGCCTTGACCTGGTGTGGATTTCTCATTAATGTGAAGTATCTTAAGATAGGTAACTAGCATAAGCACAGTCTTCGCGGAATAAATAGCAGCAACAAGATCGATTTTATACTGAAATCAATCCAAAGGTTAACAAAGATCGATTTTATATTGGAATTAATTCGAAGGTGGTTTAGTGGTTCGTTGAAGCCAGTGATAAAAGCGGAATATTTTTGATAATTTTTTTTCTATTCTTATCTTTTTCCTTTTTTTTTTTTTTTTTTGTTTCGTCGTAAAAAGACTTCATTCCTAATGAAAATGTATACGTAACTTGTGGGATTTCAGGTTCAGCTAAAATCTTTGATACTTGTAATAAAAACTGCTCAACTTGTAATAAAAGCTGCTCAAATTGTAATCAAATTTAAGTTAGTAGTTTTTTAAAAGGAAAAAAAATCCTTCTAGCTAAAACTAAGTTAGTCTCGTTTCTATGAACTTCGCTTTATGGAATGAGTATCCACTAAACATGCTTTTACTGAGAGATGAATTACCTAGTTACCTGCAGCAAATCAAGAATAGTTAGCGAATGCTGTAAAAATCTTCCTTTCCACACCTTTTTTTCTGGGTTTTATAGCATTATAATGAAAGTTTATGAGGATCTCTAATTAGCTAAGAAAAGGACACAATCAGCTGTTTTTTTTACTTTTCGGGAATAAATAATTGTGCTCAGCAAAAGTTTCAGTGCAGACTAATTGAACAGTTGAAAATTATTCTGGGTCTCTTGAAACAGTGCATGATTATTCTGACATGCCGCTTACAGAAGACTTGTTCTCCATGGTCTAAATTGTGATTTACATAATTATATAAACGTTATAAGCCGTTCTGACATAAATGAGCGCTGATATGAAGAGCAGCTACTCAGAGTGGTATCATACATGTTTCGGTATTGTTAGATATAAATCATTACCTCTCTATAGAAGTATTCGAGAGACTTGGTCGGGCTTGGGAGTGAAAGTGGGGGTGAAAAAGAGAGAGAGGGAGGGAGAGACAGGCAGACAAACAAACAGACAGACGGAAACAGAGAGAGACAGAGACAAAGGCAGAGACAGACAGAGACAGAGAGACAGGGAGACTGAGATATAGGCAGACAGAGACAAAGAAAGATAAAGTACAAGTTTTTAATCTATTGAAAGTGTTGTTTTTTTTGTTTTTTTTTATTTGTTTTTTTTTTTTTGTGTGTCTTGTCTTTGAAAACTTGTCTAATCCTTTAGTTTCATGGTTTCAAGGTTCGTCATTGGATGCCTTACAGTCAAATAAGTATGGCGATGCCATATCTACTACATTAGAAAGATTTTTTTATATTTTTTTTAAAGAAACCTTCGGTTATCAAATTTTATCTCTCACTTCATTAAAAAAGAGCCTATGCACATACATCTTTAAATCATATGGAATAATTTATATTTAGCGTTTCTAATAGTTTTTACATGACTCCACACAAAAAAAAGTTTCAAAGCTGTTTTCACTTAAGAAAGACCAAACCTAGTGTCTGATGTATTAAGTCTGGAACTAGATCGCATGAATAATTAATTGCGTCTCGGGAACACACCGACCAGTTGCAAGTATTTCCCAAGTCACATTAGGACAGAGACACCCAGCACTATCTCGATCTATGTCTTGACATTAGCAAGATGGTATTTATGTTACAGTTAAACTAAAATTTAGATCCAATTTTAATAAAAGCTCTATATCGTCTTTCTTCGTCGAGATAAAATCTATCTTAAAACGTTCAGGACCTAGTGGATGGTGTGTGCTAATAAAAAGATGGAATTGATGTAGTTTGAGTAAGAAGGTAAGACAAAAATAATGAAAAAAAAACTTAAACTATACTTCGAGACAAATATCGAAAACTTCAATAATTGGTTTTATGACCTGACTTTAAAAACTAAAGTTCCCCAGATACACACACTCACTCTTTTATTTCGCAGTCATTTTCGAAAAACCGAGAAATAAAGGCACAGATTTTCTCATGAAAGAGGACAGAGTTACCAACTTTTATCTTGACAATAAAATGAGCTGCAGTGGTACAAGCATTACGTTACACTGCGTTGGCAAACTGTGCATTGTTGGAAACTGATGAACTGTGCAGACTTGAGTAAATAACTATGCAAATGTATTTTCTTTCTTATTGATCACGATCATGCCATGCTGAGCGAGCCATTTGGATAATTCATTGGCTCTGTTTTTTCGCCGCAAAATTTTGTTTTCCTCTACTTATTCTTTCTCTTCCGTTGATCTCAAATACTGGGAAAGACGTGTTTTCCCATGTAACAGTCTCCGACTGAGAGGTAAGAGGCAGTATTCTTCTGCCGGTTACTATTTCCACGTTAAGGTATGGAAAAGTAACCCTACTCCAGGCGTGCCAATCAACAGCCTATCTTCTCCGGACATGCCTCTGTGAAGATATCCCACCAAATTACTTTAAAAACTCAAGGGCCCTATGTACAAAGAAATCGGTCGGGCAAGAGAAAACGGTTTGTGATCTCCTGAAAGGGATTCGTATAATTTAATTTCTTAATGGTCTCTTTTGCTTTTAGAACTCTGCACGTTATGCTAGGTAAATAATTGATGGGAGCGGACTTTCTCCAGGGAGTAGCAGAGAAGCCGGACTTGTGCACAAAGTATTTGCTCTCACTCGGTTGTTTAGTTTACTGTAGACTAAACACTCGGGCACTCATATTAATATCGAGGGAAAAACAATCTTCAAAAAGCACATCAGCAGCCAGAAATCACCTAAATGTTTTTTAGGAAATATAAAAATCATTTTAACTCAAGACCCGTTGCATTAAACTAACCTGTATTTATATTTCTCCGTTAATTATTCAATTTTCCATGGTATTGCTCAAATATTTTCTCTTTCCGCCAATGATAAAAATTCTTCAGACAGCGAACTAATATTCACGAGAGGTGGAAAAAAGAATCTCAGATTAAGAAACCTTTGCTTTTACTACCTCTCATTCTAGCATATGTAGTTACCGGTACCTTCCAAAGGTATAGACTGAAAGATCTATTTGTTTTCTACCTTCAACAAGCTTCAATGAGATAAGGGAGAAAAACATGAATAGCATTTCAACTTTTGTAAGCCACAGGGATAATTATATGATGTTTCCTTTTATTTGGCAAAATGTATCTTTTAAAAAGTAATAAGTTGAAGGAAAAGAGGAATCATTTGACAAAAGTAAAATAGTAACCGAGCAGAGAGAGGGGAATAAAGGCAAGCAGACGGAAAGACTAGCAAAAAAACAACAGAGTCAAAAACAGACATCAAGAGGAGCAGAAAGTGAGAGATGGATAGATGTTCTCACAGAGAGGAAGGTGAGGAAGGAAAACGGGGAATAGATTCCAACTGGCTGGCAGATAGACTGACAGAAAGCTTGAGACAGATACAAATAAAGAGAGAGAGAAAGGTGAAGAAAGAAAGTCAAAGAGAGGGAGAAAAGATGCGGGCGACAGACATCCTCTGTAGGAAAAAATGATAACAAACTATTGAACAGGAGAAGAAAGACGAAAGGGGGCGCTCATTCTATAACATTCTCCTCCACCGAACGTTTTTGTGAAACGGTTTTTGAGTCATCAAGCCCAGTTCGAGTCACGATTTGCGGAAAATATGCTTCGAACGAACTGATGGTGATGTCATTGTGCTTCATTAACTGAGATCTGGATTTTTCGGCTTTGTTTTTATCATAGAAGAGGGAATATCTTTATTTTAAGTTAATTTTTTTGCGATGGTCACTAGATCTAGCGCCAAAGATGGAACTGACAAGATTGACCAAACAAAAAAAAAAAAACATTTCGGAATTATAATTGTTGATCTTTAATATTTTGTAGTAGTCTTCATCCTTCGAAGATTTTTAGAGGTTTTTAAAATATATGTAGACCAATTTTATGGTGACAATAGCTTGTCTTGAAAACCTAGAGAAATTTATAGAAGAGGACGATCTTCTTTTATCTGAGGATATTTGCAATTCATTTTCATATATAAAAAGATAACTAAACTAGATGCGTCCCACCGAAAACAACTCAAATGGTTTAAATCCTTAACATCAAATACCCGGTAAAGATAACAAACAAATCTCTGTATAAAAAAAAAGCAATGAAAAACCGATGTCTATAAACATCCTTGACAGCCGGTGGCTGCTCTTCGGACATATTCTGAGCCGAGAGATATAGACATTCCAGCAAACAAAGTTATGACCATCTGAGGTCAGTAGCAGAAGACAGAACACCGTGGAGGAGACTATCAGCGAACATCTGAGGTCAGTAGCAGAAGACAGAACACCGTGGAGGAGACTATCAGCGAACATCTGAGGTCAGTAGCAGAAGACAGAACACCGTGGAGGAGACTATCAGCGAACATCTTAGAGGCAGCCGAGACGTCCAAGTCGGAGCACTAGGATGAGAACGGCGATATAGATATAGAGGATATAATAAGAGACGGTCATAATTACCATATTTTATTTTTAACCTCCAAATAATTGTAACAGTTTTGGTCACACAATTATACGGATAATTGTTTTATCCTTTCATAAATTGATAGGGCCATTACGGCCAAGCACTGCAGCAGTTTTCAGCATTTTAGAGCTCAGAAAGGCTTATTCAGGATTGTTCAGACGAAATCATTTTTGTTATTGTTCTTGTTGTTATGTTTGTTGGCAAGGGGACATGTCTATTTTAGGTCAAGGGATTGAACCACATTAACGTCACCGTGTATCATGATTATAGCTTCATAGCCTGACCTCAGACTCAGGAGTATTGTTTCCATCTGTGTGACCCTCCATTTGTCTTGTTGTCTCTGCCTCATTGTCTGTTTATTTGTTTCTCTCTCACTCTACCTGACTCTGTCTCTGTCTCTCTGTCTCTCTGTCTCTCTGTCTCTGTCTGTCTGTCTGTCTGTCTGTCTCTCTTCTCTATCTATCTATCTATCTATCTATTCACCTATCTATCTATTCACCTATCTATCTATCAATCTAACTATCTATCTATCAATCTATCTTTTTTTTTCGCTATCTATGTTCTGTATTTCTCTCAGCCTCTTGGTGTTGGTCTGTATACCCTGCCTTTGAATGTCTCTCTCTATTTCTCTCTCTCTCTCTCTCTCTCTCTCTCTCTCTCTCTCTCTCTCTCTCTCTCTCTCTCTCTCTCTCTCTCTCTCTCTCTCTCTCTCTCTCTCTCTCTCTCTCTCTGTCTCTCTCTCGCTCGCTCGCTCACCTTTTCTCTGGTTTATATTTTCTTTCTCCCCCTTCCCAAGACGCTCTATCTTTTGTTTTTATTTATTTCTTTTGCACCCCTATCTCTTTCTTCTTTTCCCTCTTTTCTATCCCTTTTTCCATCCCTACATTTTTTGTATTTTCCTTTACATCGAATATTTGCCCAAATTATTTAGCAAAAAACCTTTCCTTCTTCTTTTCATTATTACTCGTAACTAGTTATACAAAGACGTATCCATTACCAAGTTGTCTGGGTATTCCCTAAGTAACGTGCCACCTGACCTTATTAATTGCAAATACTCGCATCGGATCTCCGGCTCAATCCGGCACCATTGTGCGCGGCTCTAGAACTATTTACACGTGTAATCAGTCATAATGACAGCATAGTCGGAATAAGTGGAAACACAGCCCTCCATTGTTCTATGACAATCAACGGGTTATGGTGACCTTTTACTGAAACTAAAGCACTTTTAGTGCAGCCGGATATCAACTGGCAACACTAAATATGGCTCGAATTTCCATTGAGGCCGTTGCTCGTTTCTTGAGTTAATCAGTGTCTGTCTTGTGAATATTTTGTTGATAATTAATAAGATTGACAATACAGAATGTCACCATACAGTATCATGCATAACATAGAAGCCTATAACTGCTACAGATTCACCTCGTAGTGTTGGATGATGCTAAAAAACTTCTTCAATATCCTGAACAGCTATAATTAAGCTTCACCGATCTGTTTAAAAGAAAAAAACAATTTGGGGCGTGTAAGTAAGAAGTAAAAGGAGTTAAACTCCTCGGCAATGACGATCTCCAAAAGCTTAAGAATAGACTTGAATTTATTTCCGATACGCAGAAAGGTATTTTGTATCTCCTTTGTCGAAAAAATTGTATATTATTTAGCTTTATCTATAAACCATCTTCCTCTTTATATATAAAATTATCCTCTTATTTCTCTGTCTTTATGTGTAAATAGACTCACTAAACTCTATATCTGTCTTCTTTTTTCCAACTAATCTGTTTAGTTATCAATATAATTGCCTATATCGAAGTTATAGTTTATCAAATCTATTTATTTACCACCTTTTCGGTCTAGCTGGACTCTCTCATTTCACTCTCATAATTAGGATGTTACTCCTCTACCTCTTTTTCTCCTTTTCTTGCCTCCTAATATTTTCTTCCCTCCACACACTCTCAGGATCTCTCTCCATCTCTATCTTACTTTCTTTTTATCTATATGTCTGTCTAACTATCTATTATTCTATCTATCTATCTATCCAACTATTAATTTAAAAAGTATTAACAGTTTACCTTTTCATACATCAATCTGATATCTGTCGGCATATTTTATTCATGTACTATTTTTTTTTATCATTCTGTTGATGGATATTTTGATCAGTTTTACCTGTTATCAATCTACATAAGGCTACTTCTTCGGGTTTTTTTTTTCGATATCCCTTTTTTTCCTCTGTGTATCTACGTATGTTTTTTTTTCTTGAATTGTTTTGTCATCTTTTCCCACCTCTTCATTTTTGCTGACGCTTATATCTTTTCACTTCGCCGGATGAACGCTTTTGTTGAGTCTCTTCATCATGCAAAATCACATTATATAACTGTGTATTTCGTCTTGGTAGATCTAGAGAATGATGTAGCAAAATCCTATGTCACTAATTGAACATTTAAAAACGAAATACGTATACTATAATATACATATTGTAATATACAAACTGAAAATCGGGTTCTGCGAACGAGACCCTGGTGTCCATTTGCCGGGGCTAGAGTGCTTGTGTGGATTAAATAGGCTTATAAATGGTCACAATCCAGATATGGGCCTCCACCTATCTTTCCATACCTAGCATAGATATGTCTATAAATCTAAACACAGAAATCAAATTTGTTTCCAAAATTCTTTTTAAATTCTAACATTTTTTTCTTAGATCTCACACTATAATATATAGGCCTATTCCAAACAGTTTTAGATGGGCCTCCGCCTACATTGTGTGCGTACTTTCAGTTTCATTCCTGCCATCTCTGTCAAGCTGTGCTTACTGGAAGTAGTTCGGACGTTCATCTTTTTTTCTTTTAAAAGAATAATAATCACTATTTTGGTGAAAAACACTATGCCCATTCCAATCTTTAACACAATTTGCAACGTTATGCCAAATTTGATGTGCCTAGATGGTCGTCATTTTTCCCAAGCTGCAGTATTAATATTGTTATTATAATAATGATAATGATAATAATAATGTAGTAGTAGTAGTAGTAGCAGCAGCAGCAGCAGCAGCAGCAGCAGTAGTAGTAGTAGTAGTAGTAGTAGTAGTAGTAGTAGTAGTAGTAGTAGTAGTAGTAGTAGTAGTAGTAGTAGTAGTAGTAGTAGTAGTAGTAGTAGTAGTAGTAGTAGTAGTAGTAGTAGTAGTAGTAGTAGTAGTAGTAGTAGTAGTAGTAGTAGTAGTAGTAGTAGTAGTAGTAGTAGTAGTAGTAGTAGTAGTAGTAGTAGTAGTAGTAGTAGTAGTAGTCTTTGTCATTAATATGGTTTTATTTATGTATTTTAGTTATAAGTATTACTTTCATTATTAACTGTCACGATATAATCATGATTATTTTATAGTTTTTACCGTTTTTGCCGAGCACTATTTCCGATCCCTATTAAGTAAAAATGGGAAAGTTTAAACTTATCGATACTGGAGACATGCATAATTTTTCTCAATCGTGAAAGAAAGAATAGCGTGAAATAAAATGCATGGCGAAAGTTTTTATTAATCCGTGTATAAAAAAAATCTAATTCATAGATGAGATTACCTCAAACAGCAATTACATTCTCCAAGAAGCAGAGTCATCCCCAGAAAATCGTCAAGGGAAATATTTGAAAAGCATAAAAGAAAATCCTTTATCGATCGAAAATGGAACAGAAAGACATAAAAATAAAGAAACCCAATATTGCTTCTTGGAAAGATAAAAGGACATGTTATTTAATTTCAAATAAAAAAGAGATGTGAAAACGTCATGTGTTAAAAAAATGGCGTTTATGAGTTATATGAAACAAAATGAAACAAAACTTCTGTTCGATTTAAGAAAAAAAAGTAAACGATTCAAGATGATAACCTGCAGATGTTGAAAAAGGATGGAAAACCTGCGAATGAAGACATCTCATTGAAAACGGAGGAGATCATAAAAAATCTCAGGAATCCCTGGAAGATCAGCTCAAAACCAACAAAGCCGGCATGTTGGACGGCACTTCAAGATTCACAATGTCGTAATCTGAAAAGATTCTTAAAATAAATCGCTTGTTGCAATGCGACAGCCCTTGATGAGATCTTCGCCGAAACATTGCAAGGATCACGTCTTACGACTAGAAAAAGTTGACTGGATTTTTTACAGGAAATGTAAATCAAGCGAAATTCATGAACTCTATCTACAATTTTTTTTTTAAATCAGGAGCATTCAAAGGACGTCCGCAGCGCTCTTTTGCAGAGAACATCTTTTCACCCACATGTATCGTTTGAAAATTTTTTTTCCAACTTCTATTTTC
>JAWDGP010002060.1:187500-202500 GCA_033675545.1 Elysia crispata
AGCGCTGAGACCTTTACCTCGAGAATATGTCAGGCTACACCTGCAGGCAAGAACTGAGGGCAGATGCAGGTAAAAATATGAAATAATCATAAACAATGACATATATCGACTCTTAATAATTTCCTTGCCATTTTGTAAGTTTATGTGAACCAGGTGTCCGGCGTATTATTACATCATTGTTCTGGAGGCAAAAAGACATCAGGTACCTCACGAAAATGTCATCCAGATCTAAACCACTTGTTCTTCCTATGTTCCAATGATCTGTTGAAAATGAGATTAGTTGCTGCTTTACCATTTATCATCTGAGACATGTAAGAAATTGCAGCTTGCACTTTTCTTAAAATTACTTTCTCTGATTTCAAAAGGAAGATAAAACTAGCCTACAAATACATATTGATAGGCATCTGTATTGTTCCATCTTCTGACCCCAATGGTTAATCATAGGTGGTTTCTAAGGGAACTTTGATTTCTATTTTTTTAGCAAAAAAGGAAAGAATAAGGTAGTGATTTTTTTGTGGCCATGATAATCAAATCTTAAGCAGACACTTTATGCAAGTACTAGAGCAGGATAACTACCTATATACTGCAGAAAATGATTCTCAAGATTTAACATTCTTTACCAGGTGAGAAACAAATTAGTCCTTCATTATGAACTGTGACTAATTTGTATTGTTCACATTAATATCCGTGACATATGGAATGGCTTAAAAGAATGAGATTAACCGTTTAAATGTTAAAAGGATTAAAGGAGGCAAAGAAAAAAAAGTAAATGATTCTTTTAAACATACATTACTTTTTTTTCTTAAGTTTGCCAAGAAAAAAAATGAGAAACCAAGTTTTATAAACGCTAAGGAAACTCATGGGTCCTCGAGTGTGGTAGGCAGATGGTCCCTGCATATTGCCAGGAGATAGCAGGTGTGTCTGGTCAAGGAAGACCGCTGCACCTTTGAGTGCAGCTAAATGTTAAGATGACAAAAACAGGCACAGAAGGGACAAAAATATAAACAAATTTTAGTAGCACTGGCTTTTTAAACTCATTCCTCTGCACAGACATCTTCCACTAATTTTTGCTTTGACGCTTGATTCTAAAACTACGTTGTTTTTTTCTGTGTAGTTGACATAACAAAACTGTTGTGTTCAGCCCCACAAGCAACGAGTAAGTGCAATGCACAATCACAAGGCCTATTAGCTTCATCCAAGTCAAAAAGTAGCGCTAATTAAATAAAATATCAAATCCCAACCTCAGATAATTGGAATAGGATTCGAGCTCCGGACTTTCATATCATCAGACAAATGCTTTACTTACTGAGCAGCCTGACACGCACTTTGCCAATTTTGTTTTCAGAGCTTCCCACTGAGTCAGAACTGAGTCATTATTTAGATATATGGAAACCATCTACAAGGGCAGTGTTTGGCAGCTAATGAGAGCAAATTCTTTAGTAAAAAAAAATAGAAATCCGACAACAAGCTCCTAACACTAATTGGCAGCTATTAACTTAAAGAATTGGGTTATTGTGGAAGCTATAGTGAAGAAAATATTCAGCTAGTCTTTGTTTTGTTTTGTTCTTCTTCTTGCTTTTGTTTTGTTTTTGTTTTCAACAACCAAACAGTTTTTCGACCGAACATGCAAATATTTTAGGTGAAAAAAAAAACTGTAAGAGTTTTCAGAAGAAAGCTGCAGTCTCTCCATCTATTAAAGTATCAGTATTAGAATAGTTCTTACTTGCTCAAAGTCCCTGAGTTTGCCTCAGAGTCTGATACGGGGAAACAGTTGTGAAAGCAAAATCGATGTAGACTTAGAAATTGACATTTCTAGCACTAGCGGTTTCTTTTTTTTTCCTTTAGGTATTTTTTTTCTTATTTTCCAAATTTGTATCACTTGAAACGAACAATCACCATCTTTTTAGCCTCAGTTGTTCACCTGCATTTTGAATCAGCAATATTTGCATTTCCAAAAACGGAAAAGTTGTGGAATTGTTGACTTTGTTTGAATATTGCCAAATTCAGTCAATCACAGACAGCCTGCATTAGTCACTTTGAGACCTGGATGGCTCAGCTTGACATTTCGATTTTTTTTTTAATTTTACATCGTTTCTCAATGTATTTTTTTCTCTTTTCTAGGCCTTATAAATGACCAGCGCTTAGATTTTATGTAATTCTATTTGAAACTATGCCTCATTCTGTAAATTAAAGCTATATACTGACTTTTAAGATTCAGCATGATTATTCATTAATTTACTTTCATATACTACCTAATTCTATAAAATTACCGTATTAGTCCAATCCAAAATCCGACAAGATCTTGTTGTTAAATTATACCCACTTCCAGGTAAAAAAATACCGTCTTAAATATTGTTGATCGCTTACTTTGTACTGAAATTACCTCATTTAGAAACGTTCCATTTGCGAGAAGTCGTCGTATTCTCAGACCCCATCTGACGGGGACAAGTGAAGTCCATTAGAAGTTTCGGTTTCCATTTTTTCTTTTTACTTAATAAATGAAATTTGTCCATGCACTGCTCCATACTGCCGATAGGGAGTACGTCGAAGATTAGTTTAAAAAGTTAGGTCGGAAAAATCCTAGATTATTCGAAAACTGTCATTGCGTATAGAAATCAGTCGGATTTCATGACTACTTAATGATTTGTTGATTTTGTCATTCCAATCTGTTTTCTTCCATAGTCTGGACTCGAGGATTTTTTAAAGATAAAAGGGGGCAAGAGAGATCCATTAGGAAACTGGGTTTCCAAAATCTGTTTTTACTTTACCTTAAAAATTTTGAAAGCTTCGATCCATATCGTCCACGGAAACTACGACGAAAAGTAATTACAAACGTAATTCACAAAAGAACAAAAAAACACAAAAACAAAAGAGTATTTGAAAAGTGTCATTGAGTGTAGAAATCAGTCGGATTACATGACTATTTGATGATTTGTTGGTTTTGTAATTTTTGTATTTTGTCCCTTAGTCTGGCCTTACTTATTTTTATTTATTCAGTATTTGTACACTGAGTATGAGTCTACACCGTAACGAGAAAAAAATCGTATGCAGGATTTCTGATACAAGAAGAGGAAAACTTTGGTGAAACTTTTAGCAAAGTGTTTCACTCTTCGTAAGACTCATTGGAGTGTACAAGCGGTAAAGTATTAACTTCTTACGTCAAATTTTATTCGGGCCTGGCCTGGACTATGGGAAGGAGAAATTCATAACACAAAAATTTCCGATATAGTTTTTAGATTGCAGGTGTAAACTTTCTTCACACGAGATGTAAATATCTTTACAGATCGAATAGACTAGCGCGAGATAAATAGTAAAAACATTAAATTAATCCAATGACGTAAATGAAGTAAATCTGTAGGAATGTGAGTATACTTTGTTGTTAATCTCATGCTGTCAAAGCTTAAACCATCATGAACACTATTATTGTTATTGATACCTTAAAACTGCAGTTTTCGGGGACGGGTGGAATTTCATCTGAGGGATCAAATAACTCAAATAGTGCCTACACATCTTTTGTCATCTTGTCGACTGTAAAGCCAACAATTTTTTACCTCTCAGTACACTTCTAAATTTAAATCTGAAGCGTCATTAAGTGTTTTTTTAAAAACAAAAATTACCGTTACCACGAAGACCTTTCAAGGAGCCATCAGGAAAGAAATGTGTTTCACATACAAGACCCTTTGCGTTTTACCTGTCGGCTAGGACATAATTATTTTAAAATTTGATAAGGCATTTAATCCATTTTTTCAACGCTCGACTTTGTCATGCAATCTCTTATGACAGTTTTATTTTAAGATTCAAACTTCACTAAATTGAACCATAAAATAAACCAGCTGAAACATAAAAACCTAAATAGGCCCATCTAAATATGAAAGTGATTTTATTTCTTACAAATTTATCTCTTGCCAATTGAATTTTTGTGGCACAGCTTCCACTTAAGCTGAAACGATAATGAAAATTTTTGCTAAATAAACTTGATATTCAAATTTCTGATGAGGTCCTTGTATCGAGAGGTCGAGGCGAGTATTACCCTTTTTTCTGAATATAACCTTAGATCCAAATATCTCAAGTATCCATGTTTTCTCAAAAAGAGCATTTATGCTCTTTGAAGCTTAAAAAAAATTCTTGTTGAAATCCTTTAAGCCCAATTTTGTTTTTGCATCACGACATTTTCAGAAAATAGAATTTTCAGAATAAAACTCAGGACTAGCTGAAAATTTCATTAGATACTAATAACGTTTGCCGCAAATTAGCACCCAAAAATATTTTAACGCTTTCTCTTTATTTTCGAAGTATAAATTTTCGTTTTGATTCAGCAACACGTTACTTATATCGGTTTTATATAATGATCTACCATACTTGAACTAATGTTCCGTCGTTAAGTTGACATAGTGTCACTTTGATCTGTACTGTTAACATGCTGGCTAAGTGCGAGGAGGTTACATTGTGTTTAGTCGCAGTTTGGTATAAAATTTCGTCATTAATTTTACATCCGTTCATTCGACTAATATTTTTATTCAATTTCTAACACTAGCAAATCGTATTTCCCTTCAATCTTGACTGTGTCAGTGGAAAAATAGTCGGAAAATACGGCATTATGCTCAGGACACACCAACAGTTGGAACAGTGCGGTCGTTTTAGCATGTAAATACGAAACCTGTTTTATCCTTCGAGATTTCATACGATAAATGACAATCTTCGAGTTTGAATGATCGAATTGTCCTTATAAAATATTTTGTTTTCTTTTTAATGCCATTCATGACCACTGCTCAACGAACGGCGTGGTCATTGGAGACAGCAAAGATTACTTTTCAAACATAATGGTTTGGCATGGCATTATGATTGCCCTTTTGTGTGATAACCGCTGATTGATTGCAATGATATTGCAGCAACCAGATTGATTTGGATCTTTAGGTAAATCTTTATTGCTCACTGCATAGCTAACCAGATTTTTGGCGGCCGCAAAGACATCAACTATTCAAATATATTTATCGTGAATTTACAGTTTCCTTGATTCGTTATCAGTGGTCTCGACATGCAGAAATTCCATGTCTTTAAAGAATGGGTAAGTTGATGCTTAGCTCGTGTTTAAACTGACTACGAATTAATCCTTGAGAGGTCTACAACCGCTTCCTCCTGAGTTGATCTGTGTAATGTAGAAACTGAGGACAAATTCAATGTTTGAAGGAATGCTTGAACAAGTGTTTACTTTAAAGATTACTATCATTGAGATGTGATTCAGAGTAACCGTGACCAAACTTAATTGTAGACACTGGACAATCATTGTTGTCGTGCTGATTTGTGTACTCAGTAATTGTACTAATTAAACTTCGTTCTTGTCGTGTCAGCACAGATGGAGGTGATAGCGATGTTATAAAACATGCCATGTAATGTTCTGAAGTTCTGGGCAAACATTGAAAATCAATTTCTCCTAATAAATTGTGGGTGGGTTGAAAAACATTAGATCTTTAGAGCATCTCAGATTCATTGCGTCAACGGCAAGGGCACTGGAACTCGAAGCCGCTTGGCAAGAATATCCTAATAATTTAGAAAGATCAAAAAATTAGCTTTTTATAAAACGTGACAAATGTTTTCATGATATAAACATTGAAGTTGAATGTGGGATGGAGCTAGTTTTGAATCATAACTGCTGGTATGATTCATTTTGGGTTTTTTTTTTAGTTTGCATACAATTAAAGCTCTTTTGTTTTTAGCTGCACTAGCAAATCTACAAAGAATTGCTATGAGCAATAAAGTTGTGTCTACAATTTGAAAGAGCAAACCTTACTGAAACACGGCGTTTTCCTGAATAAAATAATCTTTAAACCCTTTGACTTCAAGGTGAACATAAGATACATACAGTTTCCTCTTTTATTTCATATCCTACGGATGGGAATCATTATTATCGTCTGCAACAAAAGAGCAGTTTTAACATTGACAACATGAAAGGCATGTATAAAGAAAACGAATATACTTTATCACGTTTCAATCTTTCAAAAGTATCCAATCCCAATTGCTGCTCTTTTTCTTTACAGGCAGTGATTATTTCAAAACTGTATAGTTCTATTTTTCGTTGTTGGTTTGCTGTTAATTGTCTGGATTTCCCATACATTTTTGACTATCCTCTGAGGTATGATTATGTATAAATCGTGATAATAAATACTGAATGAAGACTAAGTAAAAGAGGTAGAAAACTAGATACTAAGCCATGTTCCTACGAGGACGATAGTTTTAGTTTCTTTTAACAGCAGAGTCGTAATCTGGTATATACTTGAGTGATTTTGATGGCTTTTTATTGATCAACTCGTCCTTTGATTTGATACGAGTTGAAATATTGATCATTTTTCTTCGGGGAAAGACAGATTGTAAAGCTCTTAGCGTGATAATTAATAATTGATGAAATTTTGTTTTGTGTCGTATTTTCCCTAGAATTTTAAAAGACCGTGGTTGCTCAACCATATCTTTACAAAAAAATTAATTTGCGTGCAACGTGATTGTTTTATTCTTCTCCTTAGCTGTTCACTTGCTGTAAATTAAAATTTCAAGCCAACGATCCAATCAATCAGGATCTCTGGTTACATTTTTAAATGAGCGAATAAAAAGGGATCCGTGTTTCGCAATATACCTTTTGATCAGAAAACTTTGGCGTCAGAATGATGAGGTAGGAGTGTAGCTCTGTGTTGCAGTTTGCTTGGGTTTATAGTTTCGTTTATCACACCTGAAAAAATATAGGGACAAGAGATTAAAAAAACTAATATGAAAGTCTTGTTTCTTTAATGCGCTTGGCTTTTCTTCTGTGTGCAAGAACTGAGAATAAAATATTGCCTAATGTTCATTAATATGAGCAAAAATGAGAGACTGATGAAGTGACGAAAAGGAATGTATTTTATTCGGAAAATACATTACGTTACCATACGGAATTACTTGACTAAGTCTCTCTCTCCTTCTCCTTCTTTCTCTCTTCCTTTTGTCTCCACTCCCTGTTTGTATCTATATATCAGTTTCTGTCATCATCTGCCTATTTACTCTTTCTATCTATCTATCTACCTGCTTCCCCAGTCTCTTTTCCTCTATCCATCTATCTATCTATCCATCATCCATCTATCTATCTATCTATCTATCTATCTATCTATCTATCTATCTATCTATATCCTCTTTATCTCGGCTCTCTAGGTTATAGTGCATCTTAAGAATTTTACCCATATCATATAGCTTCACCTCTCTCATCGCACATACGTCCAATCTTTTCTTTTTTCGCTCCAATTCTTTTTCTTTATCAGTGTGCTTGAATTTTTCTACTCTTTAAATCATTTTGTCTGCCTGTCTGTGTGTGTGTGTGTGTGTGTCTCTCACGCTCGCTCTCCCTCACTCTCTCTCTCTCTCTCTCTCTCTCTCTCTCTCTCTCTCTCTCTCTCTCTCTCTCTCTCTCTCTCTCTCTCTCTCTCTCTCTCTCTCTCTCTCTCTCTCTCTCTGTGTCTGTCTCTCTCTCTGTGTCTGTCTCTCTCTGTCTCTGTCTGTGTGACTGTCTCTCTCTGCCTCTGTCTGTCTGTCTATCTGTCTGTCTGTCTGTCTGATATTTATATATATATATATATATATATATATATATATATATTTTTTTTTTTCCCCCTCATCTTTTTTTAATAACCATCCCCTCTATTCTGTGTGTGAGTTGCCGGCTCTGACCATGCATTCAATTCTTCATTGTAGTTAATAATTCATACCTGCCACATGTTTGTCGATGAATAGTTGGCAAATGGAAATCAAAGTCCGCCACCCAATGGAGCCACATTAGGATTATTATTTGGACAAAGAAGTTAGTGCTTTGCGCTGGACTCGGAGGGGCAGTCAGCCAGAATAAGAGCCAGGGCCATACAAGATTTACTTCCAGCCATCATTATCACTGTTATCTAGTTACTTTCATAGCGTTGTAATGTTTCTATGTACCTAGTTCCTCTCTCTGAATCTCACTCTCCCCCCCCCCCCTTTTTCAACCTCCCCTCCCCCTCTCTCCACTCTTTCTCTCTGTCGGTCTGTCTACCTCTCTCTCTCTCTCTCTCTCTCTCTCTCTCTCTCTCTCTCTCTCTCTCTCTCTCTCTCTCTCTCTCTCTCTCTCAATCTCTCACTATCTTTCTATCTATCTAGCTAGCTCTCTTTTTTTCAATTTTTCGTTCGTCCCTCGCTTTCCAAGCCGTCTCTTATTTTCTATGTAGGCCTTTTTTATGAAACTTTTCCCAATCAAAATTCCTTTCTCTTTTTTTACTCCTAATTCTTTTCTTTCGTTCTTCACACCTGTCTTCCTATTTTCACATCCACACTCTCCGATGGTTCATCTCCGTCACTTTGTTTTCTTTTCCTTATATCTTTATGTATGTTTTTATCTGTTGTTTCTTTCTTCATTATTAGTCTGCCTCTCCTTTCCTTACTCTCTCCATCTCTCTCTCTCTCTCTCTCTCTCTCTCTCTCTCTCTCTCTCTCTCTCTCTCTCTCTCTCTCTGTGATTTGACCTCAAAAGCTTTTTTTTATGTGTAAGTCCCTTCAAGCGCTCTTTTTTCCCATTTATCTATTTTCGTTTATATCTTTGTCTTTCTATCTATTTGTACACTTTTAGGTAGATATATCTATCATACACTTTTAGGTAGATATATCTATCATACACTTTTAGGTAGATATATCTATCATAGACCTATCAAAATATAATAATAGAAATGTATTTGTCTGTGTGTATGTATGTATGGATGGATTGGTGGATGGATGTGTATTGATATCTATCTATCTGATTGTATATCTGCCTTTTTTCATGAATCCTACTTTATAATTATGAGCTGTCTCTTCTGGTCTGCCTGTTTCTCTTTTGCTCTGCAGTTTGCACTGTTTAATCTTTACTTCTTTCAACAGCCATGTTATCTCTTTACTTATATACTTTTTCATTTAATTATGTTTGTCTTTTTTCTTTTGGGTTTTGATTTTTCTGCTTGTTTCTATGTAATACTTTCTGTATCTCTTTCCCTTGATACTCATACCATGAATTCTTTTTTTTTTTTTTCGTATTTGTATCTTTACACTATCAATATATGTGTTTCTCTCTCACACACACACACACACACACACTCTCCTCTTTCTCGAATATTTCTCTCTCTTCTCCCTCTTTACTATCTCTCTCTGTTTCTTGCGCATCTCTCTCAATCTCAATCTGTCTGTTTCTGCCTCTCAATCACTATTTCTCTCTCTCTCTCTCTCTCTCTCTCTCTCTCTCTCTCTCTCTCTCTCTCTCTCTCTCTCTCTCTCTCTCTCTCTCTCTCTCTCTCTCTCTCTCTCTCTCTCTCTCTCTCTCTCTCTCTCTCTCTCTTCCTCTTTATCTCTCACCCTCTATCCTTTCATCTAACGATCCTTTAATGGGAGAATTAATTGTTGTATTGCTCTGCGCACTGCCTATATCCCCAAGAGTGTCTCCTACCTCAATAGGAGCCTCAAGCCGCATGTGAATTCATGGACGCCAAAGCAAAATATCCGTCTGCTATCAGGTAGCTCAACATGAAATAGCTTTCACCAAGGCAAATAGATTTCACATAAGCCGCCCCTCTTTTTTATCATAGTGCATTATTATTCATTGTAATAAGTTGGAAGAATTTATTTTCGAGTGTGTGTCACAAGAGGACATCGTGTGTACAAGAGGGCAATTTCGATAATCAGGATTGTATAGCTGGTCAAGCTGAGAGTAAATCAATTATAGTAATCTCTTTATTTCTTGGTGGTCTTGTCTTGTGATGATATCTCGAGATATTAAAATTTTAGGTCATCGTCGGTGACGTAAGGATTTCCCATGGGAATACAGTTCCGGGCCTTGCTCAAATGTCTAACACACTGAAACTGTTTAATCATCTGATTTTTCTGTTGTGTTTTTACGTTTACTATAATTGTTATTATTATTTCTATATTTATTATTATTATTATTATTATTATTATTATTATTATTATTATTATTATTATTATTATTATTATTATTATTATTATTGTTGTTGTTGTTGTTGTTGTTGTTGTTGTTGTTGTTGTTGTTATTATTATTATTATTATTATTATTATTATTATTATTATTATTATTATTATTATTATTATTATTATTATTATTATTATTATTATTATTATTATTATTATTATTATTATTTTCGTATTACTATTTCCCAGACTGGGATTACATTAAGGAAATGTATAAAAGTGTGTTTGTGAATTATGATTTGATGAAATACGTTACGCTGAGGGAAGTACCAAATTTCGAGGAGAACTAGAAGTTTCCCGAGATGGGGATAAAAGGAAGGTAAAGTTAGATGGCGAGAGTGCTCAAGGTATTCATCATTCTTTAGATCAAGAAGTTGCTAAAATATCGCACTTTTCATTTATTTTTTTTAAAGGGGTTTTATAGATTTTGATTTTACCAATATCTAGGCAGAATTAAAACTTTGATTCTACCTGCGAGATTATTTAATTTTTCAAATATTAAGAAATCAGATCATACCGAAAGCAAAGATAAACTGAGAGGAAGGAGGAAGGAACCGTTATCTATGGCCTCGCTCTCCTTTTCATTCTTCAATCTTTTAGTTCTAAGTACCCCTCCTCCTCCCTTAACAAAAAAAATCGAACTGACGAATTCAGCAGAGAAGAAAGCTAGATGTTTACACAAGTCATCAGGGACTGGTCTGACAGAGTGTCAGCCAGGAAACTTTCTTCACTTCTCACAGTGGCATCACACTCCGCATCATCTGAGGTTAATTACATGTACTTTTACCACATCTGAATGGGCGGACGCTATCAGCCATCGTATTCAGCTCTTTTGGTGCCTGAGATAAAATTGCGCTCATCAGAATACCGAAATACTTGCGCTTTTCTACTTTTAAAAGGCCCAAAAAAGCTACACATTACGTTTTACATGCTTTTTCTTCTGTTTTCAGACACAAATATTCGAAAAAAAAAGTTACTGATTAAAAATGTTTTTATTATTATTATTATTATTATTATTATTATTATTATTATTATTATTATTATTATTATTATTATTATTATTATTATTATTATTATTATTATTATTATTATTATTATTATTATTATTATTATTATTATTATTATTATTATTATTATTTCTTTATTCATGCGAAAAATGTATAGGCCTACTAAATCTATAATTGAGCAATGATAATTGAGCCAAAGTGCCCCAGGACTGAAAAACAAAATAATTGCCATCAAAAATCGCTAACAATGGTGAAAGGAGTTAGCTTAGACAAACAAACGCGTTGAGTTTAATGAGTTAAGATCGACTCTGGTAATGCTTACAGAGCAAACAGAAAAGTCCAGCACTTTTATGGCTTCCATGATGAGTCAGTCCAGCTCAGAGCCTCCCTACTTGGTGAGGAGGGGTGACGAAGCTAACCTTATTGAACGAGAGGAAGAAAGTGGGAAGCGCAGATGAAGACACCCATACTACCAGTGTTTTCTTGACAAGCATGGGAAAAAAATGAGAAAAAAAACTGGGCGGATAATCGACCATTTAGTTTTGCCAGTTGTTATAATGATGATTTCTCAATAAAGCGAGAGAAAAATCGAAAAACTATCTATGAAATATTGGGGACATCAGAATGTTTTATATTTGAAGACTTAGTAAGTCAATAGATAGATTTGTAGATGGTTTGACCAGCGGTCCAGTAAAGTGATAGAAAACTGTTAAAAACAAAATGAAACACAGTACAGCCATTACACTTCTGGTACAGACTCTTCAGATTTTTTTCGAAATTTCAAAAGCTCTGACAATTTACTTTCCCTTTGATCAATGCTCAAATGGTAATTAATGTTTACTGAAGATTAGATCTTATCAAAAAAATAAAATGCATGAAGAACTTAATTAAGGGGAAAGTTCTGATAACTTCACACTTGTTTGAAGATGATCTGGATGGATAAACGAAAAAAAAAGAGCAAAAGAATCAATTTTCAGGCAGTGTTGGTGGCAATGAAAGCAAACAAGACACACGCTCTCAACCTATACAGTCCTGTGTTACGTGATAAGACCATAAAATAAATCGTCAACAATCCTTTTCCAACCTACTCCCAGCCTCATTATCATCAAAGCAAAGGGTTTCAAAGTGGAAAGAACATAAAGACAGGAAAAGACATGGTGAGTTTTAAGTTATAGTTAGGTGGTTTAAAGACGAATTGACAAATATTATGCAATTTTACTTGTTTTGGACAGAATTAAAGGGATAAATATTGAGCTTCAAGAGTAGTCTCGCCATCTCTTCGCACAAAAAACGTAAAAGTTTGAGGAAAAGATTGGATTCGAAATTGATAAAGAACGGGTTTCCTTGTTTGAAAGAGGGATTATGGAGTTGAAAATCAAATAGTATAGGACATGTTTTCATTAGCTTTGAAATTAGACAAAAAAAAGAAGTGTAATAAATCTGTTTGATCTTAACAAAGAGTTTTAAACCAGATTTAAGGAAAGCGGAATTTTGTTATCAATTTACAAGGTAATGAAAAGTTTGTGGATTATGTCTGCTTCAATGGCTATCTTCACGTCAAAAATGATTACTGGGATAATGAAAGTGGCTATTAGCTATCGCAGGAAGCCCAATGTGCATTTAGCAGTGTGCATAGATGATTTACATAGGACAGTGCTTGCGACACTTCGCTGTGGTGATAACTTTACCCACATAACTAAGGTTTATAATAAATAAGGATAATTCAGAACAAATACCTTCTCACAAAATTCAATATTTGAATCATTAATTCGTTAGGCATGACTGTCATGAATTAAGAATCCGAATGAAAGGTGTCGATACTACCTCCGTGGCTTATGCCTATAATAAAGATGGGCATAAAAAGGCGACTTCATTTCTGCAAAACATGTTCCAGGAGTATTAAACACTGTGGCAGATCAGGAATCCAGAAATCCAAGCTCTTATACAGAATGGATGATAAACAGGCAAGTATAGATCGATTTGAGTTGAGATCAAACTACTAATATTACTTTTTGCTTCAGGAATCAACAAGGGAATTGAAAGACTTGGCTCTTGGACATTTGACCCAGAAGCTTGTATGATGAATATTTATTCTCACAGCTTATTAATGATCGTATCTTTATCATTCCCTCCATTCAGCTTAATAAATAAATTCCTGAAAAAGGTGTAGTTGGACCTCAGGCGTATGGAGTATCAATAACATTCCTGCCAGATCTAAATGTGCACCATCCACTGCTCTTAAAATGAATAAACAATGTTCCGGAAAACCAAACACACAAGGAGCCTCAGATTATTGTCTTCCAGTTGTGTTCAAAGCCTTCAAAGCGTAAGGATTTTCAGATGAAACTCCGAAAGTTACATTACATCGTTGGAGGAAATCCACAGCAAATAATATCGATCTTATATTAAGAGGTGGATGCCTCATAGTGAACAACAAGGCGAGGATGCAATTACAAAACTTATCGATAATGTATCGTACATCCGAAGAGGGCAACTGGTACAGCGTGATCAATACTGCAAACCGTGCCATATGCATATTTGTCACGTGCAGAGATGGAGCAACACAGGGTAACACATGCACGTCCTCAGATTCATGGTTTGAGCATTAAATCCAAGATACCCGTGCTTAAAGTACTTAAGATGTCAGAGAAGTGCTTTTTATTCGTTAAGAGCAAGGTTTCCACACAAAAACCAATTATGAAATAACTTACACTGAATGTTTTCACTCTCGTAGCACTAGTTTCAGAGAAAAGAGCAGTCTTTTCCTCAAATGGATATTGATTTTATAGAAGAACTTAAGGCTGGCACTACCTTTAGAATGGCAAAGCTAACAACAGATATAAAAGCAGAAATACAATAAATATTCTATATGAGTTTTCTGTAATGGAATATGAGGATGAAGCATACAGTGCATATAGCATGGTTGAATTATATACTGAGGATTCGTGAAACATTCAGTGTGTACAGCTTGGTTGAATTATACACTGAGAAGACGAGTCAAGTTCAAAGCTTAGTATAAGCTTGGGAAGGACTTATAAAGTTGTAGTTCGCCAAATGATCAGCAGCTGGCCGGATAAAATAGGGAAAGCCAGGCATTGGCATAAACCGTTTTACAGCACATGTTACTAGAATGGCATCCACATAAAAAGCATCGCAGATTGGTGTTGGTCTGGGTGTCATTCTCAAAAACTGCTGGTTGGAGCAATGCTCAAACCTTTCAGCAGTTTTACCTCAGAAATTTACCTGTCTGGGATGAGACAACCTGGCTGTTGTTAATAAAGTACCTTTGACTGAACATACTTTCAACCCTCTTCGAAACAAGCTTATAAAACGAAAGTGTATTTTAAAAGGTAGTAAATGATAAATATGATAAAGTTTGAGATTTTCAAAAGATTGTGTATCTTCAGTGAGAGGACATTTTAATGGAATTACACCGTACTTTATTGTTTATGCTTCAACCCCAGATTGGAAAGGACCTCTCATTTTAACTGCAACAGGAAAAGGAGGCAGAACATGTAACTGATTATATTAAGTAATACTCACATTTCAAATTTTATCAAATTTTCATATTATTTTGTATTTTTTGTATTTTATAATTATCATCTACGGCGAGAGCTATTTATTTGACTTTCAGAAGAAAGAACAAAGAAGAAAATTTATTTGTTTTTATTAGTCCTGTCCACTGCTTTTTTTTTAACATAAAATTATACGAAAAATTGATAAAATTTGAACTTGAATATTCCTTTATATAACCAATTACGTGCTAGTTACGTGCTGTTTAGGAAGGATGAAAGTGTGCTCAGCCAAAAGGCGCTTTATTACCAGCAGCCAATGTCTCAAACAGGAAGCAAGAAGTGATGGCCTCTGGCAGGGTGATGGGTGGCTAAATGGGGATCTCTGCTTTTAGGCTGAAAATTGGAAAGCCTGACCTTGATTTCGGTACTGGGAAAAAGTTCTCTCCGTTGGTGGTCTGAAATAGCATGCACGCTGTTGAGAC
>JAWDGP010002060.1:207500-215000 GCA_033675545.1 Elysia crispata
TTTTTATCTCATATTTCTATTTCTCGATATGTGCCACTCTCCGTCTCTCTGATCCTATCCCACCTTCAGGTTTCAATTGATCGAAACACTTATTTCTCCTTTCTTTCTGTCTTTCTTCATAACGTGTCAGCCCGCACTCCTCCTCTGCCTTCCTCCTTCATTTGCTCTTTCTGATCCTTACAACCAGTATTCGTTTTTAACTTTTTTTAAAAAATAAAATCATTAGTTTTTCCATATATCTATCTCCCTCTAACAATATCTTTTGCCCTCTCTATCTCAATTTTATGCATCGCATAAGGGTAACTTAATACTGTGGTCAATGTGACTTTCCGTAAAAAAAAAAAAAGAAAGAAAGAAAGAAATCATAAAATATAATAATTATGGGTTTTTCTTGCAAATATCGAGCGAAGAAAACTTCTTTGAAACATTGGTTTTCGGTTTAGTATTTATTTGCAGAAGTTTTGAGTAAATAAGAATATGCAAAATGCTAAGATCTAGAATAGTGCCAACAACTTCCTGCCGTCTGATTCCTGTGAATCTTGCTGATTTCAATACAAGAGTTAAAGAAATAGCAAAGGCCACGAAAGTCCATCCCTGTTGATCGATTTGTGGACTGTATTTGCTCTTGTCTTACAAATTTGATTAACAAGGAGCCCGGTTACTGAGAACGATAGAAGCAAATCACACATACGCACCTACAACCATACAAAACACGGCAACATTTTGGGGTCAGTTTATCATTCTCAGGTTTTGTGAATCTTTGTTTGCCAATTCTAGGCCTGCTTGACGACACTTGAATTCTCGCAGCCTCAAATTGAAGTGAGTCCCTGGGCCCAAGCCGCTTTGGGCCTCTCTTATAAAACAAGCCCTGCAGAGATGCTTTGCTGGCACATCCGGCTGCAGCATCTGCATTGAGGAATCTATTTGTTCAGAGGCGCTGATTTTTTTCCCAGATGTGCAAAATTATTCCGCGTTTTTTTTTGTTTGTTTTTTTTTTGGCAATCCCATTTAAATTTCAAATCACTTCTCCCCTTCATTTTTCAAAAGCGACTGTACATCAAAACGTTCATCAGGCCTTTTTATCTATCCATCAATCGATCATAATAAGTCATGAAGTTTTGTGATACTGTATCAGTTCATGAATACTATTGATCTATCTGTCTATTACATAATTAATGTATCTCTTTCGTCGCTTGTCTCTTTCTCTGATTGTATGTTTTTACCAGTCGATTATCTATAAGTCTATCTGTCTGTCTTTCTATCTATTTATCTATATCTATATATATATATATATATATATATATATATATATATATATTTATCTATCTATCTATCTATCTATCTATCTATTTATCTATCTATCTATCCATCTATCTATCTATCTGTAGCTGTCAGTCTGTCTTTCTTTTTTTTCTACTTATTTGTTTATCGTTTTGACAATCGAATTTTATAAAAGGATAACGTATTATAACTACTTGTCCATCTTTTGCATATAATAAAGTTTGAGTTATCTATCTCGATATAATAGTTGCCATCTTACTTCCCAGTTTAACTACATATCTTTCTTATTGACTTAATTTCTAACTATCGATCTATACATGTAGCTGTTTCATAAAGCATTTTTTTTGTGTTTGTGTCTTTTTGGTTTGATTGTTTTTACCAATAATTATACTATATTTTACTTAATAATCTGTCTATCTATTTATCTATGTGTTTATTTATCTTGGGATGGATTATCCATTTATGTTTCTGTTAGAATTATGAAAAATTGTATTATAAGCACTTGAGTATCTTTATTATATAATTTAATAAATTTATTCCTGAATTGACAAAATTTTTTGTCAATCAAAATAACGGTATCAAGGCTTGGCATATAACATATATATATATGCAACAAAATTTGCTTCATTTTTAATGATAGTGTAGGTTTTATGTTTCAAAGCGTATTATGAAGTTTTCATACTTTCACGCACGGCCTTTGAATTTCATTATAGAGCCCTACTTTGGCTAATCGACCGTAATTTCGTAACACGTTAAATAAATATTGCGACAAATGGCACAAAAAAACAACAACAAAGAAATAAAATAATAGAGTGATTTACTTAAATGTCCATCGTAAAAGCTTTGTTCTTTCCTTTAGGCGTTGATATTTGCAGTAAATGTTTACTCAAACGCATTGGATTCAGTAGTTAAATGTAAAAACTAAAAGCTGCCCTTGTCCACGAACAAGATCGACTTTTTTTAGGTACGTCAACAGCCCTCCCTGGAGACTCTTTGTACGGTTTGCGTGATGGTCATATTGACCAGTGTTTGTCGGGACAGAAGAATCAGACAAACACACCGGAATCTGAAAATAACGGTACTTTGAGTTCACTGATATAATTATTCAACTATTTAAAACCCTGGTCTTCTCTGTAGATATGGGCTACACATTAGACTTCGATCTAGATTCATTGCGACAGGTTTTAATGAATGATACAAAGAGTAAACTGCTTTATTCTTTTTATTTAATTTTTTTTATTGTTTTTGGTTTAGAATAATTTGTGCCTTATCTTTGAACAAATAGTGCATGTTCTGATAAATCTCAAGTTTTCTTTAAAAAAAGAGAAGATACTCTGTTCTGTATTGGGAATGTAAAATCGTAGCGCTGCATAAATACGACCCTCTCCCTCTCACAGATAACCATGTTTAAAAAAAAGATTCAGAAAAATGGGTGAGCTAGGAAAACTAAAAGCCTAGCAGTAGCAACTAACTTGGAAAGTTTCTGATCAAAATTACTTCAGCAACTTGCATCTTTTATCAAAAGTAGATAATAATGATTTCTTTATTTGCATAAAGGGTATTTAAAAGTGAGAAATAAAGCAGACTGTTTTCGATTTTTCCATATTTAAGAATTTTCATGAACTAAAATCAATGTAATCGGCTCAGAAGAAGCAGATCACAATATTAGAATGGCAAGATTCCAATGACCATTGATTTTTGAAAGACGATAGTTTTTTACCTTCTCTATCCATCGATACTTCTCTATTTCTTTTTTCCCTTATGAAGGATAGAAATAATGGAAAAGACGTAAAAAATCTGCGTTTCTCTTCATTGGTACTGTCTCGATTTAAGAAATCTTAGTCAATATAGTAAAATCCAAGTTAATATATAGATCGTTATCATATGGATTAAACTTAAGGGGCAGCTATAAACAATGTGCCTGCGCTTTCACAGGCATTCGTAGCTTTCTAATAAGCTTTTAAAACGACCTTAAAACAGATTTAAAAAGTATAGAATTAAGCTCATTTCCTGTTGTTTACACATTGACTCCTCAGATGGGAACTTTTGTAATATTTTATTAGTATTTTTAAATGTCGCGGAGATCCTGGCAAATATTTGTGTGGTTGGCGAATCCAGAACAGAATAATCATATTCGTAAATATTGAAGAGAATCTAGCTATGGTTTATGTGGATGGCAACTCCAAACGATCGACTTTATACCAATAAACACGGATTATGTTACAGTATGTGCAGGTTTTATGGTTTCCTTACTTTTACTTGCCAACAAAAGCAAGTGCAGGAACATATACTATATATATTTTAGAGTTATGAACTTTTATTGCCGTACTGAGTCAGGTGTTGATAATACCTAGCAATGTTACGCAGCATATTTCCACCCCCCCCCCCTTTCTCTATGAGATAAAAATCCTAATCGATGCAAGAAATTGTTTGATTTTTACGACACCGTGTCGACACTGTAGATTGCTGGGATTTAAGAAAAGTTGTTACGAAATGGGTCAAAACATAAGATGCAGGCAAGGTCTAATTTGTAGACATAGATTTAAGATCTAGATGAAGACATCAGATCTGAGCATAAGATGTAGTTACATAAGGTCTCCTTAGGTGAATTCCATAAAGTTCGTGCGTAGCATTATAAAATTTGCATAGATCAGGTTAAGAATTGGTTGTGAAAACACTTAAGTGTCTATGAAAATTTTTTGAGAGCCTAAAATAGTTTTTTTCTGAAATAAAGAAGGACTGGATTGGGATGATAATAGTAAAAATTCGGTCAACATGAGAGTAAAAAAAAGCATTGACTGTGACTTAATGTGTAACTCATAGACCGTGGTCAAAACACATGGCTTCGAAGATAGAATTTTGTTATGCATTTTCGAGACGTTTCACTAGGGGTAAATGAAGGAAATGAATAACATTATAAAAATAGCTTTACTTGATATTTATTTCATTTTTTTGCAATTTGTCGTTCTAACCCCTTGCCATTTGATATTGCTGCTGTTTCTTTGTGATTCCTTTTTCGCAATTTTTCTTACGGAGGGGGTGTTTGTTTGTTGTTGTTTTGTTTTTGTTTCTTTTTTCTTCTTTCGTTTCATTTTTCAAACATAAAAGCAACCCATGAAGGAAAGTTCTTTTAGCAGATTTAAGTTAGGTCGTGACAGATTCCAAGTTATTCCAAAATGATTTTAACATTTCCAGGAAAGGTTGCCTTATTATTTAGAATTCTATAATTATGGACCAGCTTGTAAAGCAGAAGAACTGATAATAGTTTCTTTTATTGTTTGTTTGGTTTTTTTTTTATTATTTTAATTTTACTACTCTGGGATTGAATAGGTAGATCAATGCGAATCGTATGAATTGCCTTGTTAGTGTTTGAAAAACACCCGTACTGTGAAAGTGTGATATTTGTTTAAATTTGAATAATGATAATAATAATAATAATAATAATAATAATAATAATAATAATAATAATAATAATAATAATAATAATAATAATAATAATAATAATAATAATAATAATAATAACAACAACAACAACAACAACAACAACAGCAACAACAACAACAACAACAACAACAACAACAACAATAACAATAGGCAATGAACAAGGAGAGTTTAAATAAAACAATGCAAAATTATGGTGCGCAGCATTTCATTGAAATACTTGTGTCTGTAAAAACAACAACGTTATTAAACTTAATTTTCATAGCCTTCAATTCGAATCATTCCCATCTTGAAAATCCATCTTTTTAAAATCATTTTCGATTTTACTTAATTTTCTTCTTCTTCTCCTCTTTTTTCAGTTTGAAGTAACGCAGTCAATGATCACTATTAATTGAGGCCTGAACTCGTGACAAAAAGCAGTTCTCCTTGGATTTGTCTGAGACAATAGCTCGGCTGGGTTCAAAGAGTTGGACTAGTCGATAGACTCACATCGATCCACGCAGCAATTCATTACACACGGAATCTACAGTTTCTTCTCACTTATGCAGATGAAAAAGTCGTGAGCAGATCGCCGCCCAACGGACCTTGTAGCTCCAAAGTGTGATAAACTCTTGCCCTTATCTGGCTGGCCATTCGTTCCACCTACTCGCCACTTCTCCTGCTGCTTTCTCCTCGAACGTCGACATATAGGTCAGAGAAAGACGGTGTTATCATTAGGGAGATCTGTCTAGATCAATAAACCATTTGCGGCTGGACAGAGCGCATCCCCTTCACTCCACGAAAATTGTAGCGTTTGGGGCATTGGAGACGCTGAAGACGTTGGGCATATCTTTTGCCAAAAGAGAGGGATTCCTTCTGACATGAGTTTTGTTCATTTGGATGTCTGTCTGGACGTACTCTGGAGGAACAGTTTCCACCTGCTCCGTGTGCATTAAGGTCTGACAGAGTAAAACATAATTGTTAGACACAAAAAAATTTTAAAACAAAAAAAAAAGTTACACACCATAAAATGAAGAAAAATGTGCGCACTAAGAGATTAGACTTGATTCCGCTTTAAAAAAAATCATATCTTTCAAAGAAAAAGTTTTTTTCTAAAAGGTAAATTTATTTTTTTCCTTTGTATGATATATTCAAATCATTTCATACTTTTTTTCCCACGGATTCATAAGTAATAGTGTGTAACGAACGGTACTAGTCATCCTTGATTTCAAGAATAATGAGACTGTGGCTATGTTGCTATGTTGCTATGTTGATATTAACTTATTTACATACTCTCTGTGGAGCCAAATACTTGAGTTAAGAAGACATTAACAAGAGATCATTCCTAAGTTCTTTTTAAAAAATAAAAGAGGAGAAGATGCGCCCGTGTTATGATACAGCAGCAAATTAACTAAAACTTCTTATTATAATTATTGTCTCCAGGGCCACAGTATCAGCACGGCAGGTATACAGTTTGAGGGCTAAGCAAAAGACTTCCAAAAGGTAGCCAAAATTCTATACGGTGGCCTGATATTGCTCCACAAAATGGTCGAAATCAAGTTCGTGATGGCTGTGGCCTTTGTTACCTTGGTTACCAATTCATTACAAGCTGGCACAGGCAACTCCAGGTAGTTTAACGTCGTTGATAGTATAGTTATAGCATCAGACGTGGTAGCAGTAGTTTTACAGATTACTGATAGCAGTAGTCATTGTAGTAGTATTAGTCATTTTGTTTATAATTTGGTATAGTCCATCCATAGCATGGTGATCCTGGGTCTTTTTGCATAACAGTATTAAGCCTCCTTTGGACAGGGTGAAATTAAAAAAGATAGCACCCCAAACTCACCTACCCACGGTGTTAAGACTTGAACCAGCAAATAAGTTTATTTGCGGATATTCAGTTAGACATTTAAACCTTACAACAGCCGGCTTTGCAGCGGTAGTAGTAGTAGTAGTAGTAGTAGTAGTAGTAGTAGTAGTAGTAGTAGTAGTAGTAGTAGTAGTAGTAGTAGTAGTAGTAGTAGTAGTAGTAGTAGTAGTAGTAGTAGTAGTAGTAGTAGTAGTAGGAGGAGGAGGAGGAGGAGGAGGAGGAGGAGTAATCAGTATTAATACGAAGATCAGAAGGAGGATTTACAGCAATGACTGTAGTAACACTTATAATATCAACGTTTTGATTTAGTTTCATAAAAGTAAACCAATTTAATCGGGGTCTCCCCATGATTTTTTACCTCAGTGCTAGTCAGATGAACTCCAGGCGAGACGTGCTCAACTACTTGTTGCAAGGCAACGACACTGACATGTACGACCCCAGGGTGCCACCAGATTACGAAGAAGGTAAGTCTTCCAGCAAGTTGGTTTACCAGAGCATCTTCGATTTTCTTGATTATAGAGCTTTATAGCCCGTGAACTATAAGGTAATTTCTTGCTTAACCCAGCATTTATGACAATCGAATTTTGGGACGTGTAGAGATGGATTGGTCACGCACGAACAATTAATGGTGAGCTATTCACCACTTCATGATTAACCCAGCCTGTCGGAAAACTTTTTCTCCCTTATGGTAATATTAGTTGTTTTTTTTTTTAAATAAAAGCTGAAAATGATGTTCTTGGATTTTTTTTTATCAACCAACCTTTTTATTTCTTTTTTTTTTTATTTCATCTAAGTATACTGTTTATTTTTATGTTTCATTCATTGTTCCATTAATTGGGAAGGTAAAAATACTTTAAACAGTCGCCAATAGATTTGAAATTTTTATTTATCTTTTAAGATTTGCTCTTTTAATAAATAATTATAAGTTT
>JAWDGP010002060.1:220000-300000 GCA_033675545.1 Elysia crispata
AAGTGATGGGGTGTGGGGATGCGAACATTAAAATAACACTGGCTAATGTTTCTGGTTATAGACCGCTAAATAGGACCATAATATAATTATTTGTACAGCATTTTATGTACTTAACACGGAGACGGAATGCTAATAGGGAATCCTTCAAGAGGAAGAATCAGTGATTGATGATAAGTCGAGTATAATTCCCAAGAGCCAATAGGTTTAGCCAACTTCAAAGAAATCGAAATATTATTTGTTGTTTTTTAACTAAGAGTTGCGTTTCAGATGGCATGCTAATTTCCCTTTTTTGTGGTTATTGTTGTTGCTGTTGTTCCTTCTTCTTCTTCTTCTTCTTCTTCTTCTTCTTCTTCTTCTTCTTCTTCTTCTTCTTCTTCTTCTTCTTCTTCTTCTTCTTCTTCTTCTTCTTCTTCTTCTTCTTCTTCTTCTCCTTCTTCGACAGCGAGAGAGAGAGAGAGAGAGAGAGAGAGAGAGAGCAGTACACTGAGATGTGAAATTCACACTCTGTTCTTGTAACAATTTTCTCAGACGATAAAATGGGCTTTCAGGAGATCTCTCAATAATACATGAGGGGATTTTGGTTAGTTTTTTCCCCTCATTTCTCTAGAGGTTCTGAGTTTTTGTCATTACCTCTCGCTGTTTTAAACAGTTTAAAAGAGATGACAGAGTCAGTCCTCCCACACAGAAGAAACCATGCTTCAGTTTTGGCACCCTGGTCTGCATGTGTTACATTGCCTAGAGACATAGATGTCAGGAGGAATGTATATTATGAGTCCCACAGGTGGTCTCCGCCTGGGGTCAACTCTGTTGGTAGATGTTGACCTCAGTTTGTGTGTTGTACCTAGTTAGCACCCTTTTGGGAAGCGGGCCAGGTGTCATGTATCATGTTATGACAGCCATGTCTCTATGCGTCTAGATCTATACATTTCGAAAGACATGAGAGGGATAATATCCCGGGTGATGACATCTAAGACCTGCGGGAACATGCAAACTAAATATGGCTCAAATAACCCTTTTGGGGTTTGCCTGAACAAGATAATTAAGCTTGTTTTTCTTATCTTTGTTCATAAAATCTAGGTTCTTTATACAAAAAAAAAAACTTTTATAGAACGAAGAGAAATATTTCAATCATCTAGCAGATAATTATGGTGTTGTGTTATGATTACTTAAAAAAAGAAAAAAGAGATATACATAACTTTAAAGTTCAGATATTATGACAAAATACAATCGCATTTGTTTCTTTAAGTCTTTACCTGTGATTACGAATACCTTAATTTCTCAATTCCAAATGCAATCTCTTTCCTTTAGCTACGACATAAATTTCTTTACATATCCAGTGTTTATACAAAGTTATAAAAAAATCTTATTGGAAAAAAAAAATCCTTCTGTAGAGCGTATGGCATTAGGCTCCATCTTAGGAAATGACCGGCTAAACATTTTCCCTAAGAAGATCAAACAAGTGACGCTGTCGAGCCTAGATTTATGAGAAAAATTTATAGATAAGCATTACCCAACTTAGGATCACATTTAAAAACCATAGCGCTGAAAGCTCTCTAAAATTAAAAATATTGAATATACATTTTGCTCGACATGTTTCGAATGAACGGGATAAGCACGCATATCCAAGAAAAAAGTGGGCTCTACGAGACCATTGGAAATTCTCTGAATGCTTTTCTTGTTTTGTTTTTTTTTTTCCCTTGTAAACTACCAGCACGATCCACGTACTGCCCTTAAAAAGCTGTCTATGTGGGGTGGGGGTGGGGGGGGGATGTTAAAAAAGTCACGTGGCGAGTGAGGTTTAGGTCTTTGTCATTATATGTGTAAGGCGAAAAACTGTTTCTGTAACAAATACCGCTTTCTCTACTTTCTCTACTCCACGTTTAGTCTATCTGAAGAACTTTGAACAAAAGACGGTGTATTGTCATCCCGCTCGAAGGGAATGGAGAAATGAGAACCGTAGTTTTAAAGAAACATGTGTGCGAGTTGTTATTGTTGTTGTTGGTGTTGATGTTGTTATTTTTGTTGGGCTTTTTGTTTGTTTATTTTTTGCCTGACTTTCTTCCTCTTCTGAAAGTTAAAATTTTTTTGTTTCTTTGTTGTTGTTTTTTTTAATATTTTTTTGTTTTTTGGCGCAGGACGATTCTTCCTTTTTTCGCGGAATCATTATGCCTAATTCTTCGCAACAAGAGAAAATTGTAAATCTTACACATTTACAATGAATTCATTGATGTAAAATGTAGGACCTAAGCTAAGGAATCTTGCTAGGCATTCACTTTTTTTTTAGTTTTGTTTGATCAGGCATGTTTCTTTCTTTTTTTTTCAACTGTAAGTAGAAGGGAAATTTTTATGTAGAAGATTTTTTTCTCCTCAATTTATAGCATTTTATGTCCATTCCTTTCATTAGCTCTATAAGGTTTGTTTGTTTGTTTTGGGTTTTTTTGTTTGTTTTTGTTTTTTGTTTGTTTTTTTTTTTGTTTTTTGTTTGTTTGTTTGTTGTTGTTTTGTTGTGGTTTTTTTTTTTTTGTTTGTTGTTCGCTTCCATTTAAATAAAAGCGTTGATCTTGTCTTTGATGAACTGTAAAAGAATGTGCTTATTTCAAACTGACCAGTGTCTCAGAAATAAGTTTAAACCTGTCTTAAAAACAAAACTGGAGACATCTACAAACCTTTCACAAAGGAAATCGAAGCTTTCACTTGTATCCCCAAATCTTTTCGTGTCTCGTTTTGTATTTGTTTTGAAAAACAGCAGCATAAACCGTTTTTTATGTTTTTCAATACCACGCATAAAATTGTTTATCAAATGAAATGCCGAAAAAGAGAAGGAAAAAAAAATTGGCTAACCAGCTGAGGGTAGTATAATGTAAAAACAAAGGCCAAATTAATTGATGTGTGCCAAAATAGGAAGCACGGGCATTATGCCGAATTGTCCGAAGAACAGTTGATGTAAACCAAACAAAATTACCGACTTATTCAATCCATCCATTTTCCTTTAAGCTCGGCCTCATCGGGCGCGCGCCAGAACGCTCATGTCAGTGCGATGTTTACGTTACATTTCTCACGACCTCCCTTTGTCACACTCCCTCCCTCTGGTCCTATTAACCCTTAGCTTTCTGTCTCTTTTACGCCTCTTCTGTTGAAAAAGAAAATAAGCAATAAAGACCTCAGCATTTTGGGTTCTTATGGGTAACAAGATCTACATCTGGCTTTAAATTTGCTGTAATAAAAAGCAGCTGTTACAGCTAGCTCAAATTTACGAAACTTGGCTTTTTATCCCTCTTGAGATGAATGTCTGTATCTGTCTGGCACAGAAATGTGGTTGCCGTGGATCCATACACTTTGGCTAAAAGCCTTTCCTATAAGTTGGTTCCTCAAATTCATCTCCAGCTTCGGGTATCATCAAAATCATGTACCGGTTTCTTTGTTTCAGTGAGAAAATAGATTTTTCTTCTGCTAATCAAGATATAAAAATACCAACTCATTCGAAAGAAATCAAAGCATATTTTTAAATGGTACATTTCTGGTCACAGAGCTAAGCTATGTTTTATTATTTTACTTTTGTTATTGCCCTAAACTTTAATAATATTTAAAACATGAAATTCAATATAAGTACATATCACTTATTAACAATAGTTGTACATGCAGAACCTCGCTAGATTTACAAGTGACGCCATCATACCTATTGAGTTTGTTTTGGGGTTTCTCAGAGTCAATTTTTTAGGGTGGTGGGATGTGGAGGAGGCGTGAGGGTGAGGGGGTGGGGGTGGGGGCGGGGAGTTAGAGACAAAAACTTCTCCCTCTTTGCTCAGTTTGTCTTCTGGTCCCGAGCTTTCAGACCCGTGGTTTTAGGCACAATGTTCTGCAAGGCCGCATCAGGAATTTATGCCCATGTTTTTAAAACGAATATGGTAAAGAACTATGTATTTATTGTAAATTATTTGAAGTATAATGACACCATGAGGATCAATTTTCATAGAGATTTTCTCAAAGTACCGCAGCTGATCAAGGTTTGTCCAGTATGGTGTGTGAAGTCGAAATCAATAGAATCTAACCTATCCGGGTGGCTCACAATGAGGCTGGTTTACAGAAGTGTCAATGAAGTTCTTGGGATTCTTTGCAATATCGATAACATAGAACAGATGGCTTATTGCGTTGATACGAGTTGTTGAAATCTTTCATCGTACATCTAGCGGGGTATGAAAGAAGTAAGACACAGTCAGGTGCAGATGAGAACAGTACAGGTTTAAGAAAGGATTTAAGTCGACAGTCCCTAGTAACTCATCAATTGAATTCAAGCAAAAAAAAAGAAGTAACAAAACATTGCTGCTTTGGGTAAATCTGACTTTCCTGTTCGTCTATTATGTTTATATCCCTACGTTTTCTTCTTGTAGAATTAGTTCAGCATCTTTTTCGTCCTTTCACTGGGTTTTAAAGTCACCATGCTTCTACAAGCTAATAGTCAAAGTCTTAGAACTTGACATATATTTAATTACTAACTCAATATTAATTATTTGAAATAAACAAAGACCCCTTTTTTTAAACAAAATTGATGTCAGTATAATTATTTTATTCTTGTTCTCTTTTTTTCCTGTATTGATTATTGTTATGATTCATCTAAGTAATGATATTATTATCAGCATTATCATTCAGCTTCTTTTTTTTTCTATTATTATTATTATTATTATTATTATTATTATTATTATTATTATTATTATTATTATTATTATTATTATTATTATTATTATTATTATTATTATTATTATTATTATTATTATTATTATTATTATTATTATTGTTGTTGTTGTTGTTGTTGGTTTTGTTTTTGTTGTTGTTGTTGTTATTGTTATTATTATTGTGATTGTTGTTGTTATTTGTGTGTTGATGATGGTCGTGATGGTGACGATGGTGGCGTTGCTTTTACTATTAGGGTGCTGCTGCTGCTGCTGTTGCTGCTGTAATTGTGATCCTCATCATCATCATCATCATGTTTAAAATGCTTAATGTTATTGTTGTATTATGTCTGTGTCACATTCCCAATGTTTTTGATAATGCCAACATGCACAATTAACCTCATACAATCCCATAGCTTGCAATCCAAACGCGGTAGAAAAGGTCACTTACAGTAAACTACATTTTATTTATACTGTCCTTACATAGTCATATTTGATGCTTTTGTTTTGTTTTGTTATGAGTTACGCATGACCTCAGCTAAACTTTGGACCAGCAACGACATAAAGGATGCCCTTTCAAAACTATGGTTAAACATTTCCGAATGGAAATTCTTATAGTTTTGTCTGTGGTGTAAGGATAGGATTTTATACGGCAGTTGATATCGGCCCGTGCGGTCCGTCAGTGCATTTAATGGTTTGACTTCATTAAACGCCACGGTCGTTGCAATTCGGTCCTTATCCTGCTGGGCGTACTGGGTTTTGTAAAGTACTGAGTCCCGTACACTGAGGTTCAAATCTTGCGTGAAGCAATTTAAAACTTAAATTCTTTTTTCATTCATTGTTAAAATGCGTTAATTCTTTTGTTATTATATTTATCAGTTAATTGTTATCATAGTTATTATTGAAATTTTGATCATTCTTATTAATTTGTGTACTTGTAGTAGTAGTAGTAGTAGTAGTAGTAGTAGTAGTAGTAGTAGTAGTAGTAGTAGTAGTAGTAGTAGTAGTAGTAGTAGTAGTAGTAGTAGTAGTAGTAGTAGTAGTAGCAGCAGCAGCAGCAGCAACAGCAGCAGTAGTAGTAGTAGTAGTAGTAGTAGTAGTAGTAGTAGTAGTAGCAGCAGCAGCAGCAGCTGTAGTAGTAGTAGTAGTAGTAGTAGTAGTAGTAGTAGTAGTAGTAGTAGTAGTAGTAGTAGTAGTAGTAGTAGTAGTAGTAGTAGTAGTAGTAGTAGTATAACCTCTTCTCGAAATTTATAGCGGCTAGTATCATGCAAGTGAACTAATAACGAAATTTGACTAGATCTATATCTAGATCTAAAGGCTTCTAAATTCTTCTGGATTAACTGCTTGGGTAACTGCACACCGAAAGGTTATACTAGAACACCACCAGCAGCAGGTCTCTTGTGGTCGAAAGTCGATTAAATTGTAAGTTCAAATGGTTGCACGGTGCTCTAAATATTTCCTAATGGGGTCCTATGACTCTTCAGGTCAAACCACTCGGCGGCGCTAGAGAACAGTACGAGTCTAAAGTGTCCTGTTATTTATGGAAAGAGGGCAGAATCTTTTATCTTGATTAAAATATAGTAAAATATCTCTCAGAAATGTTAAACATGTTCTTGTCAGTTAAATGACATTCGTAGTTCAGATCCTTTTTTTTTTCGCTAACACAGTTAGTATTATTTTATGAACAATGCTCCGCTAAACTATAGGTAACAAATTTCTTACTAAATACTTTCGCCGTCTAAAACAGTTACCGTTGTAGTGCTATATCATAGTGCTTACTAGAACAATTACATAACTGCATTGAAACTTGTTGTTTGCAAAGCCTTGTGTAAATGTCTTAAACCTAGCTGCTGGAAATCTCACACTCCTTGCCACAGTGTTGACCAACTAATTTAAACTGTGTCCTCCCATATACCCTCACACTCCCTGGTCTAGCACTACAAGGTGGAAATGTATCTGACCATGAGGTGGAACGACTCCAGGTTGGTGTTCAACCACCTGCACGATGCGCCATGGCTGGAGGTGGACTCCAAGATAATGCAAAAAGTCTGGGTGCCTGACGTCTACTTCAAGAATGCTAAGAAAGCTTCATTCCACAACGTGACAGTCCCGAACAAATACATGCACATCCGGCCATTCGGGGATGTGGAGTTTAGCATGAGGTGGGCCCTCAGGGCGTTAGGGAAAAGTTGAGGTGAAGTTCAGAGGTAGATGGCGAAATGATTGTAGATGGTATCCGGTGAATACACAAAACATCGATAGAAGCTAAGTCAAAGGAAAGCCTTTTGATAGGGTGGGAAACGGACGGTCTAATGATTTGACACAACGACTGCATGTTTGAATGAAAGATATAAAAAGAAACAACTAAATGCTTGAAAAGCTATCTTCTTAGCTTCATACTTTATAAGCTGTCCTTAAAAGATGCAAAGAAAAAAATGAATAAAAACAGAGGTGACACAAAATATTTTCTAACTCATCAATTTGGTCATTAATGCTTAGGTGTAAAATGTCTGGGATCTTTCTAAAGCCGTAATACATATAGCTTGTCTTGCTCTCGCTCGCTATTACTTCCGTTTGGTCTGCTTTCTTGCTACATGTTTACCATTAATGTTTTAGCACGCTTTTGTAGTTGGTTTTTTTTTTCGTGGGCACTAACTCTGTATGGTAGAAATAGTTTCAAACGTCTGATATTTTGTTTCTGTTATAAGTTTTTTATGCTTTATATTTTGCTCCGTTTTTAATGTTTTTTTAAGTATCATAGCCTAATTTGAGTTCTTGAATTTGTTTTGGAATTAGTGATAGAAAAGAATTTTGTCAATATTGTCAATGGTCTTTTGTGTTTCATGCTTTTTGCGTCGCTTCAAATTTAAGGTTTTTCTGCTAGATATATTTTATGCAAGGGGGTGTATATAATCCTGAGCAAACATTGTAAATTCTTAGCTTTTTACAAAAAGGAAACAATTTGGAGACGTTTCTAAGTCTTCAGAAACGTACCGGTTTTGCCAAGACACAACGGTTCCCATGTTAGGGTCGTGACCTGCAGGAACTTTATGCTACCATCTCTTCTCCGTGAATGTTACTATAGAGGTGAATCGGTACCCAGACTTGTGAGCATCTACCTTCTCTCAACCGCACCACGACAATCCGCATCTAAACTATCATCACCATCGTCATCATCTCGAACATCAAGCGAGTCCACCTCCAGCCCTTAACCTGAATTTCATGGGGAAAGCCATGAGTGAATCTGCCGCCCTCTTCAAACCATGGGAAAACATCGTCTTCAGTGAAAAAGAGTTTATGAGGCTCACATTTTGAGGAAAATCTTATGAATTTAACATGTTGATCATTTCAATCGTGATAAATGCAGCTGTGAGTTCAAACCCTACAGTGCGTTAAATTTCTGTCAATGCAAACAGTTGTTGAAAAACTTCCTGTCTGAGAATAGATAACTAGAAAGCTTTTAACAATCTTTTTAAGTCAAACTTAAACGGCTTGTTTATATAGTTAATTCTAGTCAGCTATCAGAAGCTCAGTCTTTAAAAGTATAAGATATTCTTCAAGCCCGGAAATGTTTTCAATTTTTCACAATTTTCCTATGTTATTTTCTCAAAGCTCTTCTAAAAAATAGTTTTCTCGAATAAAATGATAGACAGTGTGTAATTTAAAGAGAAAATTAGTCATCCTGTTTCTCATTTCAATATACTCAAAACTTCCTTCAGCATTGCCTCCCAGAGCTCTGCTAGATATTATATCAAGAATTTATTTTGTGATTGAAAAGCTTCAGCCTGTAATAATAAAAGAGATTCTTCGTACCATATTTTCACTTTGGTATGCATGAAGCATGTAGATATTATAACTTTGTTGCACCTTCTATATTGCTTGAAGACAAACACCGAAACGCCATCTTTGAGTTGTATTTTTTTTTAAATGCAGCAGAGTTTTTGAAAAAAAAAAAATGTCTCTGGGCCTTCAAATAAAATGCTAGGCATTAAAAATATAAGATCATGAAAGCTGCGTAGTTAAAAGCAAAGGATACTGTAAATCCGCTTAACATAGACAGATAGTACCCCAGCACAATTATGTACAAAAAGTCCTTTTTGTGCACATGAATATCCCTTATCCTTATTTTTATGGAAGCGATTGGTATTCGAAGTCAAGAGGTAACCATTTGGAAATATTACACGCTCTCACGTCGTACCAGTAAGTGGAAAATTAATCGGTTGTATTACAAGATATCCATTTCATATACATATATTTAAAGTAGCGCCTGTCATATTCACTGTCCAATGGACACTTTAGACAAATATCGCTTCCTTCACACCCGCGTCTAATCTAGGACTACTCTGTGGAGATCTACCTGACAATGGTCTGGAACGACTCCCGCTTACAGTTTGAACACCTTAACAAATCCCCAAGGCTTGAGGTGGACTGGAAGATGATGGACTCTGTCTGGGTGCCCGATGTTTACTTCCGGAACGAGAAAGAGGCTGCTTTTCATGACGTAACTGTGCCAAACAAATTTATGCACCTCCATCCAAAAGGAAACGTGGAGTACAGCATGCGGTAGGGCCTCAGGCGTTGGTTTTCAATATTTAGCACCTGACAACCCGAGTAAAAAAAAATTGGAAACTTTTAAACACTTTTCTTTACAATTTATTGTTTTGTTTTGTTTTTTATATCATTCTTGAAACTTCATTACCTTATTGTGCGTTTCATAAGCATTATTTCCCTTCAATAGGCTGTTTTGTTTCTCCATACTCGAATTTATTCGTTGCATCTATTTTTCTTTATTTTATTTTTTTTTTCTTGTTGTTTATTTTCTTTATAAGAGTTCATTGATGGCACTAGGTTTTTTTTTGTTTGTTTGTTCGTTTCATTTTTTTTTTAAGTGGAGTTTTTGGCGTTTCTCTTAAATAATTCCAACCTAAACCTCTTGACATAGAATTTTTGCCTGCTCTCATTTGTAAAAGATAACTATGATGCTGATCTCATAATAAATTTTGCAGATATGTTCTTATCCTTTTTTAAAGTTTTGACAGGTTATGACAGTTAATTATCTATCCCTTTTGAAGTTTTTCATTGCTTTCCACTGAATGCCCCCATTATTGAACTTTTTTATACGGCATTATAAATATCAAACTTATCCGTACGCATGTATTTATTTTCTATTTTTGCTTCCCTTTGCTCAAATTATACTTTCATTCATTTTTTGTCCCTTTTATCTATTCTCTTTCAAACTGAGCACATTTGCTCCAATTATGACCAATTTTTTTTGGTTTTGTTTTTGTTTTCCCTTCTTTTTTTGTTTTATTTTCTTGATTTTTTTAAACTTCTTTTATTTTTTTTTAATTAGACAACATAATGAATGATAACATTAAGTGCCCTATATATTAAATGTATTTTTATACTTTATGATTATAAGTTTGCTAGTTGGACGAATTTAAGCTGAGTTTTACACAAAATACACACGCTTTGATAGTATTGAGATATTCCAGAGAATGTTAAGCTTTGGTAGTACCATTTTATGAAAAAGGAGATAGCATCAAAAGCCATCAGGCTATGAATAAGTTTAAGATAACAGTTGAAACTAATCAAGATCTAGATCCTTACATAATACAAGCTTTTTAATATTTTTTTCTCTGCCGGCCTAGCTTATTTGCTTTTTTCATATCACATTTCAAATTAATTTTAAATTAAGATGTTTATATTACAGCTACCAACATATTATTTTTCTTTGAAATCGATAGTTAAAACTGATCATAACAGACTATGGAAACGTTATGTTTGCAAAGTGATGGTTAACTTGTTTTGTCTATCAGGTTTTCACCTCTTTAAAGTAACTTGTCAAGATAAGGTCATTTCAGGAATAAAGCTTCCTTGATAATTTTTAATCTAACTCTTGTGTTTAATCTTGATGATATTTATGATTATATCTAAATCTAGATCGTTGAAAAGACCAAACTTAGATCTAAAGTAGATTTAGCTAAGTTAAGATTAATGCTTTGAAATAGAAATGTATCTATACGCTATCTAAATTAATTATATTTAGATGAATTGAAAACATTTTGCATTTCAACGATAATGGAAATAATTTTTTTTTATATAAAAATAATCATGTTTCGATTAAAACCTCTATAAACCATGAAAAATAATCGGTATAGACCAGGTGGCTATTTTACCCTCTCCTTGACCTTTTTCTAATGATTCCCGAACTACACTGGTGTGTGCTTTGGGTAGGGTAAAGATAGAGTTTGAAAATACATGGATTAAAAAAAATATTGAATTTCGCAGTACCTGGTAAGTGGTAGAGGTAAAAACTTCAGTTTATGTAAACCGCTAATTAGGGAGCCATTTATCTCTAAAAAATCAGAGTATTATAAAACAGTAACCAGAGAGAAAAAAAAACAATAAAGAAAAGAATTATTGACGCATAAAGGCATTGTAAAGAATTAAGTTGAAATGAGCAAAATTAGAGAGACATATTAAGACATAGAAAGAGGAGATATAGAGAATTGTCTTTGATTCCATTTAAAAATATGTTTTTAAAAAATGGGAAACAAGATATTTCTTACCTTCTTGACTTGCTTCATTTAGTTCGTAGGTGTATACTCAGTTCCACAGTTTTTAACATGAATACATTATGTGTAATGATACGTGTAAAATATAACCCATTGCCCCACTTTTGTTCTCGAAATTGCTCTATCTCTCTTAATTTATTTTCTCTTTCAAATTTTATTGATGTGTTTTCGTCTTTTAATGATATAATTAGTTTTCATTTTTTTTTCTTCTCTATTCAGATTTGTTTCCAGACTTTTGTAAAATATGATTTTAACATATAATCATCTATGTTGTTATAGCTTTATAGTGATGGGGTTGAGCTTCGGCTTTTTTGTCTCTTCTAACAAGAACGTATAGAGCTAGAACGTATATATATAATTATATATCTTATACTTCAATTCGAAATTATGATCATTTGAAAAAGCGCACTGGTATCGAATAAAGCTGCAGGGGTTAATTAAGAAATAGTTGGCGAGTTAATGACGGAGAGAAAGAGACTGGTTTGCAAGGATAGGGAGGGAGAAAGAGAGGGAAGAGAGAGAGAGCTGTGGGGCGGTAATCTACGAACAAATTCCGATATGTTTTGCTTTTTTGTTCAAATTTTTCTTTTTACCTGATTTCTTTGTAGAGTAAGTGGTATATGGTATTCATCAACCTTGAGTTTTTATTTTCAATCAGTTGTTTTAATTCTCGAAAGATGCAAATTTAATTGGTAATTAATTGCAGCTAACGACTTTTAAAATAATGCTTACACGTTATCCATGAAAAACTGTTTCTTGAATTAAAAAAATCATGCGAGCTTTTTAATTGATCATGAAGTAAATTTAAAAGAAATTTTTCTACAAAGCATTGCTTTGATTGAATATATATTAAATGAAATAAAACTTTTAAATCATGCTTAATATTTCTTATTTATCAAGCTGTAAAATATAGCAATTCTCCTCGTAGAACGCTAACACATATCTTCACAATGTTTGTCGCAGGTTGTCATTGACTTTGAGTTGCAGAATGCTCTTACAAAAGTATCCTTTGGATACTCAGCGATGTCCTATGCTTATACAGAGCTGTAAGTATTCTGTTCAAAGTGTGCCATTCTTTCTGTGGGTGTTGTTAGTCTGTAATATATGAAGAGTGGCATGAAAAGGCAGACCAGAAAAAAAAATGTTGTACCAAATTAAAGATTCGATAAAGTCAGATTCTATTAAGCTATAGAATCAAAAAAAAAAAAAATAAAAAAAAACCGTCATATGAAAATGGTGTTTAAAGATCTCATCTGGTAAATTGATACTTATTCAGTATAAATGAACAAGATTTTGTCTATCATTACCTAGATTTTCTATTTTCCAAATCAAACACCTTTTGGTTGTTCGAAACTGAACTTTTTGGACACAAAATTGATTGCAGCAAGCAAGGTCTCTAAATTACTTGTCTAACCCACAGCTTTACTAGACCTTTATGGCAAAAGAGCGTCTATAAAATGACCGCCCTTAGGTCTCTAGGGACCCTCGTCGTAAAATCGAAATACGGTACGGTGTCTTGTGCAGGGATTGCGACTTGATCCGCTCCGCTCCATCTTGCCTGTCAAGGGCCTGACTGATGTATGGTAAAGAAAATTAACTAGAGGAAAAAAGAAACTTTTAATGACAAAGACGAAAAATACAAAAGCTTTTGTCCGAATACTCTATGGAGCACTAATTCTTGACAGAGTCATGATCAAACCCGAAATTTTTGTATTAAGAAGTCGTAAGATTACTAGAGACTGTATAAAATATAAAAGTAAACTAAGATAACTAATTACGTTGGCTAAAATATAATTGTTAAATGATTTGCAATTATTCAACGTTCTCTAGATTTCTGGTAATAAAAGATAGGCCTATATTTAGACCAAATCCATAATAACATTCTTGGGAAACAAAGAAGGACTGCCACTGGAACTTAAACAACGATGGATCAACGGAGATTTACTACATAATTCTTGTAGTTGTTGCAAATATTAGTTTTGTCAAACACTGGTTAACATCTAAGAAACTTCAATTAAAAAATATTATTGTGGAAAGCTTTCATAAAGTATTTAAAATTCTGTGACATTTTTATTGAACGCCTGAAAAAATATGTTATTCTTCTTATGTACTTAGGAGTATTTATGGTTGAAAAGACTAAGAAATTATATTCCGTATCATATACAACGGGCATAACAAGATTATGCTATGGGAGTTTTCTTGCGCTGCAGCCAATCGGGCCGTCTTGATCAGATATGCGCCCTGAGCGGAGCCTGGGCCCTGAGCCCGACTTTACTGGAACCAAAGCGTGCCTTCCTGAGACTGGTCGATGCAGTGCCCGTGGTAATAAATCCAGTTAAAGCGCAGTCCTGGGGGCTTGATTAATGTCGTTACTCTAGGACTTGACATGGATTGGTTATAGGACTTTTGCTGCATCATGTACAGGTTTACAGGAGCTGATCAGTATGCACAAAATATTAAATATGCATCGTCATAGTCATTGCAAAATATCCTTTTCCCCTGCGTTAACCTCCATTTCGACAAATTGTAAATCAGCGTTAGAGATTAACAGTGTATATAAGAATTTTTTTTTTTTCAATTTCTTCGAGGCCAAACTTCAAAGTTCAAAGAGGCAAGTGAGTAGAAAGAAAAATGTATCCGCTAAACCAACGTGACGTAAGAGGTCGGAAGTAAGCATTCACGATGAAAATAATCTAGCAGTGGGGCCTAGCACTTCCGTTTCCGCCAATTTTACAATAAATGTCAGCAAAAGACCTCAAAATCGGATGCAACAGAAAAAAAAATCTATGAGAATGTTCTGGGGAATTTTTGTAAAGATCAACACCGATGCTTTCAACTTTTAAAGGTTATTTCTATTTTATGACAAGATTTAGAATCTAGATCTAGATGTAACTTGAAGTGCGGCTCTTCAGCGTCCAGATGGCGAACCGTCTAGTTACCGTCAGATATGAAAAGAATGAGAGAGAAAATTATTATTGGATGAAGTTAAGAGGTTGGTTCAGTCAATATCTTGCACTTTCAATAAATAGCTTTCATCCATTCTATGCCCTAAGACTTGAAAACGGTTAATTGATTAGTAACTTTCTATTGGTATATCAATTGCGCGTTAAATCTATGGCCATTATGGTGGAAAAGGATGAGTGCAATAGTTAGTGAAAGCTCGGCAATGGCTTTGTAATTTAGTTAAACTACTGTGGGAAAAGAATAAGAATAAAAAAACATTATAATAATTCCGAATAAAAAAAGTGACAAAACTATGGCCTCTTCATATAAAATCCTAAATTTGGCACATGAGCTGCCTGTCTGGTGCTTTTACTAATCCAATGTGAGAAAAGCTCTGTAGTCAAAAGCAAATGGCAATCGTGAATTTTTTCTAGTTTGACTTTTTTTTAACAACATTTCAATGAAATATTAAATAATTTATAGTGCTGTCCCTTATGCTTAGAACCGTTCATTTCCTAATTACAGGCTCTCGTTCGAGTTTCAATTGTCGTAAGGGCTGATTATATTTTTTTTAATTACTATTTAAATCCAGACACATACACTACAGAGAACGTGATGTTCTACTGGCAAGAGGGCAACGGAGTCCCTGGACCCATCTCTTACGACAGAGAGATTGCCCTGGGCACAGAGCTGCCCCAGTTCTCCATCGTGGAGAACGTCACAGAGTCTTGTAACGGCACCATGGATGTGGACACACGTAAGTTATCCAATCTGTATGCTGACTGTCATTTACATCCTCGGAACGTTTGCTGCTGTCTATCCGTCAGAAGGGTTTGTTTGGTTTGGTTTGTGGCACCGTTTAGTGTTGGCGGGTTCTCTCTCTCTCTCTCTCTCTCTCTCTCTCTCTCTCTCTCTCTCTCTCTCTCTCTCTCTCTCTCTCTCTCTCTCTCTCTCTCTCTCTCTCTCTCTCTCTCTCTCTCTCTCTCTCTCGCTCTCTTTCTCTATCTCTATCTTTTTTTTTCTCCTTTTTTATCTCTCTTTGCTTCTCTCAATTTTTAATCTCTCTTTGCTTTTCTCCCTCTTTCCCTCTTTTCTCTCCTTATCTCTGCCTGCCTCAGCTTAGTTGTTCTCTCTTTGTCTCATTACTTTCTCTATTGCTCTATCTATCTATCTATCTATCTATCTATCTATCTATCTATCTATCTATCTATCTATCTATCTATTTCTATCTATCTATCTATCTATCTATCTATCTATCTATCTATCTAGCTATCTCTCTCTCTTTCTTTTTTTTTATCTCTCTTTGTTTTTCTCCCTCTTCCCCTCTTTTCTCTTCTTATCTCTTTTTGCCTCAGCTTAGTTGTTCTTTATTTGTCTCATTACTTTCTCTATTGCTCTCTCTCTCTCTCTCTCTCTCTCTCTCTCTCTCTCTCTCTCTCTCTCTCTCTCTCTCTCTCTCTCTCTCTCTCTCTCTCTCTCTCTCTCTCTCTCTCTTTGTATCTCTATATTTCTTTCTTTCTTTCTCACTCTCTCTCTCTCTCGACCTTTTTTTCTCTCATTTTTTTTAATTTACTCTCTTTTTCTGCATACGTATCTCCCTCTCTTTGCCTCTCTTCATCTCTGTTTTTCGTTCTTTCTATCACTTTTTTCTTTTTGCTCTATTTCCACCTCCCTCCCTCTATTTTCCCTCTTATTTCTCTCCTCTCTATCAAAATATCAAGATTGATTTAACACAACTATGACATGAATCCTCGGTTCCAAAATCTACAACTATTTTTCTAAACGTTAATTCCCAGCTGAATTGAATTTCCTGTTCCACGCCATCATCAATTTTGTCTAAAGTTAAAGGTCAAAAAGTAGCTGTGTCTGACAACATAACCATTTGGGGACAGGTTTCAAATAAAAAACATGTTCAGGGTTTTCCAGGTTTTTTTTTTCCCTTAGCCGATTTTTTTTTTTTACGAAAATGTATTACCCTTCTGTAAAAAAAAAAATATGAAGCCATGTAATAATGATAAAGTTTATCAAAGATTTTAATTGAGAATAATGATATTCCGAGTTCAATAATTTACTGGTTTCGTCGATATTAAAAAAAAAAAAGTTGTATTAAAAATATCCATATATATATTTTTTGTTATTGCCATCTTCCTAAGGGAAATAATTTCTCAACTCTTAATTGATCAATAGATGTCAGATTAAAGAAAGTTCCCTGGAACTAATGTAAAAATGAGCAGCTTTATTCACCTGTTTCGTAACAGTTGCCAAGCTAAAACTTTTCAAGTAAAATTAGGCGACCATTAGCTTTTTTTTTTATATAAAAGTAGCTGACAACCGACCGTTGGTTTTAGCGCTTCGAGACATATGACGGATATCAAAATTGATTAGTTCTTTGTTGTTTTCTTTTCGAAATTTTTGTTAGAGTTTGTAGTCTGTAGAGTTTGTTGTAAGTCTCAACATTTGGGTCGATTTAAGCGAGGCAAAATTGAGAAGTTGCTGTTGAAAGCTGACGCAAACCAAACAGAAATCGGAGATTCTACGTAAGATCCAAGGTGAACATTTTTCTCGACTCGAGATGGTCGATAGAAAACAGAGCAGTCCCCCTCTTTAATTCACATTTTATTGAGGGATTTAAGATTTTTTTGATTTTTTTTTTTAATTTAAGAGATCGATTAATCAAAAACGTTATTTAACGATATAGCATTCAGAGCATTCTTTCTTTCCGTGAAACCATAATTTCGGTCCGTAGTTTTGACCTGTTTCTTCCACTCTGAACAATAAAACATCATTAATTTGGACCTGGCGTGAATCAGGTTGATATACTGATACATTAAATGATTGGGAAAGTCGGCGTCTCATTCCCAAAGGACCCCGGTCAAGGCTAGTCCAAGTTTTGCCCAAGGCTTCTCGTCTGTGACCAATCATAGTATACATTTCCTGTATTCGTCGCAAATGGAAATAGCCTACACTTACAGAGAAAGGAAAGCTGTCAATGTTCACACCCAGGGAATATATAATGTCTTATGGAGCTTTTACAGATTAGGGAATTGCCCAGAATCAATTGGTTAATGTCATGCTTTGTTGAGCGAGAATGTCTGGGGCGTATGGGATATGTTTGTGGGTATGGGATATGTTTGTGGGTATGGGATATGTTTGTGGGTATGGGATATGTTTGTGGGTATGGGATGCAGGGAGGAAAGGGCGGAAGAGAGACAAGTCTTGAATAAGACTGGAGAGGGTGTTTAAAAAGAATGATGAAAAATATATGTACAACTCTTAGAGAGCTGGATAGATAAGTAGATATATAGATAACGAAGAGAGAAAATTAGATAGAAAGAATAGATATTTATATATATATATATATATATATATATATATATATATATATATATATATATATAGAGAGAGAGAGAGAGAGAGAGAGAGAGAGAGAGATTGAGATTTAGATGAATAGATAGAAAATTATATACACAGCTTGGCAGATAGATAGGTACAGATTGATGGAGAATCGGGATACAGATAGAATATATAGAAAGGAATAGACATATAGATATTATATTTAAATCAAAAGGTTGAAAAATAGGTAGATAGAATAGACAAGAGAGAGGCGTGTAGAAAAAACCCTTGTAGAAGTATGTAAATTTAGAAATAGAGAGACCGAGAGGCAGAGAGATAAACGTGTTAAAGTGAGAGAGGCAGACAGACAGACAGAGACAGAAAAAGAGTTTGGGAATAGGGATAGGTGATAGAGAAAAGGGAAAATATGAAGATAAGGGAGAAAGAAAGGAAGAATGTGTGTCTTTTTGTGTGTGTCTGTGAGAGAGAGAGGGAGGGAGGGAGAGAAAGAAAGAGACGGAGATGCTTAGCACGATGCTTGAAGGCAAAATATGCGTTAGAAAGGACAGAGTAATGTTTTACATTATAAAGCCCCAAAAAGTTGTATTTGTATTAATACTTTCTTTTAATCTAATGCATCCGCTGTGTTTTGACCATTTTTCCTTTGCTTCTTCAATTTATTGGATTTTTTTTTTTTTTTTTTTTTTTTGGGGGGGAAGCAAACTTTAAGTTCTCATTTCCACAACTAGATCTACTCTGTAATTTTTCTTTTTTTTTAAGAAAATTTGAGTTCCTGCTTTCCCAATTAGTTGTTTGTTTCATATATAATTATCTAGACTTTAGCTTTAATTACTTGTCTCAAATTGGAGTTTTAAAAAAATGTTTGCTGCACGTATATAACATTGAACTGTATTTGTTTCAGAAAATACGAATTTTTTTTTTTTTGCTTAAATAATTTGTAATCAGTTTCTAGAGATATCAAAAGAAAACAAGGTTAGGACAGGAGAAAAAAAATTGTTTCCTTGATTCAAATTTCGGGTATTGGATGAACTGAGTATTCTAGAGTAAAAGTGTCATTACCAAAAAGACCTTTGGGTAAAAAGTTAGCTTCTGTCCAATTTTAATTTGCATTCCGATCTATCTGCCTCTTAGACATACTTGTTTTATGATATTTAAACGAGTTAAGGCAATAGCATCATAAACATGCCTGGTGAAATTAAGCCACGATTTTATTGGTTTTGTTTGATCGATGTAGATCAATAACATTTTCAAAAACAATTCTTTCAAAAACATTTTTGTAATTATCAAGGCAGAGCATGAAATCGATTCGTTTTCTTTTTTATCTAATCTTCAGCATTGACATGACTACTACAAACTACTCTCCTCTTCTTTCCTTTTTTCCCTCCTTCTTGAAGGACTTAATCCCCTCGGGTTAGACCATGTTTATTGATCATCAGGAGACACACAGAAGACAGAGAAAAAATCTCTGAGGAATTGTCGCAGGTTTTGCATTATGCATCGCCTCTTTTTGTACGAGTGTGTAAAGTCCCCGGGGTATTGTCCCAGAACCACCCTTAAATCTTATTATTTTTCCTCGGTTTCTATGAGGGGCAAATATCAAGCTGACTACAGAGAGTACTCTATTTCTACTTGGAATAATTTTTATGAGAGGTGCACACAATTACGACGCCTAAATAATCTCGATTTTATGTAATTAAGGAATAAAGAGTATATCTTTTCACTCCTTTTCTTAGAATTGACCAACATACTTCTCAAATTGCTTTCAATCTGTATTGCTCAATAGAGTCTGTGGAGCTGTTTCATAGGATGCCTAGAGCGACCAGGGAGAAGTTAAATTATTTAGAAGTAACGGCGTTTCTCTTCTTACATTTCTTTCTTCCTCACTCTCTTTGAGTGCATTTTATTTCAGTTCTTAACATGTTGCATTTTTTTTTACATGAAAACATTATTGTAAAAGGCATATGCCTCATGATTGTGCTATTTCCTATCAAAATGTCATCTTTTATCTTTTTTGGAAGAACTAAAATGGCCGAAAGCTTTCTCTCTCTCTCTCTCTCTCTCTCTCTCTCTCTCTCTCTCTCTCTCTCTCTCTCTCTCTCTCTCTCTCTCTCTCTCTCTCTCTCTCTCTCTCTCTCTCTCTCTCTCTCTCTCTCTCTCTTCCTCTCTGTGTCTGCCTCTGTCTGTGTCTCTTCCCTCTCTCTCTCTTTCTCTGTCTCTCTCTCTTTATCTCTCTCTTTCTCTCCCTCATTCTGCCTGCTTCAGTCTCTGTCTCTTCCTTCTCTCTCTCTATGTCTCTCTCTCTCTCTCTCTCTCTCTCTCTCTCTCTCTCTCTCTCTCTCTCTCTCTCTCTCTCTCTCTCTCTGTCCCTCTCTTTCTCACTCCCCGCCCCTCCCTCGGTTCTTCTTTTAAATCGTTCACCTATTAGATGCATGTCCCACCAATTTAAAAATGAAATTATTTTCAACTTATTCTTGTATCGTCCATCTACTTTTTCTTAGCAAAGTTCGCATGCATCAAGGCTCACTTCACGATGAAGAGGGACATCGGCTACTATATCATCCAGATCTACGTACCTGGCATCCTGATTGTTGGTCTGAGCTGGGTCTCCTTCTGGCTCGACCTGGAGGCGATCCCTGCCAGGGTGTCACTGGGGGTTCTCACAGTACTCACCCTGAATACACACGGCTCACATATCCAGTCACAACTGCCTAAGGTTTGTACTCACTAATTGTGCGCATACAGACGAAGACATAACTTACAGACAAAGACTGCTCTCCCTTAATACATGCGACCAGTCACAACTACCTAGGATTTGTAATCGCTCAATGCACACATCCAGACATAACTGCTAAAGACTGTTCTCCCTTAATTCAGGCGCCTAGTCACAACTACCTAGGATTTGTAATCGCTCAATGCACACATCCAGACTTAACTGCCAAAGACTACCTTCCTTTAACTCACGTACTCAGTTATAAGATTATGGTCACAACGTTCCTATCTAGAGTTTTTATTGACACCATTTCTAAGTTCAGCTGAACTGCCTAAAGATTGCCCTTGCTTAAATCGCATACCCACTTACAGTTGTCACATTTTTGTACCGAACTTTTTTATTCAACATATCTTAACTACCACTATCACGTATTCAGTTCCTCAAAGTAAAAAAATAATCACCAGTCGCGCCGCAGTTCTCGAAACCAGTTACTTTAGGTACAGGGTCTTTCTCTATTCACATATTCGCATGCAAATTTCTCAGGTCAGTATCCATACTTACATAAAACCTCACAACCTACTACCATAATTCACACATTCAGCAACAGCTGCATGTGATTTGCACACACAATCGTTCGCTCTGATAAAATAAAAACATCAAATTATCTTCGGTTTGTACTTACGACCTACTCACATTATTCACACATCGAGTTACACGTTTTTTGGAATTTGTACTAACCCCTAATTGCTTTTTTTCACATTCCCATTACAGCTAAATACCGTTTGTACTCTTAACGTTCTCAGGGCAATTGGCATTCACGTCAATACATGGCTTTTACATTGCTTCTCTCCATTGACCTCATTCAGTAAACATAATGATAAATCAGATATCTATATGTCGTCGTCAATGAAACCCTTTTAAATATCTACGCCGAAAACTGTTCGTTTCATCTATTTAGATTATAGATATCTCCAAATGGTGTGTAATTAACTGCAATGCATGCAATCAAAGCTATGCATAGAAAAGCAACACCTTAAGTCTAGTGAGTTTGTTGTTCTCTCAGCGAGCGAAACGCAAATTGAAAACGAAGGAAGGCAGAGGAATCGACACAATTTGCTAATATTCCTAGTAAGGATTTTTTTTTTAATTATAATGTAAATATAACGGATTTGTCGTAGATTGCCAGATCTAAAGATAATACTATAAACGAATTTGTACTCGGATACGACATAGCTTCGAAAAAAAAAAATGTTGAATGTTTTGTATCATGGTTTGGTTGATTTTTTTTTATCTTTTCTCATCTATTTTTTTTTATATTTCTACTACTTTGCCACAGGTGTCTTACATCAAAGCAATTGATGTCTGGTCTGTGAGCAGCTTGATCTTCGTGTTTGCCGCGCTGCTCGAATTTGCATATGTAAATGTTTTGGCGAGACGTGGAGACAAGGAGTTGAGAGCGACTCAAGTGTTTACCATGCCAGTAGAAAATAGTAATAAGGATGGAGGAGAGGTATTCACATGTATAGCGCTACACTCTTAGTGTGTTTGTTTCACAGCATTATAAATCAATTAGAAGAGTGAACTCATTTTGTAAAATCCAAATCTATCTACAGTTTTTTTTTTTAAATATTTATTATCATGTAGGTTTAAATAAATGCGCGGTTAAGAATTCCCGCAAGGCAGTGCACTTTTATGCACTTCATAAACGTTTAAAAGGATCTAAAACAGGTTCGGAAAATTCAGAATAAGTTGATTGGTTATGTTCATAAGAAGAATAAAATAATTTATCCAATCATGTTGGCTTCACAGTTCTTCGTGAATACGATTTCCTTTGTACAGCACCGGGAAGAGAAAGTTTGGAGCATGGGAATTTCATAGTCCATTTTTTTTAGAATTATATTTGTTTTACAGCAGGGATTTGATAGGCTCAAAGTTCAGTTTGAGTGCATGAAGGCTTGTTTTCGTGAGAAGAGAATTGATAACTTGCTAGCAAAATGACTACCTGTTGAAATTATGTGAGCTATTTCGGCTCAGCGAACTATAGGGAATTTGAATGACACAAAAGAGGGCACAAAATCAGCGGAGACATCACAGACAATGAAATGAAAAATGTGTCGCTCCGGCTATACTTTAAAGAAGAAATAAGAACAGCGAAATGAACAAAAAAAAAACATTTAATATTGATCTAACTAAGACAGAAGTAAGAAGGAAAGCTGTTATGACCTATAAAAGTGTGAGCATAACCTCAGGATAAGCTTGCCAGATTCACTTTGTAGGGTTACTGGTCGGGAGTTTTGGTATTGTTTTGTTTTGTGATTTTAACTTGATTTTTATTCCTGTATGGTACCCTCAAAGAACTTGAAAGACTTTAGATGGTTTTGATATTGATTTCGTGTATTTATAATTTGTTGCACATTACAAAACTATCTCTCAGAGGCTTATAGGTTTCTATAATATGCTGATTATGCTAAGAAAGAATAATTATGCCGTACAGAGAGAGAGAGAGAGAGAGAGAGAGAGAGAGAGAGAGAGAGAGAGAGAGAGAGAACAAAGTCAAGCAAATATGGAAAGAACGGAAAAGAAAATTACCTATTAATAGGTATACGTGCAAAAAAGTGTTGTTTTTTTGTTTTTTTTAATCTGTGATCATTCTAAAAATCAAACAAACAAAAAATGTTAAAGATTGTTTAAAAAATATTTCAGGAAAACATTTAAAAGAGAAAAAGGAAGCTTAAAATATGTTCTTTCTATGAGGATTAATTTCGAAATAAGCTTACGGGCATGAATAATGAAGCACCATAGGACGTCCATCGATCGTGAGATTTTTTTCTTATCTTTGAGAAATATGAAAGGTAAAGTCTTAGATAGCTTCAATGCCCTGAACGGCTTACTGGCGGGTAAAATACTGAGGGGGGAAATGTCCAGAACGGTTTAAGCTTTACCGATAAACTTGACAAACACTAGACACTGAATTATCTCGGGCTGGCTTACACTGACACCAGGGGGCGGATCAGATGGAAATTGAGAAAAAAGCAGAGGTGTTAGAGATTTTTTTCCTATCAAAGTTCAGGAAAGTGTGGGCCAAAAGTGTTGATCAAAAAGTTCATATGAGATTGTATCGATCTGGGTTAACCACATTCAAGAGCTCGTCGTAGATGTCAGTAAAAAACTGTTGAGATGGTCTTTTTTTTTTTTATTTTACAGGCAAGTTGAATATTTTTTAGCAAAAATGTGTTTCTTACAGTCATAGACGATTCTCTATTCATATCTTTTAAATAAATTTGCAATGGTATGAGAAACATTTTCATTGAATGGGAATCAAGTTTTCATGCTGTGGCAGTCGATGAGACGGAATGAGTTGAATGTGCATTTTTGATAAGATTGGAAAACACGTAATTTCTACATTTTCCTTCGAAGCGCTCATTAGGAGAGTAAAAATTCCCGCAAACCGCCCAAGAATCGCACTGATCGGCAGAAATTAAAAATTTATTTATAGTCTCTTGATAATTAGAGTATAAAAGGATTTATCAATAGTTAGAGCTAATTAGTCTTATTTCACATCGGCGGAGGAGACAATCTGTCTTTATAAATGAGCTCGGTCCAAACGCGTGAATGTAATCCGTTTTGCGAAAAAAGCAACATCTCATTTATTTTAACTGAATAGCTTGAACTTTGAAATTCATTCCTGCTCTCAGATAGGCTTAATGGAGAAGGATTTTAAAAAAAAAACTATAAACGGGATATTAGTTACTTATACCGAGCTAAGCTTAACTTTTTGTTTTCGCTCCAGAAATTTTGATACTACCAGATGAATTTTTCATTCTTCTTGTTCTCAGCTGAATGGCAACCCTCACCGACAGATCAAGATAGGCGGCCCGTCTCCCTCCAGGATTAGAGCGCGCAGGATCGATAAGATCTCGCGCTGCTTGTTTCCAGGCCTGTTCCTCCTGTTCAATATTGGCTACTGGATGTTTTACCTGTATATGTGACATACTCGCCGCTGGAGACCCGTGCCTTTTCTGTGTACTATCAGGCACAATAAATCGTTATGAGATTGAACGACTTCGAAAGTTTACAATGTGTACTCTGAAACTGTTTAAGAAGAGGTTCCATCTTCCTTTTCAGGGAAGATGCATAAAACATATGCAATAAGTGGGTTAACTTTATGTTAAAAAGAATAAAACAGAACCTTGTCATTCTTAGATCATCAACAGCAACAGTGCGAAATAATTTTCAACGAAGAGGAATCATCGTTCGAATTTCTGAACATGTAATTCTTGGAACTCACAAAGGTAAATATATGACCATTTTGGAAATTCTTTCTTTGAGGAGAATGGATCCTTTAGAAGTTTTCCCGTTCAGCCATGAAGACGTCATTGATCAACAGAAACTCAGTCTGACCATTTTTTTTTTCTTCAAAGGATCGTAAGTTTTATGTAAGGAGGACATTTTTCCGAAGCTTCCGATAAAGACAAATGTATTTTTGCGCCCACAAACTAAAGAAGTTCTCTTGAAGTTCTATGTCGTGACATGAAAGTTCATCCTCCCTGACATGACTGTCAAGATGGCGCCGTGCCGAACATTTGCTAAGGTGTGACGTCGTATCTTTGCGACTTTGTTGTCTGTGATTAAACGTCCAGTTAAACTGGTGGCCAGGGCGTTACCATATGGTTTTAAGCGAAAGAAAAAGCGCAAAAGGCTAATACTGGAAAACAACTAGATTTTTCGGGATATTACGGGGCGAAAACCTTTTGTAAAATTTTACAGAGAATTTGGAAACCTATTTGTTTTGTTTTGTTTCGTTTTCTTTTCTTTTTTTTTTAAAAAAAAAGCACCATCTCCCATGGTCAATCTGTGCGGTCTTACGTTTGGTTCTCCTGTATACTTCAGCACAAAACAGAAAGAGCGTCAATGCATGCTTGCTTGCATTTGTGTCATAAAAAGCCAAAATACCCACACAGTATTTTCAGTTGTAGTATTAAATTTTTTAAACTAAAATATTATCTATTAGTTCAAAAAGTTTTATAAAGAAAATTCCGACACCATTAATGAAGTTGATCGATTTCTTTTACAAAGTATTAATTTTTTTAATGCCATGTGTTACTGAGGCTTTGGTGATACACGGAGATTGATACATGAAATGGAGTGAGCAGAGGTCTCAGAGAGGACATTATAAGAAGCCTTTTTATTGACAGCTTTTTACTGATTGCCGCTCTCGAGAAAAGCCTACAGGTCTCTAGGGTTGGATTGGGGGGGTCTATCTGTAGCATCATCTGTAGGATATGGCGTCATTGTTTTCATCGAAACTCAAATAAAAGTTAACTACAGTCTAAGTCATTTTTCCCTTTTCTTTCTTTACTGATATCAAATTATGGAAGCTAAGCTTTTATTGTTGATCATGCTCCCCTTTCTTTCTATTGAATATCGAAACAAATTTACAATGCATTGTTTCTCCAGCAAGTCAAGACAACGTGTTGTTATAATTATAAGAGATTATGCAAAGCTGCTATGGACATGCCACTGAAAATATCAAACTTCAAAGCATGTCCAAAGCAGAATAAGTATTAGTAATTACGCTGAAGTTGGGTGTTGCTTTCATCACTTTTCCGTTATTATATTTGTATGAAGCATTTATTCGCCGAGCTCTTATGTAAAATGTCACAATGATTACAATGGCAATAAAGATTTTTTCTTGGTGATGTCACAAAAACCAAGGTAGATAAAAAAAAAAAGAAGCTCAAAATATCCGTGCATGAAAACAGATTTGTTTAGTTGCAGTATTATCACTACCCTTCACTTTTTTCACATCCAACATTAATATTATCCAACTATGACACGTTTGGTTGAATTAGATAGGGGAGGTTAAACTAAAATCGGATCTACTCTTTTTGTATTAAAGGTCACAAAAAATACGAGAAAGAAAATATATTTTCCTGTTAAATTCTTTTCCATTTCACTTTACTGTTTACAATATCAAAAAATATATAATTAGTTCATGAAAATGGAAGCCCTCATAAAAATGTAGGGACAATTTATATAAATACATTCGGATCGTCGGGTATATTTAAAAATAAAAATATCTATCTTATTTGGGGTTTTTCATTTTGTGTGCTTTCTGTAATCACTTATTTAGACGACACTAATTGTAGAAACCCTTAATGATTCAATCTATTCCAATGTCTGTAGTGTACATTAACATGCATTGTTTTGCACATAGGTAATGTGAATAGCATTTCGTGAACCTTTTTTAAGGTTTTTCTCACTACATGATTGAATATTTCATAATTTTTATCATAATGTATGTAATGATTGGGTTTTTTTTTTCATTTTCAATGAATACTTTTTTTTAAAAAGAAACTTTTATATCACAGGGAATCCATTTATGAGACAATGATATGAGGTTTTGAGGAGGGTAACTTGTATCGAAACATTCCTTATTGAAGTGATTAAAGGTTCTTGAATATGTAGTATGCAGTGGAAAGGCTAGTTAATCAAATAAGAGATGTTTGAATTACAAAAAGAAAATACAGTTTTTCTATGAGCCTTTAAGCTAGCAACACATTCATAATGATAATAATAAAGCTAGCGGCAGAAAAAGTAGCAAATGCTCTCCTCAGTCTTTCAAATTTATGACTTACAAACTTGAGTATTTGAAATTTTACTTATTTTAAGTTGACTCTCAGTTAATGTGGCAATATGCATGAAACTAATACATGCAGTTTCAAAAAGAAAAATTGTAAAGGCCAATTAGCTTGACGCATAAAGTCGACAGACAATTTTTTATTTTTTTTTTTTGTGGGGGGAGGGGGGTTATTTTTAACAAAGGATGCACAATTGAAGAAGAAGATCATTAATTTTACTGACTGAAAGCCAAACGTGCAGAGAAATTTTTTTAAACAATTTTTTAAATGTTATTTTATGTGATCTTTTATTATATTTGAAATTTCATACTTTCCCTTTTCTTTTGCGACTTTTATAAAAGATTTTTGCACTGCAAATAATATTGTCTATTGATGTGAAAAGATCCCACGAGTGTGTTTCTTTAAACTCATCTAATTAACACGCTTCAAAAAGACAATTCAATTTGTTACACATGTACAGGAATAATGTTCTTACCTATATATTTCACCACCTTGTTGATTTTCCCTCCATCATTTTTACATACTATATTGAAAGTTGAAATGAATGCACAAGACAGATTTTTCAAGATGTCATGTCAGTTTATATTCTATCTTCATTAAGTATTATGACCCAAATATTTTTTTTGTCGGCCTGGTGAATCAGGGCATTGGTTGTTATAAAGCATAATATATTTGATTATCAATAATATAGACTATTTTTCTTCTTTGAAAGATAGATGAAGCAAAGTAAACCTAAAAAAAATTAGAAGTACCACTATTTAATGCAATTTATTAAAGTTTTATTTAATTTTCAAAATTGTACGTTATATATCAAATCATGAGCTTCTAACAATGAAACATGATTTGACTTTATGAGATTATCATTGCGATATATTATATGAAACCTTTCTCTTGAAACGTCAGAGGGGTTTTGCTGATCTTGACTTGACTCTTGATCAGTTTTAGTGAAATTGTGTAGAATTAGACCGGTGCCCAAAAAGGTGACTTTGATTTTTTAATGAATAAATCTAAATCTTGATGCATTTAGTTTTAACAGTATATTAAGTATTATTTCTCTTCATCTCCACTAAAGAATAATCTTGAAAGATATGTTGCTAAATATCTATTCTGGTTTGAAACAGAATATATTGTGATAGGATAAGAGCATGAGATTAGGCAAAGAATATAATCATAGACTCTTCTTTCATATTTATCAATTGAACAGGATTTCAAATATTGAAACTTTTCTCGTTGTACTTCCATTGCTCATGGATTTATTGATGACAATTTCTTCTCGCTTCAAAAAAATTTTAGGAAGGAGCTCACAGCAATCAAGTTTTATGACAGACACCTCTGCTGTTAGATAGGCTATGATTACAAACCTACCGTATCCTTCTTTTCCACTTTCAAAACAATTTACTTACATATTTTTCATTTTACCTTTGCATATATATAGAAAAGGTTTCCAACTATAGGCAGAACATGAAGTTCTTGGAGTGCTTGGTATTTAATTGCTTAATATATAATAGAGTCAAGGTAAAAAAAAGTATTCTCTAAAGGTTTCCTGAAAATTTCTGAAGTCTTGAGTCAGAAGATGCATTTTGCATCCTTTTTTTTTTAAATTAAATTTCAAACCACCATAACTTTTTTATGGCTATGATGACTTGTGCATTTCCACAAACACTAATTTAAATTATTCAATGAATTCAAGAGAATGATCTTTTTGATCTTTTGATTTTGTTCTAATGTTTTGTAGGTGCTTTTTTTCTTGCATGGTATTTGGAATTTTCTTGCACATAAGGGTTAGTGCTTTTAGCTACAGAAAACTTCAAAACCCAATGGGCTGTGCATTAAATATTTATTTTTCATTTTGCACACATTTAAGGTAATGGGTTCTTTTAATTTTTTTTCTTTTTTAACCCTGCATCCACTGTTGTATACTTAGTTTTTATCTCCTTTTATATTTACTTTTACAAAGTACATTAGATTTCTTTTGCTCACACTTCTGTCATTTTTTTTTTCTATGAGTGACAAAGAAATATATAGTTTCAACGGTACTATTATTTAACAAGCCATGACATAATTTTTACATTAGCTCTGAGTGTGTTTTGAAAACAAAAATAAAATAAAATTTAACTTCCATTATTATTATAAAATTACTATGATAACCATATTAGATTTAATCTGTTAAAGCTAAACAAAACTTAACCTTCCTTTCTGTTTCCAGATAATGCATACAGGTATTTGAAAACCAGTAAGAATCTATAATAATTGAAAAGGTTGCTATGTTCAGACCCATACTGAATTTTCTTTTTACAAAGATTTGGTATTTGACATAGGCCTTTCAAAAGGTAATTTTGGGCCTTTCTTGAGTATCAAAACCCTCATCGGAAAAAATGTCATATCCAACTTAAATTCTTTACAGATCTCAGAGCAGACATTTAACCCAAAGCCAACTGCTCATTCATTCAAACTACTTCATCACAACAAAAAAACTCAGGCTTCCTCAAATAATTTTATGATGAAGTACAGCTTATGCGCATGTATTAAATTTAATGAACATTAAGGGTGATGAACACAGTAAAATTTAATGAAAATGTTCCAATTTGTATTACACAAAACTTTCTGGGCATCCAATATTGAAAGAGCAAAGAGTAACATAATTTCAAATAAAATAACAAATACAATGTAGTAAGTTCATTTAGATTCGGCATTGAAATAAATTGCCCGTAAGCTACAGCGCATAACACTATGCTATAAAAGAGACTTTCAAACAATAAGACATGTGCCAGAAGTTCTCTTCTCATAGACATCTCCTTCTCCTTCTGCACATCATGTCAAAATGCTCTTCAACTGGTCATACAGTAGTACTAGACTTGCACGGTACTGTTTATTGCACTGTAAATTATGCAATATTTAAATAATGCATTTTTTTCCCCTGCTCCATCATCTTGATTGATAAGGATAGTCTTTTTCATTCCATGTCATATTCCTCCATCTTTAATTTTGGAGGTATAAAATTTTATTTTTACTTCCATGTAATCACAAACAATCCAACTGTTTTGAGCAACATTTATAAATGTATGTTTTTTCTCCATCCAGCTATTGTAATATCAACTACAGGAGGGTTTTTAAAAATAAAATGAAGAAAATTAAAAATGCATTGAGTTCATGGAGTTAGTTTTACTTCTCTATTTTTATTGTGAATTGTAAGTGTTGCGAATCTTAATTCTTTTTCTGACAGACATGGAAACAAGAATAGTCAAAGCACATTTTCGTTATATAATTCATCAGATATTTTAACTTTTTGCTGTTTTTAACAAAACCTTTTCTGTTCTTTGATCCTTTTCATTTCAAATTATTCATGCAGAAAATTTTGTCCACATTACTTGTTAGTGATATGACTTATTTATATCATATTTGGTAGGTTGTGTAAACCACCTACTTATTGGCTTTTGAGTTTCTTATGCTGACTTTGAAAAATAAAGGGAGTGTCTACAAGACATAAAATTGAGAAATGTCTTTTTAGGTGAAAAAAAAACTAAGCATAAAAGCATTAAACTTATCTGTCGGCTTAAATACTATTAAGCATTGATGTTTTACAACAAATGCATGTGGAAGGTACAAACTTTACCGATAACAAAGCATAAGATTAGAAGAATCGCTGAGATAAAGACTTTCTGTAGCAGTTTTGAAAGCTGCTTGAAATAAAACAGCATAAAGCATTGATTTAAAAAAGCAGCATGAGATATTTCAATCGCACAATGCAGTTCAATTCAATTTCAGATAAAATCACATCTGACAAAGCTATGTGAACAGTTTAAACCTTGGCGGAAAACTTACATTTCTTTTCAGTGTAACAAGAGCAAGAAGGGAGCAAGGCCTACCAGACGGATTGCTTTGGAGCACTAGGATTTTCCTCATCACTACAGCGATGTAAATAATATCACTAAAGTAGACTGGTTTTTTTCTAGAGACTTCTTATTTTGCTAAAGAAATTACCTTTTTTCAGCTTTAATACAAAACAATTTTGCACATCATAGTTACAGAAAGTCCAAAACAGCTTAATTTAGCACATGTGCCGACTACAGACTGTAAAATTATACCCATCAGCTCAGTCTGCAAGATAAAATTATTCAATACAACGCTTTGAAATCTTTCATTATGTTGCTGATGTCTTCTTTAAGAAGATCAAAAAAAAACGGAAAGTCAAGAAATTATAGAATTTAATAAAGGCACTAGATGTGTTACTGTACCCTAAAGCAATACACTGACTTGCAATTTTTGAGAAAATATCTCACTGCCTCTGTTAGGAACCATCAGTTTTTTGCAACAGATAGGTTTACTAACATTTCTAAATACAGGTACAGGGCTTGGGTTCATCTGAGCGAGTTTACAGGTCACCACTGGATCATGTTTTCTTGCCGTAGGCCACAATCACTGCAGCGCTATGAAGGATGTACCCATTCACAAGCTGTAGAGCCTCTGAGGCAGTAGCTTCATCTGGAAATAATGGATTTAAGTAGTGGTGTTGAACTTGCTTTCTTGATGTTAGTCATAGCTTTTACACTTCAATTATGACTTGTGATAAAATAAATTTCTTGACATTGCAGAACTATTTGACAAAATTATACAAAGATGATATACAAATCAAATTTAAAGTTTTGCCTTATATCAAAAGTTCAGAGTAAAGGTGATGAGTCATCACATGGGGCCCTGTAGGGCTGAATTCGAGTATTGGTTTTTGCTGAATGTGATGAGATTATGTATGGGGCAGTGGCATATAAGTGCTTTTTCTCAGCCCAAAAATAAGTGATACATCTCTGAAGCTCATTACTGAACCTTATATGCAATGAAACTATATAAACCACTTTGAGAACAGTCAAGTAAAACAGAGATGGTGGGCATAAGCCTGATGGTTCAAGTTCTCACTCTTGTTAATTTAATTTTCAGTCCTCATTCTAAAAGCTGTGTTACTTTTTTCCTCAATTGCTAAAATACAAAAACAAATCATTCTTAACCTAAAAATGAGTAAAAGCTGATTAATCAACTTCTATCAAAGGTATTTGCCTAGCATGCCTTATGTCTATCTATTGATGTGAGTGAATGAAGTATTTAGAGTGGAATTTGGGAATTTAATATTGATTTTTATGCTCCTGTTTCATAATTTTAAATTTACTTTTATTTTTCTCCTGCTCCCACCTCTTTTAACAGTATCATACCAAATATCTTTTATCAGTTTTGGTTGCTTTTGTAAGATTTCTAGACAGATTTTATAATAATGACTATGTGTAAATGATGAATGGATAGTTCATTTCCAGCAAAGATAACTTGTGTCGTTAAATGTGTTCATGTGTGACCTTCTTGACAAATGATATGAGCCTGACATGTTCCCATCAGAAAGTGAGTGCATCTTTTAAAGGTCAGCTTTGTATACATCTGACTGAACATTAGTCTATGTATTTACCCATTAGCTGTGTTAATTGTTTTATTTTACAACAATCTTTCCCATCAAAAATTCATTTCCTGAGCTAAGAAATTCCACTGTAGACCAAGAGATGCAAATGGGGAAATAGAGTACTTAGGTATTATGTTTTACAGTTTGTCTTGATTTAAGCAAGCTTTTAATTTCCTTTGTTCGAGGTGAGTTGCAACATTGTCCCTTCATTCGACTAGGTCTCAAATTAGTGGCGCTCTAATAAAATACGGTACAAGGGCATGTCACAGAGCCACTTTATTTGCACCCAGAAATAAGCAAACTGTTTTGTAGGCACTTTTTATTTGGCATTGATAAGTCATGCACCTCAAGGATTTAACACCACAGTTGGGCAACTCTTTCTTTCCAGAAGTTTATAGATGAGATTTCCATGCTTTTAATGGAATTGTTATTATTATTATTATTATTATTATTATTATTATTATTATTATTATTATTATTATTATTATTATTATTATTACAGACCTGCCAACCGTCAGAAAATGGAATCAGGGACACCCTACTATGGACGCATCTAATGCTGAGGCAAATTACTGAATAGGTGGTCTAAGCAATCAGAACATATGATATAATTTAACTAAAAATTTCTATTCTAAAACATATTGCTAGGAAATTATAGGTATTCATACAAAAGAAAAATAAGAAGATAGAAAAAGATAGTTTTTTCACCGTTTTTCCCCAAAATTGAAATCAGGGACTGTCCCGGATAATCAGGGACGGTTGGCAGGTCTGTTATTATAATTATTATTATTATTATTATTATTATTATTATTATTATTATTATTATTATTATTATTATTATTAATAATATGTGATTTTATTTCTTTGGGAGGTAACTAGTTCCCTCTACACATTGAACAGCTTTGCTGATTTAGTTGATTAATCTTTTTTTTTTGTTTGCAGGGGCCTCTCTGTAATGTTTCTTTTGATTTATGAAGTAACGTCTGATGATTAGGATTAGCAATAAGCCCTAAGTCAGGAGTGAATCAAGAAGATGAAAACATTGAGATAGCAACACCTTGTTAGGCACAGGTACAATGAGTGAGCATTAACCATATCCACTGCTAGTGCACTTTCTTATGGCTCAACACTATATTTGGTTCTCCTTAATTAAGTTCACAAATGGCATCATGATCATCGGCTGACATTTTATGGAGTCCAGAATTAATATTTGATGAAAATTTCTCCTTAATGCAGGAGCCTTCTACAAACATTATCTCATGTAGTTATTTCATAGAAATTGAGGCGAGTTTCATATTTTTATTCAAACATGTAATTTGTTATGCTATGTTTCACATCTAAAGGCAGATTATGCCAATGTTGGAGGAAATCAATGAATGGTAGCCATTTCTGAACATGCTGCTGATCTTAGCTTGTGTCAGTGACCTGTATGTTGCACTGAGATGATTCTAGTTTCTATCAATTTTGAGCAGATTCTAAAATGTCACAGATAGCATCATAATATCTGGGAGTCTAGAGGTCATTTTAGCTATGTATATCCATATGCCAGCTTAACCTTTCAGGGGGTGCAGGAGCACATAGAGCCTTTAATTGGTCTCATACAATGATTGTTTGCTATAACAGTGCACAGCAGAGTGATCACTTGGGGTCAGGTAGAGCTTCATAGCCTACAGTCATTAATTTGTTAGTGGGATAGATATTCAGAAATTTGAATCATTTCCCAGGACTGGTGACTGCTCTTGTCTTCATTAGATTTGCATTTACAATTCTCCGATTATGTTATAGCCGACAATTAACTAACATTGTTTTTGTGCTTCTTTTAATCATCTTTGGCTCACCAGTCTCAACCATGTAAAATTATTTCTTTTATTTTACAACAATAATACCAAATTTTTCATTGTATTTTATAAGTAGAGACATTCTCCTGGTTGGTATTGTATGCTTTGCTTTACAATTTTAATGTTCTTTAATGAGGTTGGGCTTCCCTTTAACCTATAGATTTTAATTACAACTTTCATGAGATTGGTTTTCTCCCTAACCTTTAGATTTTAACTTGAGTTTAATGTCTAATGTTTTTGTTGTTAGGCTTGATTAAATGGATCAAAGTTCAGTTTAGTCTGTGATTATAATCTAATCGAGTTCTTTCTTCTTTGATTCTTCCATCTTTTTTTTGTTATAAATTGGTAAGCAGTAGTACTTCCACTTAATAAAGAATTTTAAACTTATATGTGTGCCTTATGTGACTGACTGAAAGTTTTTAAGATAGAGATTCCAATTCAAATTCACTCACATCAAAGTAAATTATTAATTAGATAAAAATAGATAAAATGATAATCTTACAAATTCAGACCATCTTTATTGTGTACCTGGCAACTTGACAAATGCCTGGCCTTTCATCTTTCCTGAGAGAAGTCTTATGGTTATCCTGGGCTGCCCTTCCTGTTGCAGGCAGCCAAATAGTGCCATTAGATCTGTGATTGTTGCATTTCTGGGCAAGTTCTTAACAAACAGGACCTGTGTAGGGTAGTAAAAAAAGCAAAAAGTGTATTTAGGTTCCCTGTGATGCAAGGCCATTCACAATGATCTTACTGCTTTTAAAGAGGGGGATATAAGATATCTGATGTGAGATATTGACAGAATTTGCGTAAAACTTTCTAAAATAAGTTTTTTGGTGTAAAGCCAACTTATTACATACCTGTAAAAGGAATTTTATCAGCTTGAACTAAAAAGAACCCTTGGCTGATAGAGCAATAGAGAGAAAAAAGGAAGATTACTTTAATGCAAACATGCTTATTGGTTCAAATGAACAAGTGGGGAAGATATCTACATTAAAAAAAAAAGCAAACTTTACAGCAATAAAAATTTTTTATCTTCCATAGCCATTCATTTAACAGTGTTAAAGTGTACAGAACCTTAAGATATTTATATTGTTCTCCTATAGGACATCAAAAGACTCTCTTTCTTCCATAAAAGAAGGAGAGATCTAAGGATAAGAAAAATGTTCTCAAATCTATGCTCTTTTCTTGATGCAGTTTGGTTTATCTCCCTACCAAGACTATAATTATATGGTGCTGATGTGATCCACTGCAGATGCAATATATTGTGCAATCTTATGTAGTGAAATAGTGGTCTCCATGTGAAAAAAAAAAAATAGACGGGTGCTCATTACTGAGATGGTTCAAAGCTACTTTTTGTATCTTTTAAGCTATATTTAAGGGAAGTGCAGCATTTGCATTCTTGCAAGGGATTTGCTTTTTTTAGTGTAGTGTAGAAGAGGCATAGGATGTACAACAACGATACTCATTATGAGCTTAAACTTAACTAAACACATTATTGATGTTCTCTTAATTGTAATATATTAAATGCAAATATAAAGGTTTTTACACAAGATTTAGTGTATATAACAACAAAAAAATTCTGTAAAATTCTGCAGGCCTTCAAGAGACCTTCGAAAATATACTTTAAAAAAAAACAACAATGCTCAGAATACATGCATTCAATCTGTAGTTTGAGAGAATGATTTGGCTCTGATGTTCTTCTATTACAAACATTAGACTGTTGGATGTTTTAACTTTCTGACAAACAAGAGAAATATGATGCCACGAAAGCAATAATTATAGGCACCTCAAAAAAGCCACGTTTTAAAAGATGAAGATCTCAGATGAACTTTTTACCTTAAAAAATAAAACATTTGATATACTTGTATATTACACATTTTTTTTATTAATTAGTTACAACAGTGAGGGTTACAGAGACAAAATTTTTGAGAATTGAAAGAAACATACTTTGTTTGGATTTCCTGGAGTATAATTTTCAAACTTGGGCACCCGCTTGATCTCATCAATCGCCAACCTGTTCCGTGCAATATCTGTTTTGGTCAGGAAAGCTATGTCTGATCTAATCTCTACTTCTTCAGCAACTGGCTGCTGTAGCCTTTTTCTCTTCCGTTTCTCAGCCTTGGGAGAGACCCAGTCAGGAGGGCGAGGAGCACAAGTTGCTTCACTTAATTCTTCTTCATCATCTGCTTTTGACAAATCTAAATTTTTCTCTTTTACCTCATTGTCAATAAACGTAATCTGGGAGGGCTGATGTGTATGTTCTGTCACATCATCCTCAACATCCTCTTGAGACAACCTTGGTACAATAGGATCATTACTAAAAGTTGCATCAGAGTCTGTCTCGTTATCAGCCACAACATCCTCTTGAGACAACCTTGGTACAATAGGATCATTACTAAAAGTTGCATCAGAGTCTGTCTCGTTATCAGCCACAACATCCTCTTGAGACAACCTTTGGTACAATAGGATCATTACTAAAAGTTGCATCAGAGTCTGTCTCGTTATCAGCCACAACATCCTCTTGAGACAACCTTGGTACAATAGGATCATTACTAAAAGTTGCATCAGAGTCTGTCTCGTTATCAGCCACAACATCCTCTTGAGACAACCTTGGTACAATAGGATCATTACTAAAAGTTGCATCAGAGTCTGTCTCGTTATCAGCCACAACATCCTCTTGAGACAACCTTGGTACAATAGGATCATTACTAAAAGTTGCATCAGAGTCTGTCTCGTTATCAGCCACAACATCCTCTTGAGACAACCTTGGTACAATAGGATCATTACTAAAAGTTGCATCAGAGTCTGTCTCGTTATCAGCCACAACATCCTCTTGAGACAACCTTGGTACAATAGGATCATTACTAAAAGTTGCATCAGAGTCTGTCTCGTTATCAGCCACAGCTTGCGAAGTTAAGCCCTCCTTCCCTTTATTACCAGCATCTTCCTTAAACTGTCTGTAATATTGCATTCTTTTCTCTTGCTTCCTCCTCCTCCTTCTGTCTCTCCGTGGCTCTCTTTCTCCGGTGGTTTTTCCCTCCAGCTCATCCAGCATGGCAGGGATGTGGTTGATTGGATCATTTGGATGACCATCTTCAGGCTCCATCTGGATGCTGAGATTTATAGCATGATTTTAGAAACTTGTTGTTTGTTTTGTTATGAATTGAAAGTTCAAATATTAATATTCTTTAACTGATAAAGCTAAGAGAGTACAAACACCAAATGGTCTTTCACTATGGCAGCTCTTTTCAAGGTATTTATGTAAAATTCTGGAAATAAAAAAGGATGTATTTTAACTCTGATGGCACTGCTAATGCAGCCATCTTATGTCTTAACTGTTTTCAAGTTGATTCAATATATAATAGGAAAAATGAAAAGAAGCTCTGTTATCTGCCGTACTTTGCCTCTACCTATTTGGTGCTTTTAAGAGTTTACTATCAAGGAAACATCAGAAAATTCATAATCTTCATGAATTCAATTTTCTCTCATTAGATTTTCAGTAATCTAACTAAAAGAAATTTTAATAGAATCCATTTATCTTTAAGTCTCTAGGGAAAAACATTCACTTCAATTCATCTAATATTTGAGAAAAAAGAATGTATTATAAATGTCTTTTACTTGTTAAATATGTATGTTGACATAAATGCCAAGCAATTGACATGATCAATGAGGCCCCAATGGCAAATGATAGTCAAGTCCACATTCTCATTTTTAATGGGTGTTGAGATATATCTTTCCCATCTCTATCTCTCACTTAGCTTGCTATTTACTTCAAAGATTTACAAAAAAATCTATTCCTGGCCGCCTCTTGCCTGCAATTGCATGCAAATCTTATCCTCCATCATCTCTCATTAGCTGATCAGCATGGAATGAAATTATGTCCCCAGGTATATCTCTATTCTATTCTTCTGTCTCTATATGCCTGCGCCTAGCACAGGTAATAGGCAATGGTCAAAAACATTAATCCCAAATTCAAAAATGGAAAAAACATAATTTGTAACAAAAAGTGGCTACTCATTAAAAAAGAAAAAATAGTACAATTATATTTCTTTTACTGTTTGTGCACTCAAAGTATATTGCATAGGCAAACATAAAATTTTTTCTGAGTTGTTGAAATTAATACCGAATTCGGTATTTCACTGTTTGAATAGCTTCAGAAAAGAAAGAAAATTAAGTAGGTAAAAAAAATTGGCATTTACAGGAGAAAAAAATGTGAACCTGGGTAAATAAATGTTTCTTTGTATTTAGCTCAACATTTAGATATTTTTCTGTGCATAAATATATATATATATATATAAATCCAGTCTTATCATTTCCATTAAAAGAAAAAATAAAGGGGCCATAAAATATCAGAATAATTCCAAGCCTCTGAAAAAAAAGAAGTTTGAGGAAATGATTCTGGTTGCTCAACATTTGTCTGCTAGAACAAAATATATTTTTTTTTGCTCAATCCTCAAACATTTCTTGATCCATATTTCAACTACCCTAAAAGAAGGGTTTTTTTTTTTTTTTGGAAGTATATATGGGAATGTGTATTTAAACCATTTGAAAATGATTGCCAGCAATGCCAATTTGCAATCGGAATATTTTTACACCAAGCCATTTCTCTCACCAGCTCTATGATAACTAATTTCTTTCCTTTCCTTTTTCCCTAAAATTAGACCTGTTACTAGATTTAAAAAATAAATTAAAAACATTTTTAAATGTGCTTCCCTTTTTAATGTGTGCTTAGGTTAACAAATTCTTTTTTATCAAAAAATTATCATTACATTACCCTTTTATAACTGGAGTAGAGTTGATGTTATTGTCAAAACGTTGACTATGTGAAGCTTCCAGTTCCATCCTCTGCCTGGTAAGGAGAAGTGCTCCTTTGGTGGCAGTAGGCATCTGAAGTTGTCTCTCTTTCTCCTTAATTTTTGTCTCAATCTCTTGCAGTTTGTTTGCCTGGCTCTCAGGTTCTGGACCATATCCAACAGATTCTAAGGGAGTCTAAGTTTGAGATAAAAAAAAAAAAAATGAAAAATTGGCCAGCTTTGTTAAAACACAATTTATCATGAAATTCATGTTGGAATGAAATAAAAGATTTATAATAGATTCATGTTATGCTCAAAACACAGGAAATTATCATTGAATAGCAATAAATTGATTATAAAATTAAAAGTATTTTATAATTTTTTCTATATTATTATTATTACAAAAAATTGCATCGTATTGAAATATTTCTGATTTTTTTCATTTAATAAGAGAATTAAAGATTTTGATACAGTTTGACATTTAAAAGAAAAAACAGGAAAAATTGCTATGGGTTTCATGCATCTTATAGACCAACTGGTTTCAATTGCTTGATGAGTTCAACCTTTACCTGGGTTTCCCTACAAAAGTAGAGCTGATGGAAAAAGCAAAAAAGGAAGAAAAAAAATATGAGAGAGTTTATCCTTGACCTATAAATATTTCTAATTGCCATTAGAGCAGGCCTTTACTGTGCAAGAGAGTATTATTTCATCTACTGGACAGTTAAAATAATAAAAGCACTAGTAAAAGTGTTGATATAAAGAAGCGATAGACGAGAGGGGGTGAAATGGGATCAGAAATAAGGGGAAAAAAAGAGGGGTTTAATCATTAGAGGTCAATTTGGCAGCTGAAGAACAGGAGGGCGTGAAAGATTCATAGGGATGGGCAGAGAATATGAGCAAGTTAATTGAAAGGAAAAAAAATCACCTGGAGAAACAAAGGAAGGAGGGCAGGGAAGAGGGATTTCAAGAGAGATGGAGATGATCCTTACTGTACTTGAAGGTTCACACATTCCATCTATCTAACTTATTGAGTTCTGCAGATTTTAGAATACAGATCTTCTCCTTAATTGTTTCATATATAGATTTTGATAAAAGTAATACTTTGTTTGTTTTATTAATCATATTATTTTATTTTGGTTTAAGCAAAGCCAAAGGCAATGAAGATTCATCTATTTCATGTCGAAGGCATAGGAGAAATATTCTGACCTTGATACCCATGTCTTGCTTTAACTTGATAGCAATCTCCTCATCATTGAGCCCACAGTGTCTAAGAAAGTCAATCTTAGCATCAAGATCAGTGGCAAGCTTGTATTCCTGGTAATCATGAACACCGATTAACTCATCTACACCTGGCCTGTGCTTTGTAGCTTCAGAGAAGCTGCGATGTTCTGAGAAATGTCTGTTAAAGTAGGAAATAATAGAAAATTAGGAAAAAATACAACACGTACAGGTATATTTTTTGTCTCTCACAATATAGATTTTAAATGGCAAAACAAAAATTTTGATCAAGACAGTGATAAAGTTGTTTTTTTATCCAAACATGAACAATGGGGAAAAAATTTGTAATGTATCTGAACTGATATATATATATATATTGTTAATATTTATATCATTTTAACAATTATCTTAGCAATTTCAAGCTTTTAAGAGCAAACAACAAAAATATACTGACTCAGATTTGAAATCCTTACGTAAAATGCTAAATTATGGTTAGGGTATTAATAAAAACTCAAGGACAAATATATACCCAGAGAGTGTGACATCAGTTTTCATTTGTTTTTCTAAAAGACGCTGTAAATGAAGCTCTGCTTCTGTCTTTGTACTTTCATCTGCATCTGTTGTTGATGAAGCTGCTTTGCGCTTGTTGCCTCGCACAGCACCCTGTGACATAGATACCACATCTCGCCCTCCATAGCGCTTGGGATTACCACTGCAATGAAGAGAAGAATACTTACAGTGCTTTTGAAGAAGAATCAAGAATAATTAAACTATGGTTTAATGCTGATCCATAGCAGCATCTTTTTTTTTTGGTGGGAAAATACACATCCTGACAAGAGTTTTTCAACAAATTTCTTTCTTTAATTACTTTTGAGGCTGGACCCATGCATTTAAACATTCTTTCACCACCACAAGAAAACGAATTGGGTAACATTCTCTGGGGGGAAAAAATCATCATTACTATGTTATCAATCTTGCATACTGTGCTTGCATTGTAAGACTTGTCACCATGTTTAAAATATTTTTAATTCATCAACAGTTGTTCAATCACATAGTCAAAATCCTATTAGTTTGTAAAATTTAGTGGCAGAAACAATGAAATATGGCAGATGGAGATGCTTTAAGTATAACAATCTTGATAAAAATCAAAATGGGAAGTTTTTTGTGTCTTAAAGTTTGTTGCTTTCCATCTTAGAGTAGTACATGACATTAGGTAGAGGAGTAAATGAATCTCAATCTTTACTCTATTGTACACTAAATTTAAGATGTTAAAATGAATAAGATCAATCACCAAAGGTAAAGTTTTAGACTATTTCACAAAGAGCGCTTGCAAGTGTCTCTAATTTGTCTAAGTACTCCTCCTGATGTCAGTGACATAAATGTTGGATTTTAAAAGTACTTCAGTAATCAACTTGACTTTTTATTAACCTCTTCAGTGCCAGGGAGTAAATTGCTATACAGGCTATTTGCAACTGAAAAATAACAATGGCAGACAAACCAAGCATGTCTCACTTTCGAAATACTTTGTTATGCAAGGGAAATAACCCATGAAAAGATTGGAACAGTTCTCGTATCGGTAGTTTCCCGTTTTATGTGGAAAAATGGTCACTAAATAAGCGTGTCAATTTGCCCAGCCATAGGCACTGAAGGGGTTAAATCCCTGAGATGTAAAAAGGGTCTGAAAAGAATAATGCTGCACAGAATATATATCTTATGCCTTGTACAAATGCTTTTTGTTGAAAAAGAAAGCAAGTTACCATGGTAATTTTCCTTCCACACTGGATCCCTTGGATTGATAGCTAGTCATTCTGAAGCTGTTTACAAAACTAGAGTGAAACTACAAACACTTTTTCCAAGAACGCTTTATTTCATGAAACACAGATGGGGAAAATGTTTTCATTCTGATCATGTAAATAACAACGTTAGATTGACTTTGAAATTGAAAAGAGGCAAGATTAACTTTAAACAAAAAAAATTTTTGTTTACATTCAGGACCTAAAAAGTGAAATCCTTTTACTGAAGACTAGATCAACTGGAACTTAAGCTTAGATTTCTGACCAGTTCAAATCTGTAATTCCCTTACAGCACTACTTGATCTATACTTATATGCAAGTCTACAGATGTATAAAAGTTCTAGATCTATTTCTTAACACTTTGGGTTCACAAACCTCTAAATATCTTGAGAGTCTGATCTAAAATATCTCACTCTAAAATATGAAAATGAACTGCCTGTGTTCAATGATCAGATTTAAATGAACCATTTTTTTTATTCATCTGTATCACTTTTCCAGTCACATTAGTAATACCACTGAAAGAGATTAAAATCATATTTTAATTATGTTCTTCATGTGCTTTTATGGGAATGTATGCCCAAAAAGTGATGGAATGATGTTGTGTAAGATGTTTCCTTGTCTAAGATGTCTTGCATATCTGAGCTTTACAAGGTACATTTCTTTCACATATTTCTTGAAAACAAAAATTTCTAATTCAACGAATTCGAAACTTGCAGTTTAATGGGATTTTAGAGCATCACAAAAATGCTTATATCTTGAAAAGTGTTTATTGGTTACAAATAAAACCTTCATATTCGTGTTCAGCACATCAATTCATTTAGAAAAATACAAAATTTAAAGCTTAAAGTGAGTTGAGCCGATAACTGCAATAACACCTATTTGCCATATATAACTTAATAATGCCTCCAGTAAGTTTAAATTGTAACAAAGAATTACCAATCAAAAAAACTACAGCATCATTACATCCTAAGCCTAGGCCTAGATCTTTTTCATATCTTAGTAAAGTAAACCAGCATACCCTCTGGAAGTCCTAGATCCACTACCCTATGACCTAATTCACTAATTGTGATCTGGATTTATATCTCCAACTATGATCTGGATATAATCTACATCCTCGATTTAACAGAATTGTGCCGTTGGAGTTTATTTATAATTTTTCACTCAACAGTATCCACTGAATCCAACTAGCAATATGATAAGAATCTCATAAGAAGGCAAGGAGTAAGTCTACATAGAATCTAGAAGGTCTTGTCATATTTTTCTTCTTGCCCTCTACTGATTTATCATTGCAGGATTTAGTGTTAGATCTAGACTTATGTCGCATTAGGATGGATTCTAAAGTAATGAAGATCAACTTCACAGTGCTCATTAAGTCTTATTTTACCGCATCAAGATCTAACTCTAGAGCTATTTTAAGCAGAACCAAGATAAAATTGAACTAAGCTTCAGAATCATGAAAACGACTAATAATTGGCACCCGCAAAATCTTTTTATAGCTATCACGTGGTTTAAAGGAATCATGGTGGCTGTGCTATTTTTGTCCATCATGTGGTTCAAAATGAACGACATACTCGCCTGAGTCTAAACCAGTACTAATTGTCAAGGAGACTCAGACGTACCACCATGGACGCCCCCTCCATACGACTTTGTGTTCATAATTTACCATTTAAGCTTCCTTTTACACCGCCAATTTGAAAATAATGAACTCGGATTTGATCACTATCTAATTAACTGAATTAGGCATAAACGTTGTTGCGATTGAAGAGATCAAGTGCCTGCAAAGACGACAATATAAATAGCAAAACTCAGAACAACTTGGACAAGATGAGATTTGAATTAATTTTGAAAGGTGAGTTTTCGCAGTCTATTTTGATCGGAATCTCAAAATTTATATTATAATTACATCAAGGAGTCCCTTCATGACTCTGCTACATGTTAGAGTTTAGATCTAAACCAGGTTAGGCTTTACAGTTTACTTTAAATCGAGAATCTGCATAGATCTAGATTTAGATCTCGGTGTCAACAATCTTGATCAAGATCTAGATGGTGTACCATCTAGATAAGATGTTGCTCCAGACATCGAGACCAGATCTATAATCTTCACTTTTAAGTTAGATTAGTAGGTCAACCTCAGCATGGGTATGGTACCTCTATCATAATAAAGAGTGCTTCTTTTGATCAAGTCATAGAAAAATATTGGACTTATTTTTTATCTCTAGGCCTGGATTAGATTTCTATCATTTTTTAACAATGAATTACCAATGAAAAGAAAATACAGCATTATATTTGAATATTTTGAACCAAAGTACCTGATCGGACGTCCCACTGATTAGTATTCTTGTTAGGCTACATCCTGTAGGGCTTAAATAGATTACTGGGATGTAAAACTTAGAAATCTTGGTAAATTTGCAGATATTGGCTCAACACAGGTTAGGCTTCACAAGTGAATGTTACTCGACGACTTCAAAACTTGCACTGTATTTTAATGGGATTTTAGAGATATCTTGAAAAGTATTTATTTGGGTCAAATAAAACCTTCATATTCATGTTCAGTACATCATTCAAATTCATGAGGAAAAATACAATTTTAAAAATTCAAGTGAATTGGGCTGATAACTGCAATAATACAGAAATCTCTATTGTATTTTTTGTAATTTTGCATTGGCTTTGGAAGGTTATAAATGATCATAAAAGGATTTGCATCAAAATAAATTATTGAAATCTATTCCTAACCATCACTAAGTTTCATCCAATAACATTTTAACAATAGACTTTTTCATTTATTTAAAGATAGCTGAGTAATTGTAATTATAAGACAAGGCTAAGTACTGGTGATTACTTACAATTACATAATCATGTTCAGAACTACAATCTTGAGGGAAAATCTAAATTTTGTTTATAATTAATTTTAATGAAATTAAAGCTCAATTAAATACCCAAGACAGTGATCAAATTTATCTAGTATCTCATAGTATACCTTGTAGTTGATAAAATATGCTCTTGGTTCAGATTATTATATCTCTAACCTTTAGAGGGAAATAAAAGCAACATTACATGGGTCGCAGAGAGGTGTGAGGGAAGGGAGGCAATAAGACAAAGTGTATTGCTGCTTTAGTTCAACATTTATAAGGATGGAGTTCTAGATCTTAGAAAATAAAAAAGGGAAATTTATAGATGTTTAATTGAGAAGAAATTTTTAGGTTCTGAGGTAAATCTTTCAAGTTTGTTTCCTCTCTCACCCTCTCCTGCACCTATCACACCCTCTATAGAATGTTGTTATTTTATTATAGAACACAGTCATCATGCCCCAATGTAGAACTTGCGCAAAAAGCACCACGACCCCCATCATTAATATCTAAGCCTATGTAGGCCTTATTTGAACAATCTCTTAAAATTAAATATATATTTTCAGGATGGCAGACCAACTAGGGAGGCATCGTTCATGGTCACCAGCCGTTACACCACTTCACCCATGTTAGCGCACAGCAGCAGCCTAAGATGTAGGAAATATAGATCTACGTCTCTTCTGGCAGTGCTTGAAAATCATAATGTCCCAATCCACAGTCCAACAAAATACAGAACCATAAAAAGAAAAGGTAAGATGATACACATTCCAAAAGGATGTCATCTAATTAGATGCAGCAATATACCTGGTACATTTTATATTCCTGCTTGCATTGTAATCGGTTAATGACCACATGATTGTAATATATGTTCATTCTAATCTTTTAGAAGCTGTACAGAGACATTTTAAACATTTTAACATGTAAAATTGTATGCATACAAACAAATAAAAGAAAAGTAAATAAAATAATTTTAAACAACCCTAATTACACATTATATAATCCATACTGCACCAGTACATGTCCACTTTGTTTAATAAAGATTTAAAAATTGAATCAAGACATAAAGATTTCCAAAATATTTCCAATTAATGTTGAATTAAGTGCAACATAGCTTTCTTCACTTCAGATGTAAAGTGAAACCTGGCTTTAGGAGTTAAATCTTTTTTTGGATGGCACCTCACTAGAATTATCATTATTAATCCATACTCTTCTTCCTCTGTTACTTGAGAACGCTATATTAGTTTGTAAGAATTTGCAGCGGACATTTTGCAAAGCCATTTTGAGTGTTGTAAGTGGATTTAGTCTCATATAAAACATCTTCCATTTCCGTTTCATTACTGCATGGTTTCCTAATTAAATCACCTTCATTCTTGCTAAAAAAAAAAATAAATAATTTCATCTTACTGGTGTAATTTAATTGTTTTCTCATTTTTGCTGCTACTTTCACATATATTTTTCTTTTTTTTTTTTTTCAGGTCTCATGGAAGGGGATATGGAGTTTAGAAGTGTAGACACCTGTTGGGGCCTACCACTAGCCCCTTTGCAAAACAAAAGCTATGTTTCTCTAGCTTGCAATTCTTACCTAACATAGACGTAGTTCACAAAAAGTTGACTGCTGGACAGCTGACAAATATATGACTTTCATTTAATGATTTCATTTTCCAAATTAATTGAAGTAGATGACATGGGTTTCAATTATTTAATCTTATTATTGCACTGCATACTTTTTTCCTCCTCAGTTTTTATTAGTATTACACAATTTCCAATGAAATTTTATTGATACTGATTTAAGGAGAAAAAAAGGCTACTTTCCGAAAATGCATTTGGATAGAAATTATAGGTTCTTACTTTCAGATTCGATTCATGCGCTGATTTAACAAAATATAAAGATACCCATGGCAAAAGACAGTGTATGCTAATATCCCTTTTTCATTTCCCCAATTCTCTCTTGCTTTGTTTTTCATTTTCAATTTAATTATCCATTCCCTTTGTTTTTAATCCTATCCATAAATCAGTGCATTTAACCACCCATCCAGGCATATAACAACATGGACAGGGCAGTTTAAGGACAAAGACACAGGAAAGGTCGTCTCAATATTTGACCAAATTGACTTCATAATTTGTCAAAAGCGACATAGTCATTTATTAACGAACGCAAGATCATACGCGGGGACCTTAACAAACAGTGATCACCGCCTAGTTAAAACAACCTTTAAATTTGAAAAAGGCAAGCTCTGGCACACAAAAAAGAACACACCAAAGACCCCAAAAATAAACTTAGCCAACCTAACTAGCAGTAAAGTGTGCCTAGACCAATATAAAACAGGTCTCAATGAGCGGCTGACAACAATTGAGCAAGACAACAACAACAGCACAGTGAGCGATTCATGGACAAACGTACAACAGGCGATTAAAGAGTCAGCCAAAACAAGTGCTGGAGTAAATACGTGTAACAAACAAAAACGCACCGCGAATGATACTATTTCTGAGCTATCCAACAGACAAAAAGACCTTAGGCTACAAATTCAAAACACCGATAACGAAGAAAGAAAGATAAAATTAAGAAATGAAAGAAATAGGGTACTACACACGATTCGGAAAACGATCCTTGAACAAAGAAATGAAGAGCTGTAGAAAAAAGGACAGAAGATAAATGAGGCAAACTCAGATAATGCTATGTTCAAAGCAGTCAAGCTGCTTAATCAAAAACATTATGAAAATCCGTCAGTGGAAGACTCGTCAGGAAAGCTCGTCATCAATCCTAACCAAACTTTAGAAATAGTAGTGGACTTTTTTAAAGAAAAATTCCAAAACAAAGACCTAGCAAGTAAAGCATCGTTTCAAGGCATACCTAGGAAACTGAATAAACCATTCACATCGGAGGAAGTGAGAAAAAGCTTAGAAAGTTTAAAAAACAACAGAGCTCCAGGAGGAGACGAAATAAGTGGAGAGCTCCTCAAATTTGGAACACCACTACTACATAAAAGTATCGCAAACATATTGAACAGGGTGTTTGAGGAACACGAAACAATCAACATCAACTCAGGAGAAATAATTGCAATACCCAAACCAGGCAAGCCGAAAGGTCCACCTAAAAACTTAAGGCCTATTACTCTACTTAACACCATCAGAAAGGCTCTTTCAAACATAACTCTTCACAGAATAAGATTGCACATTGAAGAATATCTATCTCACAGCCAAAGTGGCTTTCGGCCTGAAAGAAGCACGTCCGACGTCGCATGGACGCATAAATGGCTGGCAGCCAAGGCTAAGAAAGAGGATGTCGAGATCAAAATCACAGGGATTGACATGTCAGCAGCCTTCGACACAATAGATAGACAAATCTTGCTTGATATAATAGAACGCATAGTTGAAGAAGATGAGCTGAGAATAATACGTTTTCTCTTAAGCGATACAGTCATTAACACTAGGATCAATGGTGCAACAAAGGAAAGACCTTTTGTGAGCAACATAGGCACCCCGCAAGGAGACAGTCTTAGCCCCGTATTGTTTTCAGTATATTTAGAGAATGCCCTGAAAGAAGTAAGAACCATCTTGCCACGACCGACCAATGAACTGGAAAAGACTCTACCTACAGAGATTGCATACGCTGACGACGTAGATATTGTTGGTCTGAATTTCGTCGATACGGAAGAAGTACAAAACACCTTACATAAATACAATCTACTGGTCAATATAGATAAGACAGAGTTTACAACGTTGTCAAGAGCTGGAACAGAGTATAAAAATACAAAAAAAGTTGGAACTCTCATAGGCGACGAAGAAGACATCGAGAGGAGGAAACGACTATCCAATGCAGCACTGACAAAGCTTCTAAATGTCTGGATCAAAGGAAATAAGATTAAAAGAAAGACCAAGCTGAAATTATACAAGTCGCTCGTAAAATCAATACTTGTCTACAACTGCGGCACCTGGGCACTGACAAAATCTGAAGAAGAAAAAATTAAATGCATTTCATCGTAAACAGCTTAGGAAAGTTCTCAACATCAAATACCCTGTTAAACTCACAAATTCATCTCTTTGCAACAAGTGTGAGGAACACCCCCTTTCTATTTATATACTTGAAAACAGGTGGCGCCTTTTCGGGCACATACTTAGAAGAAATATTGAAATACCTGCTAATAAATCAATGAACAGCTATTTCGCCACACACGGAAAAAAGTTTCGGGGACGCCCTTTAACAACACTACCAGTCGTCCTCAACAAAGACCTATCAAGACTACAAGAAAACACATTACAACTCACAACTAGGGAAGACCTCGAACACCTAAGATGCATCGCCCAGAACAGACAGCAATGGAGAGAACTGTCGACGAGAATCCGAAAAGCTGCCGAAGCGCCCCCGTCGGACGACTGAGACGCGGTGGCCCTAAGAGAAGAGATAAGAGATAAATCAGAGGTGACTTTGTCACCTTAGGAGGTAGTTGTTTTTTTTTTTTCAAATACTATAATGGGGATTTTCCAGGGAAATTTTCAGTATTTTTTAAAAATTCATTTTTGCATATTTATGCGTCATTTCTGGAGGAAACAATGATTGTACTGGAATTGAATTATAAAGATCCGTTAGGTTATCTCAAGGAATCACATTGTTAACCAAATAGAGGTTAGGGAACAGCAAGTCTGACTGAGTAAATATCTATACCCATTCCAGCTGAGGATGGTAATTTATTTTATACAGCAAAAGTAGGGTGATTTTGTCACCCTCCTAAAACAGGTAGGTGTAACATGGTTTGTTACATAAAAAATATGGGGTACGTTTAGCACCCCAGAAGTGTGGAAAATATAAACCAATTTTTGTGTTTATTTAAAATTTAGGGACACAAAATTACCTTCGATGTAAGAATGTAATAGTAAAACATGATGTACGGATAGGGATAAAAGTCCTTGTCTCATTTCTCTTTCTATCTCTATCTCTCCATCCCTTTTTGAGTAAATTTATCATCTTTCTTCAGTCAGGCTCTATTTCTTCCCCTCTCCATATCCTATTCTCTCTGTCTATCTGTTCCCCCCTATACCCTTTCCCTATCTCTCTTATATCTGAAATTACTTTAACTTTTTTTTCATTGTATTATGTTATTTCTTCTTAATTAGAGACATCTAGTGAACTCTGGGTGTAGTGAGGTAGGAAAAAAATATATTCATACAATAAAGATTACAATTTAAGATCATGTATGGTTCAGTGGTTAGATCTCAACACCCAAACAATTCTTGAGCTTGTTATACAAAACATTGGTTTAATACCTTTGTACAGGTTCTTTTTTTTTCCATTTTGTTACTTTTTTAAAGGTAAAAAATGATTATGTATTCAATGAATAGATATTGTCAGTGCAACTACAACAGTGTTAGAGTGTCTTTCTATTTGCACCAAATTAATCTATGGTGTAACTGTGCTAAGACTTAATTTCTATTGACTGTGACTTTTGTGCTGTTTGAGGTGACAGATTTATATTTTGCAAATTTACAATAGCTTGCTATAGGGGCAGGCTGAAAAAGATTATAAAAATTAGTGTTTCAAATAATTCCTTTCAATATTACTAGAATGAAATTCTTTTGAAATTTGTAAAGTAAAACCTGCAAAGTACTTTTTCTGTAACATCACTAACAATTGTCTGTCTGCAGGTTGAAATAGGTTTCGCTAGACAATAAGAGTATTATGGAAATGTTTTAAATTTACAATTCATTTAAGATTTGGGTGAATTATGGTTACAATATTCTGTGTTGCAGTAGTCTCTGAAAAGAATCTTAGGTGATACATTCATAGGGTTTGAATTCACTTGCATTTTTTTATTATTATTTTTACTTTATCAAAAAGATCATAGCTGTTAATTATCAGAACTTTGCTTGTGTGTATTTTGCAGTAGGAAAAAAAACTATAACTAATGAGATAATCATTTATTGTATTGAGCTAAGATTTTTAAGCAGTAGGATTACCTCTCAATCAGGATGAAACTAAACAGTATTTAAAAAATTGTAATGATCAAAGTAGAGATGTCGATGTAAAAAAACAAGTTATCATTTACGGTCGCCTTTTTCACTTTAAATGTTAAGAACATTAACTGTGCAGTTTTTATTATAGTACTTTTTTTAATTGTTCAATTTGTACAATAGTAAAAGATTTCGTAATATTGTAATTTCCATGTTTTATACAAATACTCATACGTGTATTATTATTTAGTTGATGTTTCCTGAAAGTAACTGTTGATTAAAATTGCATGCAGTTGATTACTGATAATAAAAGAAATGACTCATATAAAGTTTGAATTTCTTCCTATACTGTTGCGCTTGTGTGTGGAATCACATACATAGTTAATTGTTGTTTGGATTTTTTTTTTCCAATCTGCATTCTTTTTAGAGGATTAGACTTTAGTTCTACTTCTAGGGATGTTATTGCTGGGTATAGTAGAGGAACTTAAATGCTTATTTCTGGCTTTACACTATATCACAAAGATAATAAGGCTTCCTCCAATTTCATCTAAAAAAATAGTCAAATCTAGCATTTGAATGCAGAATCTACATGATTTCATTTCAGTGCTAAAGCTGAGTTATCTGGCACTCCATATACATTAATTTCAAATTCCTAAAACTTTAAAAAAAAATTGTTTTTGTGATTTAATTTTTTTTGGGTTTTTTTGTTTTTTTTGGGGGGGCATGGAGGGGTTTGGTCATCTTTTAAACATCAAGAAAATAGGGTATATCTACAAAAAACCTTTTAGTGTTATTGCAATTTTTTTTAAACTTGAAGTGACGTATATCAGGACACTTATTCAAGAGTTTGTAAAAAATGAAGAATCTATTCATTCAATTTAAGTGTTTATGAAGCTCATTTTAACTTGAACATAAGGGCATAACTAACTCAATATAGCATTTGACTGACTGACTGAAGGTAATGGATTTGATCGTTCTTTGGATTCTTTAGTGGTGTAGTTGGATCTCACCTAGCCAGCCCTATTTCTGACTTGACAGAAAGCTGTCATTCTGTTGAAGATGTTCAACAAACCTGGGGAAAATAAATCTCATCAAAGCAAATTTTCCATATGAGCAAATCGTATAATTTAGCTTTTGGTGTCATGAAAATCCAAGGGGCCAATCCCAATTAAAGCTACCGGATACCGGTAGATTGAATCTGAAAGTCGTTCCTACCATTTTTTATTTTGGTCTTTGCATTTACATGGTGGCTGCTTCAATTTTCAGTTCACTATAACTTGATATACATGTAGGTTGGTCATGAATGGACGGGCCATTGTTCTTGTTGCTCGATGATTAGTTTTAAAAGTGATCAGTCGAAGCACATTTTGTATACATCTTCCAACAGGTATGAATGGTGACAGGATATTGAAAAAAAATTCTTTTTTCCTTAATCATTTGCAATAGCGCTTCAAAAAAGTACAACTACAGTTTTCACATATATACATCTCATTTGATGATATTTATTATAAATCCAAAACTGCATTTTCACATTATTTTAAACTTTACGCAGTGATATGTTGAATTTAATTTAAAACGGAAACAGAACCTATGAAGCTGTACATATTACAGTAAGTTGTTAGCAATAAATGAGAGCTGTAGAATCTGATCTTAGCTTCTAGGAAAAAAGCCTTCAATCATTCTCTTCAAATAATATACTAATTTTTTCAACCATCTACAGATGTACATGTACTAGGTTGATCATCAAAGATTAGGCCTAAGGGGTTTCAGGCAATAGATTTTACATTGTTCATGTTAGAACGCATACCTGAACATCTTGGTGCAACGAGGTTTGACAGCCATCAATATGAAGTAGCGGTAGAATAATGCAATATACATGTAGTTTACATTACCACATTCTAGTTTTTCTATTAAGACCTTCCAAACATTCATGATTTGGGCTGAAGTATATCCTCAAACTCATTTCAAAGTGAGTTTAGGACAAACTTATGGTTATATTTTTAGAGGAACCTGTATACTAAAAATACACACGCAGTTAAGATTTCAGATCCATAATCCCTGAATTTTAAGTTTGATAAAATTGAGAAGTCACAATAACGGTATTTCAGTAGGTGCCGAGACTTTTATAGGACTTTAATGCTTACCTGCAGCAGCAGTTGTAGCAATAGTAGTAGTAGTAGTAGTAGTAGTAGTAGTAGTAGTAGTAGTAGTAGTAGTAGTAGTAGTAGTAGTAGTAGTAGTAGTAGTAGTAGTAACAGCAGCAGCAGTGGTGGTAGTAGATGAAAAAGAAGTAAGAGCAGTTTATATCCCAAGAACTAACCTAAATGTTCTTTTAGCCATACAACATTTTATAGAATTTGGTGCAGCGAGTGTAGAATCCTGGTAAGAGTAAAACCTATGTCTAACCATCTGTTGCAAAGAAATTGTCCACACAGACTTGCAAGGCAGTGCCTAGAACTACTGTTGATTTAACTCGATGTTAAGATCTAGAAAAAGCGTAGGTTTATGGATTTAGATCTAGCGTTAAAGTAGATTATTAAGGTCTCAATCTGTATCTAGGGCTAGTTTAAATTAACGGGAAGGCCCACATCTGACTAATACCAACTCTCTATCGAGATAATGTCGTTATAATTGAAGTTTACTTTGAGAGAAGTTTGTTGCCAATGTAAACAAAGAGATGGGACTGTCTGCTATTAGCGAAAATGTCTAACATTTAAGGGAAAAGAGGCTTATAAATTTTTTTACACTTCTCGAAGGTTAGAAAATAATGGGTTTATTGGAATGGGGCTTAATTTTTGCAATGTTTTGAATTTTTAGGTTTCCCCATCGATGGAAATAATATAAATTAATCCAGCTCCGACGGACCGACCGAAACATTGTTTATCTTTAACTATAATCACATAACAATAACTGCCTCTTTAATAAAGAAAACCATGAAAATAACTTGACGGAAGTCCAATATCAAACTATAAATAGATTTTACTGGTGCCAATTAGCCACGCTCTCAGAATCTGTTGTTATGTTACTTTTACTTTCTCCACTTACTCGGAGTGAGCTCCTTTGAATAAAAAAAAAAAAACATAAGAGATGAGGAGGAGGAGGAGGAAAAGAAAACAAAATGATACCGTCGTAAAATGATGTTTAAAATATAAAATATTTAAAACCTTCTCATATGTTTTGAAACCCAGATTGAAATTCTAAGGGTTGCATTTGTTTTATTTTTTTTTTTGTAATTTAAACATACAATGTATTTTGATTTAACAAGGTTACTTGATGGGAGACACAAACAATGGGTTACCAAAAACAATTTTTGTTTAGCCATGCATTTTGGTTTAAACGTTTTATGTTTGACAACTTAATTGAAAAAGCAAAGGGAGCCTGTTTATTTTCCGTGAGTTATTGAAAAATCGATGCTGAAAACTCAATTCATAGGCCAACTTCTTGCAGGGTGGAAACCTTGCAGTGTGTTGTCTAATATTGTTCTACATAGGTGCAGGGTGTTCAGGATCTAAAAGAAGCAGGGAAATCAACAGCTTATGGGGTGATGTTTCTCGCGATTCGCTTAAAATATTTCATTAAACAGACCTTCGGAAATGCGATTGGATTGTTAATTCATTTCAATTATCTGTTCTATCAGGAGTTTCTAAATGCATAGATTCAGTTCTTATTTTATAGATTTCAACATATAAGTGAGGCTGATTTTAGAGTAAATTAATGCCGATTTTACAGGAAAAAATTCAATTATTTTTATCTAGATATCACAGGAACAGAAATATTTTTCTTTGATTTTTAAAGTGAGTTTTGCAAGTCTTGTGTTCGTTGGTATTATAGGCATATTGTAAGATAAGTTATTCTGTCGAATTTTGTGAATGGTGATTGAAAACTTCGATTTTTTCTTAATTGTGACACATACGGCTTAACACAGTAACTGTTTGTGTTTAAAGAGCCTTTATCTTTGGCAGTAAAGATTATGTCTCCCGTTTGAAAACAGCTCTCACTGGCAGCTCTTATACCTGGTATATAATACATAACGGTTTTGGGGGGAATCCGAGGAGCATCAAATCTAACATAAAAAATGAGGGTTTCATCTCATTTAAATTATATATTTTTGAAAATGAACAGAAATGACAACCCAAACTGCCATGGAGTCTAAGAGATAACAAAGAAGCAAATTTATTATTTTCGATAGACTACTATTTTCTTTATATTGGTGTATACATAATTATATCTATATTTTACTTCACAAAAAAATAGAAAACAGTGCCAAGATTTATTATTGATTAGAATGGAAGAAAAACTTGGGTGATTTTTTAATTCATATTCCTTATGGTGTAGGTTTAGATTTTAAATATTTAGGCCTTTTATTGAAAGTAGGGGAGATGAGAAGGCAGAACGGGTATCGGTATGTAGGGAAACTAAAGGATTTCGAAACTTTGTGGATATGACTTGGTGCTCAAAGATACTTTGCTTATATGCGATATTCATCTTTAAGATTGTATGGAGATGACTTAGAATAGTTCTATAGATTAAACCTGTCTGTATATCTTTTATTTTTTTATATCAAATCCTATCCTAAATCATTGCAGTGATGATGACGAAGAATTACCGAGAAATTCAACATCAGCCATGTCCGTGGTACCGGTACTAAAATTTTGTTTTAATAACTAAAGCATAAGCATTTTTTCCTAAAAACCGGTTAGCATTCAGATTGCATATACCTACTTAATGATCCAGGGTACCCCTGAAGAAAGAAATGGATACTGTGATCTAATAGTAATGCCTATTCTTTCCGTATCCGCATTTCACAATTAGCTTCAACAAAAGACCTCAAAATTTGATTCTTTTTCAACCAAAAAAAAAAAGATCACGCTAATATTCTGGGATTTATACCCACACACACACACACAATGTGCAAAGTCTATAATACTGTGTAGGCCAAGAGCTCTCTCTTTAATCATGGCGAAGCGTCTAGTTACCGGCATGTGCGCAGATAATGAGACAGACTGAAAAATACACTTGGATGAAGTTTAGAGGTTACATCGGCCAATGCACTTTGAACAATAAAAAAAAAAAAAGAAAAAGAAAAGAAAAGAAAATTTTAAATTTTACAGGGTTGTCTTCTTCACAAAGAGCCTTTTAAAACAGTGAATAACCTTTAAAAGGCTATAATTTCCTGCGAAAAAAATGACAAAAGGGGCATTGCCTGTAAGTTATTTTATTTATATCATAATTAGAGTTTAAAAGAATCTGTGAAAAAATTCTCAATTTACAAAATGAACTTACTATTATTTATTGATAAGTTAATAGAAATAGGCACACAAAAAAAACCACAACTTTGAGATGTTTTTGATGCTTTTATAGTTTTATTGAGACCACGATCTCTTCATCAGAGTTACCATAGCTCGACTCGGTAAAGTGAAGTTTTGGACGGTTTCAAATCTAACTAGGCTCAAAAGAAATTCAAAGCAGCGTGGGTTTAAGTTAGCATTCAATATAGATGGAGATCTAGATCAATATGAAAGGAAAAAAAGTAACAATAGCCGCGATTATTATCATACCGGGTGTCACCCAAGCTGCCAAAGAATGTGATCAAACTAGACCTTGACATCTTACAAAAGGGAAGAAAATCGCTTTCGCTTTAAAAGCAGCGAACGGAGCATTCCGTTCGAAACCTGAAACCGGTGTGTAGAGACTTAATATAAATATTATGAATACAAGGGAGAGAGAGAGAGAGAGAGAGAGAGAGAGAGAGAGAGAGAGAGAGAGAGAGAGAGAGAGAGAGAGAGAGAGAGAGAGAGAGAGAGAGAGAGAGAGAGAGAAGAAAGACGCAGATGCACAGAGAAAAAGTAAGTAAGGGAGAGAGATAGAGAAAGACTGGCAGAAAAACAGGTAAAACAGAGAGAGAGAGAGAGAGAGAGAGAAGAAAGACGCAGATGCACAGAGAAAAAGTAAGTAAGGGAGAGAGATAGAGAAAGACTGGCAGAAAAACAGGTAAAACAGAGAGAGAGAGAGAGAGAGAGAGAGGAGAAAAGGTGGGGAGAGAAGAGTATTGAGTAAAAAAAAAATTAATTTTACATATAGAAAATAAATAAACAGCAAAATTAATGCTATTTCAGTTTCTTTTCAACTGCAATCATATTTTTTGGTTTATAGGATAGAATATACTTTCATAATTGCGCCGTAAAATGTTTTAGTTGAACTTCCTTCAGAGCAGCAACCTGCTGTACCATGAAACGCCAAGAAGCGTAAAATTGATGGCAATTTTTAAAAGAAGGGTGCACATTCTTAAAGCTCCCTAATAGTATGTAAGACAAGTATGGCTTCATGTGTGTGTGTGTGTGCGTTCGTATTCTTATAAATTCATCCAAATTTTATAGGGTTTTTTTTTTCTTTCAAATCTGCATTATATGGATTTTAAGTTTTTGGATATATTTTCAAAGAAATTCTCAGCGCCGACTGTTTTCTTATTATAATGATTTTATCCATGTTTAACAAAGGTCTATTTGAATTTGACCGCCAACTTTCCCACCAGACCCACAGCATGCTGCCAACCTGTTGCCATCAGAAAATAACATAGTTTCTCTGCTGATGAGTGTCCACAATGGTTGACTGGTTTCTCAATGTAAATGCCATCCAAGCAAGACTGCTCTAGGCCTTGCTTATTTGGTTAGAGTGAAATTCTTACAAAAACCGCTCTTCTCAGACATGACTAACATCGGGAGAGAAGGTTAAACGTTAAGATACACAATCTTTCTAACACTTAGAGCCCTTGTAAAAACCGAGACAGACGATTTTTTTTATTATTATTATTTAAAAAAAAAAAAAAAAAACCCTAAGAAAGGGGAGCCCATTTTAACGCTCCAGTAAAGTTATAGCATTTCGCGCGACAGCTGTCGTCACAGTCAACTGCTTGCGCGTGGCCGGAGAACTGACCAATGGCCATTTGACATAAGGAATGTGAGGCTTGCCCTTGTACCAGGTGATTTTTTTTCTCCTCTTGCTTTCATCTTTGAAATGAGCATTTTGTGTTCCTTTTTCGTTTCCAGACAGTATCGAAACATGTTTGGAGGAATCAGCACACACAGGATGAGAAAATCGACGTGATATCGCTGAAGATGCTTATCCGCTCAGGATATCAATGGTTATCTTCTTATCATTAATAAGTCTGTACAAGAATGTTATAGTCTCAGCTAAAACTAAAACTTAAAAAAAAATGCCAAATCTTCCGTTTTCAAAACGTACAGAGAAAAAAAATTCTCGCCTTAATTCAAATTCATGGTTGATAAGTAAGTCTTGATGCCTAAGATAAAAGAAGACTTCAACAAAGAAAGTCTAAATGACACAATGGATCTTCATGATAAAATCGATGTCGGCGCGCGTCCCATTATTATTTCTTTATGCCTTAGGAGATTCATCGATTGCTACGTATAATATTTGATTTACTGCCACCGGAATAATTTTCGGAATTTGTTTTCCTCGACCCATTTCTTACGCAGCTGGTGGTGTCTTTCGACACGAAAATTACTTCCAAGAGACCACCTGTTGTCTTACATTCTTTACAAGGCTTTTTAAAGAAGGGAGTATGATTTTTTTTTCTGCCCTTTGCAAAGACAATGAGCATGGAGAGACAGATCAACTCTTGTAAGAGAACATAGATACCACAGGTTACAGCGTGGATCGATCCATGATCTTGTATCAATATGGGGATGGTATAATCACATAACCTTTATATCAATCATTCTTCAACACACCTCACGTAAAGCCGATTCAATGTTATCATTAAAACCTTGGCCCATGACTGTATAGAGAATCACAGCTAACATTTGTTGTTGTTGTTGTTGTTGTTGTTATTATTGTTGCTGCTGTTGTTGTTGTCGCTGTTGCTATTTTTTTAAATTGATGTATATTAGACGAAAAATAAAAAAGAAATCCAAGAATTGCAAAATGCGCCGTATCAAAGATCTATAAAGACGCTGCTGTTTCTTAAAATAATACCATGGTCAATAGAGAACGTCAGATACAAAATACTACAGAATAAACAAGTTTTAATTTTTATATATTTCTAGGGCTCAAGAAAATGTTATCCCCATTTTTTTTTATATCTTTGTAATTTTTCAGAAACTTAAGTTTTCACTCTTATTAGTTTCTCGATATATCAGATTTTCAGACACAGCATAGCAACACGTAACACTGACAGAATAAAAATTCAAGTATGATTAACGTAAGCTCTGACTGCTATCTGTCGAAGGGCACACCAATCTCGTTTAAATCGCAAATTTTTAAGTTCTTAAAATTCTAACTACTGGGCTATTATGATGCTTTCTTTTTGACAGTATTCCAATGATACATTCATGTTAACATTTAAAACAATACAGATAATTTCGATAAGAGGGTTTATAGTTATTTTCGCGCATCAAACTATTGTTCCATTATTTTCACAGTATTAAATCGCAACTTAACTCAGCTTTTATGATAAATACGCTATTGCTGTTCTCTGATCTAGGATATTAAACTTGAGCCCACAGAGAACTTATTTTTGTATGAACACCTTAGTGCATAGAGCCTCTTTGAAAATTAAAGCGATAAATGTATACACTGTACGAATAAGTTCATATAATGTTTCGTTGTATCATTTATAGAAGCGCAACTACTGAAACATTCAACTGCCAGTCTTTCTTTGTCTCTGTTTCTCTGCATGTCTTTCTATCTGTCTGTCTGTCTGTCTGTCTCTCTCTCTCTCTCTCTCTCTCTCTCTCTCTCTCTCTCTCTCTCTCTATCCCCTCTCTTCCTCTCTTCTCTCTCTCTCTCTCTCTCTCTCTCTCTCTCTCTCTCTCTCTCTCTCTCTCTCTCTCTCTCTCTCTCTCTCTCTCTCTCTTTTTTCTACATGTCTCTTTTTAACTCTTTTATCTTTCTTTTTTTGTCATCTTTCTACCTCTATCTTTATCTATATCGCTCCTCATATTATCTCTCTTTTCTTCCTCCCCTCCTCACCACTGTACAGATCACTTCGAGTGTCTATAAGCGTAATAGCGTACTCAGGCTAAGTCTTAGCAAGTATACTTCTTAAATATTTTACCAGCGTTTCTTATTCTGTGCCTCAGCCTCTTATTTCTGCATAACTGTCTTTCCCTTTATCTATTCCCACTGTCGTCTTCCCCAAACTTCTATCTCCCTTATAACAATGCCTAACTTTAACTATCCTTCTAATGGCCTTTAGCCAGAACATTAACTTTCCAGCACAGAGATGACTATTGACCATCACAGCCTGTAATTTTAAAGTAATAAACGTCCCCTAAGTTTATCGTTCACTTCTAAAGAGTAACAACTCAACTTGATCCGACGAGTAGAAACCCGAGACTATGAAGCTACCAACGCATAAAAGAGTACAACGGGAAACTCCTTTAAAGCCCAAGTGACTTTACAAACTTCACATCAATGAAAGATTTTCCAGGTATTGCCATTAGTTGTTTTTTTTTTACCTTTTCGGAAATACTTTTTTTTTCTTCTTGAGGCAAGTGAAAGAAGGGGGTGTTGGTGTTGATCCAATAATTATGCAAAGTAAATTAATGTGCAGGCTAAGTCGCACTATTTGTTTCTTGCATAAAATGATTTTTTTAAAAATCATCAAAATTTCTCATTATCACAGACTCATGTCTTTACAATTCTCCTTCTTTTTCCTTGAAAAATTACTCCTACTACTCCTTTCTTTCTTCCTCTCTCTCTGTTTTCCCTCACTTTCTGTCTATCTTCTTATCTCTTTCAGTTTCTCACCCTCTTACTCTTCTCTCTGTCTTTCCTTATTCCTTCATTTCTCTTTATTGCTTTTATTGTTTTTCTCAGCGACTATTTCTTTCTTTTTTCCTCTCTCTCTCTCTCTCTATTCTCTCTCTCTCCATCTTTTTCTTTATATGCTCTCATCTCTACCTTTTCTCCCTCCCTCTCTTTCTCCCTTCTCTCTCTCTCTCTCTCTCTCTCTCTCTCTCTCTCTCTCTCTCTCTCTCTCTCTCTCTCTCTCTCTCAAGTCTCAGCCTATGTCTAGTCGTTCTTTTGACTCAGTTGATTATGTTCAGATATTGATTTAAAAAATTGCACTTCAGTGTATCCACACGGTGTTTTGTTACACAGAGCTTGCTAGGTCTTTTTAGAAAAATGAATATCATTTTTATGTTGAAAGGATCTAATTTGAATTTCATTTCTTCTACAACTTCTTTACACATTTCTATTTTAGGATATTTCTAGAAATTTCCCCACATTTCTTGAAAGCTATTTCAACATTTTGTGCATTTATATTCTCCCTACCCCCCATTTCTCTCTCTCTATCTCTCTCTTTCTCTCTCTCTCTCTCGCTACCCCTTTCTTTCTCTCTTTCACTCGCCTCTCTCTCTCTCTCTCTCTCTCTCTCTCTTTCATCCTTTTCTTTCTCTCTTTCACCCCCCCCCCCTCGTCTCTCTCCCTTCCCTCCTCCTTTTTGCCCCCTAAACAGCCTCTCATTTAGGTACTCTAGGTACCCTATTCGGTAAAATACATGATCAATTGTGAAGGGAAGGGCGACGAGTCTCTCCTTGCATTTTGTCGCCACATACTTTCCTTTGCTTCTCAGTGCCTTCCCAGGACTCAAAAATAAACTGCATAAGTTAGACGTTTAGGAGGGGGGAGGTAAAAGGAAGACTTTCTTGCGCTTTGGCAGTCTGGTAATGACGGGACTTCTGCCGTGTGGGCGCGCGCTCTATGTACAAGCAACAGGTCGCATCGAGATTTGAGAGACCAGCGGCAGTTTGGGGAGTTAAAAATTGTATTATAGTTCCGTGGTCCGATGGTTTCTCCTCTCTCTATTACCTCCTCAACACCCCTCCTTCCCCCTCCACACACTCCGCCACTACCAAGCTTGTCTGTTTGCATTTTGCAGCTGATATTTTTCTACGTTCTGTGTCAAGTTTGTCCTCCAAGACTGGATTTAGACCTAGATCTAGATCTTATCCCATTGGCAGTACATTAGTGTTTCGTCCTAGGCTAAGCTTGCTGGTGGTGGCTATACGACAGTGCCATGCCGCGCCTCTAGTAGAGCCTAGTGCCGGAAATCTTTGACAACTAAGTAAGTGGGATTTATTCTTAAGACTTCTTTGTATGGAAACTGGCATTCTCGACTTTGTTATCCTTAGAAAAGAAGACGCTGAAAGTTGTTTTTTTCCCTCTTCATTCATTTATTATGCTGTATTTGTGGAGAAAGACATCGATAATAAAATGGCTCAGAAAAACAAGTTCTCAAATGTTTTTTTTTAATGAGGTAAAGGTGGTGTTGTTTTTTTAATGTTGTTATCAAAAGTCTTCCATATTTGGCTGTGACGTCAATTTTAGGTAGCCTCTATGCCTTTGTTTTTTAAAGTGTTCAATCCATAACAAGAAGATAGATTCGGCTTTTGCGTTGAAAGGATTCTTCGTGCGTGTATTTCTTCCCGATTCATAATTGGATATAATTAGATTTTCACAGGATTTCTTTGTGAGAATTTTTACGAAGAGTGAGTTGGAACAGCAAATTACGACATTTTAGAGAAAAGTTCCTACTTATTAGTTCAGTGTTTTCTTGTTTTACAAGTTATACTACGGCATTAATAATTCCATTAATATTTATAAACTGACGTCAGTGATCATGGCTTCGGTGATTTTTAATTAAAAAACAGAATCAGCAGATTAGTTATCAATGAATTCTATTTTCCATATTGACTGCTTGTCTCTTAGATGAAATCTAATCTAGATTAGCCTACAGTTAATGTTCGAGTAACCCTTGTTTCTGTGGTGAAATGTGAAATGTACGGATCCTATATAACTCATTTACGAGTACATTAAGTTCAATCACTTCCCCCTACTTCAACCGTGTCAGACTTAAATAATTATCTGATCGTGTTATGAAATACCTATAGAAAATGAGATAGAGAAAAAAATCATCGCTTGGACAACAGGTCTCTATGTTATATAAGCACAAAGAAGTGTGTTAGGACAGCGGTAGGTTTTAAATGCAGGTTGTGTGTAATATCTGCCCGGACAGCATCAAAGGTTATTATCAAGATTTTGGCTCAGATGGCTTCGTTATCTTTGCATACCATTCAATGTTACCGGTCTATCAAAGTGCAACTTTATCTAAAAGGTGCATGTCGAAAAGTGGCATTCGAAAATAGTCTCAGAAGTTTTGACCCACTAACAAAGGTTAAAAAAAGATAGTGTCTAAAAGTTAAAGACTTTTTGTGTATAATGTGTTCTTAAATCACCATGAGTTATTCTGCTTGTACAAAGTTTCGCTTTTAAAATGGTAGGAGATAACAAGCATGCGGGTAAGAATCCTTTTAAGTTAAAGAACTAATTTAGATTCTTAACGCAGCATAAAATTAATATTGTATTGTCAATGTTTCTATAAGGACCAGGACAATGGTTGTGATTAATCTGTGCTTGATTCCGAGCGATATAAGATAACATTTTTCTTCTATTTCATTGGAGAATTTAAAGGGCCGGAACTTTATTTTCTAAATGGTAAGCTAATCTCCTCATACAATTAAGTCTCTCTCTCTCTCTCTCTCTCTCTCTCTCTCTCTCTCTCTCTCTCTCTCTCTCTCTCTCTCTCTCTCTCTATCTATCTATCTATCTATCTATCTATCTATCTATCTATCTATCTCTCTTTCTCCTTGTCTCCCTCACACTGCTCCATTAGTTACTGATATTCTTCATATTCTACGACTACTATTACTGCTGTTGTTATTACTACTACTACTACTACTACTACTACTACTACTACTACTACTACTACTACTACTACTACTACTGCTGCTGCTGCTGCTGCTGCTACTACTACTACTAATACTACTGCTGCTGCTGCTAGTTCTACTGCTGCTGCTGCAACTGCTGCAACAACTACAACACTACTGTTGCTGCTGCTGCGCTCCTGTTGCTCCTACTACTATTACGTCTACTACTTCTATTTCTGCTCTGTTACTGTTTTCCCTTTTCCTCCTTATTTAACAAGTAAATTGTTGACTGTGAGCTTAAATTTTTCAGTGCTTCGTCTAATTACTCAAATTAGATCCAATGTTCACGTTTAAAAGTTAAACAAACATTAAAAGTTATTACAGCGTTTAGAAAACATCTTTTGCTTAGAATATATGTTAAATCCATGAACGTAGTTTTAATAGAGATAATTATATTCCTTCATGTGATATATAACGTGTTAGGTACATAATTTTGATGGTCTGAAGAACAGTGCAGGTCATAGTATTATGCTAAGATCTTTATATATGTCGGATTTTTCGATTTTCTTGTGACAAACATTCTTTCCGCAATGGAAACAGAGGTCTCAGAAATGGAGATAGGAGAAGATAGTGGAGATACGAACTTTCCAGAAGGAATACATTTGAGTAACGGATCGTTGGAAGGACATAGTGAACCGCGGTTTGTGGTCCCAGCTGATTATGATGAGAAATTCGCTGGCGTCGAGGCAATTCCAAACGACAGCACCGTACAAATGAAAAGAATTCGGTATGCAGAGCAGCAACAGAATACCGTAGAACTTAGCCTAGAGGGTCTGCAGTCTTCGGGTCATAGCACAATGACAGAGGAAGAGCATAGCTGCCTCCAACGAGGCGCTGGATACAACATACCCAGTGGAGCGTTGATGAGTCAAGATATGGCCCCAGGTGTAACATCCACTTCAGAGGATCTCACTGATGAAAGGCTGGCTCAACATGGGGTCCCTGATGGACTATTCGAGATTGCTCCGTTAAAATTGCAGGTTACTGAAACTACCGCTCCATGTCCCGCCGTCGAGGCTGCACTGAGGCAGGGCCGACAACCGTTTGAGGTCGTGCTCAGGGGAGGAACCCCTTGGGGATTTGCTTTGAATGGAGGAAAAAGCACTGGCCTCCCCGTGTATATCTCGAAGGTAGGTTAAAATAGTGAAGTGTGTGTGTTTGTGGGAATTTCTGAATCATTGTCTGTTCTTCAACAACAGAATGTTCAATTTGCACGTATCAAACACATTTAAAGCGATGACGCTCATCATTTGTCAAGTCAAAAACGTTAATAAAAAAAAAGATACCAGGAAAAGGAACCACTACTTATAACATTTCTTGGGAACCTAAGGGGAAGTATAGTAAGTAATACTTTTCACAACACTCTACTGGCAGAAAAGCATGGTGCCTCTATATAAGCTTGTTAAACCAAGTGGTGGGGGTCTAAAGCTTCTCTAGATACAGTCTGTTCAGGCCTCCGCGGAAGAGCATATTTTTTTTTTATTTATTTATTTTTTTTTTTTTTTGTTATCGTCCGTCAATTATTCATCCTAGACCTTCTTAGCAATGCCATTGAATTACCATAAACCAAAAGATCCGATATAGCTTTTCTTTCATTTGAGAAACACATTTCTAGTATAACATTTTTTTTGTGATAGCTAGCCGCATCTTTAATTAGGAAACAATCTTTAATCTTGCCTTCCTTTCGTTATGATGCACCCATTCGTATATCAAGGGAAATAATAATCTCGCCCTTTGAGGGAAAAGAAATATTTTAAAAAGAAAAATGATTAAGATCGAAGGTAATTAATTGAAAGGTCAAAAGGAAAAACGAAAGAAAGCAACAAAAAATATCAAAACAGCGTAGATAAGAATGAGATAAAAAAAAAAGCGGGTCTTCAGTTGATAGGCCTAGGTAGATAGATCGATGTATGGAGAGGTGTGCTAGTTCGATACACAGGGTATATACATAGATGGATATAGATTTATAGATAAATAAATAAACAGATCTAGAAGATCTTACCTTATCAGTTATTCCAGCTAGATAAACAGATCGATAGAAAAAGTTAGGGTATTGGATTGGATAAGACAGACTTGTTGAAAGAAGATTATTACAAGTGTTGGCTTACAAGCTGCCATACATATATATATATATAGATTCCGCTTTATTTTTATATCATTCTTTAATTTGAGCCGGATTTGACGACAACAATAAAGTCAAGACTAATCACGAAATGAAAAGAGCGGGAGTGTGTGTGTGTTTGTGTGAAAGGCAGAGAGAGAGAGAGAGAGAGAGAGAGAGAGAGAGAGAGAGAGAGAGAGAGAGAGAGAGAGAGAGCGAGTGAGAGAGAGAGAGAGAGAGAGAGAGAGAGAGAGAGGGAGGGAGAGAGAGAGAGAGAGAGAGAGAGAGGGAGAGAGAGAGAGAGAGAGAGAGAGAGAGAGAGAGAGAGAGAGAGAGAGAGAGAGAGAGAGAATTCGTCCTGGGAGAGGCAGACAGAGAGAGGCAAAGAGAGTGAGAGATAAAGAAAGAGAGAGGGAGAGGGAGATGAGTACTGTTGAACTGTATCAGTTATGCACAATGCGCATTAAAAGTTAGTGGATAGCATGCATTTCAACAAAGAAACAAATTTCTCAAAAGATTATTGTTTGATGGAGTGGAAATGGAATTCCCCAAAGATTAACAAACGCTTGTTGTAGTATGTAACCCAGTTTTGGAATGCACCTGGATTGAAATTAAAATCTCTGGATTTCTTTTATTCATTTTGTAACCCTCTGGACGAAAATGTGCTATCTCAAAATGCGTGTCACATAAAAGTGCAAATCCGATCTTTCGAGGGATAGATGTGTGTGTGCTATAATCCATGAAAAATGTATTTATTATACAGTTGCTTTTTTCTTTTACCTAAGCTTGAAAAGTCCTAAATGTATAGGAGGCGGTCTAGGAATGAATCAGCCTTACCAGGAAGGCAAAATCCCTTGAAGTTAAATCTTTATGAAAGTTAGGATAAACATTCTTATGTTGACTACCCTATATTCCAATCAAAGGTCTTTGTTCTGGGCGATTGATAATAGTCTGCCAACATTTCATTTCATTTTGAGCTGGTATGCTGTGAAACCTCAGTTTAGAGTTTTAGGTTTTAAGTTCTTAAAACTCGATCTAGGGCAGCATCATCGAAATTCGGAAGCGAAAAATTTTTAAATTTTAGCTGATGTGTATTTTCCTACCAAGTAAGAAAAGGCAGAAACAAAACAATTGTTACACACTTCTATCGAAGAATCTTGCTACTATCCCATACTATACCCCCTCCCCCTCTATCAATTGTTCTCCTATCCAGCTATTTTTTTTATCTCTTCCCATATTTTGCAAAAAATTATGTCTTTACTAGTCCAATCTCGCAGTAACAGGTAAATGCACAAGTCACATAACCATAATATTCAGGAAAAATTAGATTTACTGTCATCTCAAAATGAAGTTACCCAGGATCTAGGAAGCCTGTAATTATTTTATTTTGACACGGTTGGCTGAGTATGCACGTTTCTAAAACACGTCACGCTTGCATTCCCTTCAAGGCTTTGAGGTTTTAATTCCCTTTCACGAAAGACATAGGAAAAAATGTTTCCCTCTGGCCATGCTCAGACCAGACCGGAAATTCTTGTGGGTGCTGTCAGCAAGCTCCGTCTCATAATTTTTCCTCAGTCTATTTTATACCAGTTTATGTGGTGCTATAAATAACTATAAGTTTACTACCTCCATAAGTGAACCCTCCCACCCCCACCCTTTCTCCTTTTTTATTCCCTCTTTACCCCTTCCCTCCCCATTTCAAAGATTCGGTGAAAGGTAAAAAACTAAATTTGAATAGCATAATACTGTGCCATTTTTCCTTTAGATAAATCTGTATTTGTGTCCAAACTGAAATCTGTTGTAGAAAAAAAATAATTATAATAAAAAGAGCTGTTTAATATTTTACCTTTCGCTCTTTCTATTGTCTGCAAATATATAATCATGTATCTGGTCTGTCTGTGTGTCTGTGTCTGTCTCTTCTCGCTTTCTGTTTAGAGAAAATACATTTTTGTCAGAACCCTGAACACACACACACTTTCCCCTCAACCTCAACTTTACGCCATCTGCACAATAGAGGCACAAACCCTTACTTTGTTGTTCCTCTATTACTTTTATTTTCCCCTTTCCATACTGGTAGTTTAGAATCCTGCCAATATTCTCACAAGACATTCTCTCCATGTAAATAAAATATTCGGGTTTTCAAATTCTCTTTGGTTTTCAATCATCGCCGATAATAGATTTGAATTCTAGACATTTCAACAAGCTGTTTAAGGTCATCATGATCTCTCTTTCCCTCCCTACGATAGGATTTCGTGTTTACCAGTTGTCTGAGCTCTTAGGCCACTTGGAGAAAATAAGAGCATTTCATAAGATCTTTACTTACAGCCTAAAAAAAAACCCACAGTGAATCATTCCTGTATATTTTATTTCCCCCCTTTAAAAAAAAAATAATCTGGTTACATTGAATGTCTAGTACAAATACGGTAGGAAAAGGAAAGAGAGCTTTAGAAGGAGATCGAGAACGTAAAGAGGTGAATGCGAATGAGGAAATACGAAACTACTTGGAAGGTTAATAGGCGTTTTTAATTCGGTATTCGGTGGTTCAAGCACAATTGCACAGCTGGACGTTCAATCTAGAACAAATATATATATATATATATATATATATATATGTAACCCTACCTAGCTGGGTGGATATTCCCTTAACTAACTTAGTCACTACTACAATAGGACCCACTGGTCTAGTTGCCTATAGAAGCTCAGTGCTTCTTCCTACTCTAAGTAATTGCAGGCTCTAACTGGTTATGGTAGCGTGCCTAGCAGCCGTGCAATACTAAAGAGTTCACACTCTTGGGTCCTTGAGTATCAGTGGAGTACTAAGGCCACTGTTCCCTAACTAATACGAGTGGGTGTCGAGACTTGACAAGAACAAAATGGCTAGAATCTACACTCCAGAAAGGAAGAACACAAAAGAGAAAAGTTAAAGTTACCACCTATAATATGTTTATTCCACGAATAATCAATGAATGGAAGCAATTCTCAAAGAATAAAATAAAAAAGGTACAAAGATGATCGACAAGCAATCAGGCAATAAAGGTACTAACAAATGGTCAGAATACTAAATAGAAGATACTAATAAAATGGTCAGAACAGAAGATATCCAAACCAAATGCCTACAGTAATGAAAATGCCTAATAGTCAAAATAGAAATGATCCAAACAAAATGCCTAATAGTCAGAATAGAAATAATCCAAACAAAATGCCTAATAGTCAAATTAGAAATGATCCAAACAAAATGCCTAATAGTCAAAATAGAAATAATCCAAACAAAATGCCTAATAGTCAGAATAGAAATAATCCAAACAAAATGCCTAATAGTCAGAATAGAAATAATCCAAACAAAATGCCTAATAGTCAAAATAGAAATGATCCAAACAAAATGCCTAATAGTCAAAATAGAAATAATCCAAACAAAATGCCTAATAGTCAGAATAGAAATAATCCAAACAAAATGCCTAATAGTCAGAATAGAAAATATCCAAACAAAATGCCTAATAGTCAGAATAGAAATAATCCAAACAAAATGCCTATGGTAATGAAAATGCCTAATAGTCAGCCAACGCTGAGTCAAGAAAAGAAATAAGACATAATATTAGACATACAGCGTAATCGATAAGATAACCATCAATCATTCTATTTAACCTTAAGTAAAAGTTCAACTTAGCAGAACAAGCATAATTAAATTTCATGTTCTCAATCTAACACTGCAACAGTCAAGGTCAATCCTACTGTATCGGTATGATCTTATAATTTACATAATTGCGACCGCCCCTGGCACTACGTACCAACGTGGTACCTTGCCATTGATACTCAGGTAATCAATTAGAGACTAGAGAGGGAAGTTCATAGCATCATAGGAATAATAAAATCAGCCGTCTGTCATATGAGTCAATGAATGTCTGAAGGGAGGAAATTAATACTTATAGTAATAGTACTTAGAATCTGTTAAATTTACAAGGACATGGCCTCGCGTTAAATACACCTAACTTTAGCTTTGCAACAACTTACCCCGAGTCACGGTGATAATCACGTAGACTTAAACAAATGATAATCCAACACAAGTTTCACAATAGTTCAATAATCTCCACAATAACTTCTCCCTAAATTTCCAACGATACTACTGGCACTTCCAACGTGGCCTCCACATACTCCAAAAAGATACTGACTACGAGTCTTTCCGAGCTCTACAATTTATAGTCCAAGCTCAGTCGGCAAGGCCCCCGGTCAAAGACTTCCCTGGTTTCCCAGTTCGTCCCTAGAACAAGGGCCAATGCCGACCGAGGAAAATCTACTCCGTCGAACGGCACAACCCGTTTCCCCAACTAAAACATCATCCGACCGAGATCATAGAATCTACGGAAGGCATCGTTACATCTACGAACTACATTTAGCATCTCCCGATCAAAGTATGTCGAAAGCCGACCGAAGAAAAGCTTCTCTGGCCAGCTGGACAGGAATGAAAGAACAAAGTATCTTCCGAATTATTAAAGAAATAAAAATAAACCGCTAGAGGGGCGGAGACTAGTTTCCCGCCATTAAACTAAGTATACTAACAAGCTAGAAGCGCACGTGGCTCCACCCACAAGCTGATAATTAACACAATAAGATTCTAAAGACCTACTGCTGCGCCACAAATAAATAATTATACCAGCCTCCTTACACTCGCCCCACAAAAAATTGTTCGGCTCCGACGAACTGAACTTAACGTCAATACTTAACCCTAAGGTAAGGTCAACAGTACCACCAAAGTAAATAAACACAGCAAACTCTCCTACCGGGACACGATCATCATTGCGTAACGGAAACACTCACGCCACGAGATAGACGGCACTACTGATATAATGGAAAAGTTCAAAGGAACGGTGCGGCAGTACGGAACATAATGCGGGAGGTAGAAGGTAAAGTGGGGTCAGTCGACTGTCCAGTCAATGATAAAAAATGAGGTCATCCCAAACGTAATTACTATAGATACTTAGGCCTATCCAAAATAAAACCGATACAAAAGATTTAGATCATTCAAAATATCATCATTATATAGTGTGAATAATTAGAACAAACTGAGCACAAGATTAAAGTACAGTGCTAAATTACGCTTAACAAGTGCAGCATCCTCTCTCGATAGGAATATCTTATACCATATAAATCAATAGCAAGCAGGTTACACAGATTGGCATTATATATGTTACAACATGTGACACTAGAGGCATGCAAAAGTCGTGGCAAGAATAAATGGTATTTCATGATATAATTAGCACAGTCGAGGAATCGTTACCTGGCAACCCAACGTATAAAAAGGCATAAAATTGAACAACACCCCATAAGCCAAACAGTGAACATGAAACAGCAAATATAGAAAATTGATATTGAATATGCATGGTTACAAATGAATTAAAAGAGAGCGTTGCATAAAAGAAGCAGGGAAAACAAAAAGCAAAAAAAAAATGTAGGCAAAATACACAAAATTGTGGAAAGAACTAAACACAACACATAGGACGTGGAGCTCCAGAACGACACAGGGACATTAAAAACATTCAACATTATACGTCATCAGTGCTCAAAGCAATAGGAAAACAAGATGGTCAGCAATAAATGGAAAAGAAATGGTAATGGTCAGTAAATACTTTCCTTAGAGTTAGACATCGTCCTCCAGAGAGGATATTATTACCGAACTAGTACTCTGTAGATCTGATCCACGCAACACAGATTATGAATTATGATACTTATTAAATTCACAATCATTCTCAAGAGTTTCTCCCACATCTATTTAAACGAAAAATCCTTTTTCTCCAGTTACCATGTACAGTAGATAATTAAAGTCTATACTGAACATCTGGATACAATTATAGTTTTAGTACTTAAAAGAAACACCTCAAGAGATAAAGCAGGTATACAGTATAGTGCGTCGGGATAATCATGCAGCTGCCAGAGCGGACCTAAGAAAAATCTCATCGAGTCCCAGACTCGGTTTCTACATCAACCCTACTATTGCATGGGATAGGGTTCGAATCTCTCCCAAAACCATTCTTTACTCGCCTTTTACGATCTGGTGAAATGGGCAAACCAGTGATCCTATTCTGAGCTCCCCGCTCCGACTAGCGGGCCCCGGGATCACACGGGTGGAGGTTGTGTACGCTGTGGTAGTGAAGAGGTGGAGGAATCTGTGTTGAGGATCTCACTCCACGGGGAAATTTCTTGTAGAATATTCATCCCTATGATGCATGGCTCTGATGGCCGCTTGAGCTCTTCCTTCAGCACTAGGAAAACTCTATCCTTCACTGATGTTCCGAATATTGTCACATCTGAAATAAAGTACCCATCATAGGGAAGACTTAGTCCATTAGCGGCTGTAAGTTTCAGTGAAATATCCTTTTTTAGCTCCCAGCCCCTGGGCTGCACATAGTTCTCAAAGAAATCACGGGTAACGATGGATACCATGGAACCCGTGTCCAACAGACTTCTCACCTTGACATGGCCCCAGAGCAAGACATCTGTTACCGGGCATTGTCCAATAGCGTTCTTTGGTTCTCCACTATCACTCGCATTAGGTAATCCGATGGTGCTATTGTTATTATCTCGCAGCCACGTGGACCTCTCCTCTGCCCTGCCCCACTTTTCATTCAATCTAGGCGGAACAGGGCTTATTCGTTTCCCGACCTTGCTCGGCAGTCACGGGAGAAATGGCCGTATTGGCCACACTGATAACAGGCAGCTCTGATCTCACGTTGGCCCCGCCCTGCTGGTGCTTGTGTGTTCTGGTTGGGACGGGGCACGTGGGGGGCGCGGCTTGCTCTGTCGTGTGAGGATTGTTGTTCCGTAACTGATTGGCTAGTCTGCTTTTCTTGTAGTAAGGTAGTTAGTTTAGCTACCTGTTCAGTTAGTAGTTTTAATGTAACCTCATCTGTCGGACGCGAGGCGGCGACCTGGCGCAGGTCAAAACTCTCCTCCTCTTCCCCCTCAAAATCACTATTGTCATCCTCCATCTTTTGTGCTTGGAGGCGTATCTCGTTGAATGTGGCATTTGGCGACGAGGTGAGCTGGCCCCGTAAATGCCGCCTTGTCTGCTTGTCCCTTAGGTTCTCCACGAAAGTGTCTCGCAGTTCACTGGTTGGGGACGGCTCGATCTCGGTGTCTCTTTGCCGCGAAGTCACGGCATCGAAGGCTTCTTTTAGCCTATGGGAAAAGGCACGGACGCCCTCATCCTTTCTCTGCTTGGTATTCAAGAAAGCCCTCTTTAGGGCAGGAAGAGTTCTTTTCTCCCCGTAGCACCTTTTAATTATCTCCAAGACCTGGTCAGCAGTGGCTGCTCTCCCCTCCAGGTGGCACCGTATTTCTCTTTCCACCTCTTCTCCGACTTTCTCATATAAATAGGAAATTTTCTCCTTGTCAGAGTCTATGTGTAGGCACTCCCAGGCCCTCTCAATGTGACAGAGGAATCTTGTTGTTTCCCCGACTCCTCCATCGCCGTAGAACTTATCAACCGTTATTTCTCTCGGTGCGTAGACGATCATCTTCTCTCGCTTTGCACTTGCAGCAGTCGGGGCTGGCTGACCACTAGGCATTGTACAAGACTAGGGGAAAAGGAGCAAAAGGGAGGAGATCGGTGTTCCAACAAGGAAAGACAACTGAATAGGAAAACAACTAAAGACCTCAACTTCGACACCACTCTAGGGATATACTCAAAATATCCCACCGCTGCCACCAAATGTAACCCTACCTAGCTGGGTGGATTCCCTGGACTTACTTAGTCACTACTACAATAGGACCCACTGGTCTAGTTACCTATAGAAGCTCAGTGCTTCTTCCTACTCTAAGTAATTGCAGGCTCTAACTGGTTATGGTAGCGTGCCTAGCAGCCGTGCAATACTAAAGAGTTCACACTCTTGGGTCCTTGAGTATCAGTGGAGTACTAAGGCCACTGTTCCCTAACTAATGTGAGTGGGTGTCGAGACTTGACAAGAACAAAATGGCTAGAATCTACACTCCAGAAAGGAAGAACACAAAAGAGAATAAGTTAAAGTTATCACCTATAATACGTTTATTCCACGAATATTCAATTATTAATGACTTGAGGCAATTCTCAAAGAATAAAATAAAAAAAATACAAAGATGATCGACAAGCAATCAGGCAATAAAGGTACTAACAAATGGTCAGAATACTAAATAGAAGATACTAATAAAATGGTCAGAACAGAAGATATCCAAACCAAATGCCTACGGTAATGAAAATGCCTAATAGTCAAAATAGAAATGATCCAAACAAATGCCTACGGTAATGAAAATGCCTAATAGTCAAAATAGAAATGATCCCAACAAAATGCCTAATAGTCAAAATAGAAATGATCCAAACAAAATGCCTAATAGTCAGAATAGAAATGATCCCAACAAAATGCCTAATAGTCAGAATAGAAAATATCCAAACAAAATGCCTAATAGTCAAAATAGAAATGATCCAAACAAAATGCCTAATAGTCAAAATAGAAATAATCCAAACAAAATGCCTAATAGTCAAAATAGAAATAATCCAAACAAAATGCCTAATAGTCAGAATAGAAATAATCCAAACAAAATGCCTAATAGTCAGAATAGAAATAATCCAAACAAAATGCCTAATAGTCAGAATAGAAATAATCCAAACAAAATGCCTAATAGTCAGCCAACGCTGAGAAAGAAAAGAAATAAGACATAATATTAGACATACAGCGTAATCGATAAGATAACCATCAATCATTCTATTTAACCTTAAGTAAAAGTTCAACTTAGCAGAACAAGCATAATTAAATTTCATGTTCTCAATCTAACACTGCAACAGTCAAGGTCAATCCTACTGTATCGGTATGATCTTATAATTTACATAATTGCGACCGCCCCTGGCTTGGCCTACGTACCACGTGGTACCTTGCCATTGGTCCAGTCTCAGGTAATCAATTAGAGACTAGAGAGGGAAGTTCATAGCATCATAGGAATAATAAAATCAGCCGTCTGTCATATGAGTCAATGAATGTCTGAAGGGAGGAAATTAATACTTATAGTAATAGTACTTAGAATCTGTTAAATTTACAAGGACATGGCCTCGCGTTAAATACACCTAACTTTAGCTTTGCAACAACTTACCCCGAGTCACGGTGATAATCACGTAGACTTAAACAAATGATAATCCAACACAAGTTTCACAATAGTTCAATAATCTCCACAATAACTTCTCCCTAAATTTCCAACGATACTACTGGCACTTCCAACGTGGCCTCCACATACTCCAAAAAGATACTGACTACGAGTCTTTCCGAGCTCTACAATTTATAGTCCAAGCTCAGTCGGCATCGTCCCGCGTCAAAGACTTCCCTGGTTTCCCAGTTCGTCCCTAGAACAAGGGCCAATGCCGACCGAGGAAAATCTACTCCGTCGAACGGCACAACCCGTTTCCCCAACTAAAACATCATCCGACCGAGATCATAGAATCTGCGGAAGGCATCGTTACATCTACGAACTACATTTAGCATCTCCCGATCAAAGTATGTCGAAAGCCGACCGAAGAAAAGCTTCTCTGGCCAGCTGGACAGGAATGAAAGAACAAAGTATCTTCCGAATTATTAAAGAAAAAAAGAATAAACCGCTAGAGGGGCGGAGACTACTTTCCCGCCACTAAACTAAGTCTACTAACAAGCTAGAAGCACACTTGGCTCCACCCACAAGCTGATAATTGATATACTAAAGATTCTAAAGACCTACTGCTGCGCCCCAAATAAATAATTATACCAGCCTCCTTACATATATATATATATATATATATAAAGGAGACAAGACATACAACTAGTCAGCTTTTACATTCCTTATGTTTCTGTAAGAACCGAAAGTTTCATGTTAGAGATACACGACTGGTAAGATGGGGTCAGAACTTTAGCTCCTGATGACCCTGTTGAGAATCGAACCAAGATATGCTTACTGTCAGTCCAACAGTCTATCAGCTGAGTCATCACGATTCGATGCCATTATTTTGTACAAGGCAAAGGTTGAAAAAAAAAAGAGGAAAGGGCAGGCAGGGACACAGAGAGACAACAAACGGCTGAGGGGAACAAGACGTGAGGAAGGGAAAAAGGAAGGGAGGAAAAAGGTGGGGGGGGGGGGGGGGGAGGGTGTTACGGAGCAGAGCCAACGTAGAGCGTAGTTACATAGTGATTACAAACTGCTCTTGTGCAAAAAAAAAAAATGTGCCATAAACATTTACAGTGCAAAATGACTTGATAATATTCAATTTTGTCAAATGAAAGAAGAATATTTTATGAGGGCATGGAGTGATGATTGATTTAGTCTGAGCAGGCTTCATGCTAGATCAAGCCGCGGCCAAATACGTGGCTACTCTTCTAATTCTTTGTAGCTTTATGGCGCATTTAGGGAAAAACCCGAATGGCACTGTAGATGCTGGAATTTCCGCAGTAAATTTTGATCTACTTGAAACTTTAGATCATTCTGACGACTCGTTTGGGTTTTCTTGTTCACCCAAAAGTTTTGGGTTTTCTTGTGAACCCAATTTTTTCTTGTTTACTGGGAAATTGAATAGGTGCTTACAAATAAATTAAAATCTTTTTCTAGGAAAATTGATGAAGTAGAGAAAATCAGAAGAAAGGAGAAAAGTAGGAAAAACACTAGAAATGCTAATTAAATAAAAAAAAAAAAAGTAAGATCTACAAAATAAAAGTAATTAGTTTTGAATGGAAAGTGTTAAGGTGGTTTCTCATACTATTTCCACTTCTTTCCACATTTTAAAGGTTATAAATTTTCAAGTCAGGCATTTTCAGAAATTGAATGAATCGATTGTTTGTATTTACCAGCAAAATAGAAAGAGGATCCTCTTTCATGATATTGCATTTTCTAAAAAAAAATCTATCGTTGTAGGACTTATGATTAAGTTCGGTTAAAGTAGAAATGTACTGGAACATCTTAACTGAAAAAAAAATGTAAATGGGTGTGAATTGCATTACAATAACAATAACAATGAAATATTATTATTATTATTATTATTATTATTATTATTATTATTATTATTATTATTATTATTATTATTATTATTATTATTATTATTATTATTATTATTATTATTATTATCATCATTATTATCATTATTATTATTATCATTATCATTATTGTTATTATTATTATTATTATTATTATTATTATTATTATTATTATTATTATTATTATTATTATTATTATTATTATTATTATTATTATTATTATTATTATTATTATTATTATTATTATAATGATGATGATGATGGTGATGATGTTCGAAAGGTTGAGCTGATAATTCCAACAAAATATAACATTTTCGATATAGAGATCCTCATCTTTTTTTTTTTTTAAATACCAAATAAACATATGATTGGCTGCAAATGCTTTGTCGCGTTAGTTAAAAAAATTTTTGTTTTCTTTTATTGGTTCTGATCATCCTTAAAATTTTATTTAAAATCTGGATGCCCAGGAAAGAAAGGGGACCAAGGAGAATGTGTGTATGTGTGTGTGTAAAAAAGGGGGAGGGGGTCGGGTTATACGTAGTTACAACCCTCAAAATTATTTTAGAGTGATTTTAAAATCTCGCAGGTTATTTTCTTTAGCCTACTTAATGAATTATGCTCTTTTTCTAATTACGCTAAAAAGGGAAACAAGACTCTTGTCCCTTATCTTTACATATGCATTAGGAGTGCCGTAACGTCAACAACGAAACATAAATAAAAAAGTTAGAAAAAAGGCCGCAGGGTAAATATTTCCGAATCAAGCTTATCACGTACCATGGAAACAGCAGCTCAGGATGCTGGTACAGTATAACAGATTGTGTAGAGGAACAATTCAACTTTTGAGAGGTGTGTGTGTGTGTGGGGGGGGGGGGGGGAATTAGGGGTGTGGAATGCTGCTTGATCTACAGCAGCTGCTGCTGTCGTGTGGTTCATGTTCACTAGAAAACTCAGCTTAGCCCCATCTACGGTTTCATCTGAATGTCATTCTGACGAATGTCAAGACATTACGTTTGGTGACCCGAATTCGGTTGTTATCGGTCAGCAGGCCGGTGAAATGATCCGGTTAGGTAATTCTATACTAGTTGACTTGGTCTCGTTCATTACCTATCTGGGTCAGACAATGTCTCCGGCTTTCTCTCATTGTCTCTCTCTCTCTCTCTCTCTCTCTCTCTCTCTCTCTCTCTCTCTCTCTCTCTCTCTCTCTCTCTCTCTCTCTCTCTCTCTCTCTCTCTCTCTCTCTCTCTCTGACTATCTACAAATATCTTTCTCATTCTCTCTCTATCTCTCTCTCTCTCTCTCTCTCTCTCTCTCTCTCTCTCTCTCTCTCTCTCTCTCTCTCTCTCTCTCTCTCTCTCTCTCTCTCTCTCTCTCTCTCTCTCTCTCCTCTCCCGTATTTTTTTTTTTCGCCTTTCTTTGTCAGCCCCATCTTTCTTTTCTTTCTCTTGTGTTCGCTTTGTTCTTAATATTGAAAGTCACAACTAAAGTTTTAATTTTCATTTTATTTCTTTTCGACAGGTGCGTATTTCGTTTTAAGCTATTGTGCTCTGTAGACCTAGAACTATACCCTTTTCCATTGCACGCGATAAATTTCCCTGTCTTGGCCTGATCGATCGCCCACTTGTGTTCTAGACAATGAAGGCTTACAATAAACAACGTATGAAATGGGGTAACAGCCACATAGCTGCACTTTCTTCCTTGGTTTTAATCAGTTCTCAAGTAGAGGCAGGTGGCATAATCTTTTACCAAAGGTCTATTCAGATAAATCCTTTTCAATGTTACGAATCTGACGCAAAAGAAAGTTCTCGTTCTTTTGAAATATTTTTAATCATTTGATTTATGTTTGTTTGAGAAAATAAAAATGGCCCAAAAAACGGCCCCTTGCGCATGGTGGCTGACTGCATGATATTTATAAATCTTATATGTGAACGCCCACAAGCACAGTGAAATTCCCGTTTTTAAAAGTTTGCTATGACATATGAACAAAATTCAATATGGAGTCTTAAGCTGTATCAGGGAAGGACATTGGGCTCAGCATATTAAATAATTACAATGTTTGGTTTCTTAGAAAAAAGGAGTCACATTTGTTTTGATATGCGATATCCTATTGCCGAACCTGACGTAATTAAAAATGTAATCCGTTTTTTTTTTTTTACAATGCCTTTGTCAATAACATTGCTCTGCCCCGAAATAGCCTACCAAGACTTTGTTATACATTAAAAAAAATTGACATAAAAAATAGGCTTGCGTCATGACTGAACTAAATGTTATGGACTTGCCAGACAAGGAGTATTATGCGTTTGGTCTGTATGAATAATCTATGGATGTTTGTTATATCCAACTTGGCATTGTCAGTCATGTCTAATTGTGACTTGCATTAAGTGTATCACTGCCTGGATATAACGATAGTGACATCATTATTTGATTGGTTCAGACAATGTCAGGGTGTCTCGAACTGTTTTTTATCCTTTCAAAACAAAATGAGGTCTCTCAAAGGAACCAATATATTTATTCTTGTGATTTTGTTTTATTTTCTCTGTACTCCTAGTTCAAAATCTTCATGTTTATATAAAAATCGTAAATACAGTATTTCACAACTATCTAACTATCTATCTATCTATCTATCTATCTATCTACCTGTCTGTCTATCTATTTATCTGTGCATCTATTTCCCTAGACATTCTATAATCTTTCAGAATCGTTGGTCTATTATCTCATTGACTGTCAGCGACGGCAACCTACTATTGGTATAGAACTACAGGGTTAAGTTATAAGCCTAAACTCCTCAGACAAAGACAGTGGTGCCCCATTATTCAGTGTGTAATGATTTCTTTAGAAACATAAATGATACGTCAAATTCAAAAGAGTAACTGGCAAACATTCTTTGACTCTGCATGTAGAGTTTGCTATTTTTAGTGATCTAGAGAAACGAGCTGTAATCGTTATGAAATACAAAATTTAAAGGTCTATCAATGAATCTAACGTAGTGTTCTCAGAATATGGTACGTTGTGAAGTAAAATCATTAGGGCTCTTGCTTTAAATAGAGTGGAAAATATTTTCTGATATGTTCTAAAATATACTTTTTATCGAAATCAGGCTAGCGTCAAATCTAAAAATTAATTTCTGGAGCTCCTGCTGCATGCTAAAGATCGTGTGTGTGTATGTGTGTGTTTTGTTGTTTTTATAATTATTATTCTTTTTCTTCTTCTTCTTCTTCTTCTTCTTCTTCTTCTTCTTATTATTATTATTATTATTATTATTATTATTATTATTATTATTATTATTATTATTATTATTATTATTAGTAGTAGTAGTAGTAGTAGTAGTAGTAGTA